>VWZV01016111.1:31865-76616 GCA_013397155.1 Irena cyanogastra
TCCCACCCTTCTCTATCCCACCCATCTCCATCCCATCCATCTCCATCCCATCCATCCCACCCATCTCCATCTCACCCACCTCCATCCCACCCTTCTCACCTCTCTCCATCCCACCCTTCTCTATCTCACCCACCTCCATCCCACCCTTCTCACTCATCTCCATCCCACCCTTGTCACTCATCTCCATCCCACCCTTGTCACCCACCTCCAGCCCCCACCAGGGGCTGCTGGGCACAGCCACGTCCCCCGGGCAGCCTGGCCCAGGGAAGGTGGCCCTGCCCGTGCCAGGCTGCTGGAAGGGGATGATCTCTAAGGTCCATCCACCCCAAGCCAGTCTGTGCCCCTGTGAAAGGAGGAGTCAGAGCTGCTCTCCACTCTGCAGAGTCTGGCCAAAAATCCCACCCTGGCCCTGGGGACCAGCTCACAAATGCTTCACTGAGCTGAAGTGCTTCTGGGGAAACTTCTTACTGTGATGAATGAGCATTTTCTGATGGAAAAAAGCTTTGTGGGGAAATGTGATTTTGAAAGAATTTCTTGATGAGAAATTCTTTGCAGTGTTATTGAGCTGCTCCCATTCCCCTGTTCAGACATTCCTCCCAAAAAGGCAACGACATTTTCAAAGGGAAAATGAAAATTTAACCCAAGTGTAACTGAAGTGGGGGCTGCCCAATGCATGCTATCACAAGTCGTTACATATGCAGATGAGGGTCGATTCCTGAGCCTTCCTGGGCTGTGGTTTGCTCTCTTTGCAATTAAAACCAGGATAAGTGGGTGGGTGGGGACCAGGGCAGCCCCCAAGCCCTGTGTGTCCTCCAGGTGGGATGGGCTGGATGCTCCTCCCTGAGCCCCTCTCTGTGCCCAGGGGCATTCTTGGGGACAGAGTGATGTCCTGGTCCCGGAGGAGTCCCCGGGGCTGGCTGGGCCCCACTGAGCCCAGGTGAGAAAATCCGTGAGAAAAATACAGCAGGGATCTCCTCCAGCCACCCAGGAGGCCATGGAGAAAATCTACATTTGGAGTGTGGGCTGGAGCAGGTCCAGGGCAGGGAACAGAGCTGGGGAGGGGCTGGAGAATCCCTGAGGAAGCTGGGAAGGGGCTGGGGAAGGCCTGAGGGAGCTGGGAAGGCTCAGCCTGGAGCAAAGGAGGCTCAGGGGGCCCTTGTGGCTCTGCACAGCTCCTGCCAGGAGGGGACAGCCGGGGGGTCGGGCTCTGCTCCAGGGAACAGGGACAGGAGGAGAGGGAACGGCCTCGGGCTGGGCCAGGGCAGGTCAGGGTGGATATTTAGGAAAATCTCTATCCAAAAGGGCTGCCCAGGGCAGGGCTGCAGTCCCCATCCCTGCGGGGTCTCGCAGCCCTGGGGATGTGGCACTGGGGACACGGGCAGTGGTGGCCCTGGCAGGGCTGGCATGGTTGGACTCTGCTCCCAGAGAATCAGTGAGAGAAGTTTAATGTCAGTGGAAAAACTGGAGCACAGAGCACCCCAGGACACTCACTAATGAAAGTGCAGTGGTTCTGCTAATTTCCAATGAAAGTGCAGTGGTTCTGCTAATTTCTACAGTGTGTATATTTAAGTACTTGTAACATCTGCAATAATTGCTGGCACTTGGCTGCCTGTGAAGGAAAATATTAAAATATAAAGCTTTGACTGTTCCTCAGCAGAGGAAAAGGAAAACATGAAAAATCTGTACGAACAACTTTGCCTTTGGATTGTAAATGAAAATGTCTTTAATAAAACACCACAAACCTTTTGGCAGGTTAAACAAGAACATGTACAATATGTCCATTTGCCTGCACGTGGACACGTAAACAATAAAGTTCATTTATTTGATGCAATATCCCTCAAATGTGGCAGCAGGAATACACACCTCCCTGTGCATAACCACGGGCAGGGAGAGCAGGGCAGTCAGGAATTCCTCTGCCCTTGGTGTAATAAACTCTGGGGTGCCCAGGCAGGGAAAATGTCAACCCCTTTATTTATTTAAAATAATGAATTATAACATTAAAACTCGAATGTAATTTCATCATGGCTTTGTGCTCATTTCCAACACCACTCCGTCTCTTTCCTACAAGCTCCTCTCACAGCTGTGCTGGGTGGAATTTGTGAGTTGGGGTTTTTGCATCCTCGAGCTGAGCTGCTGCAGAATTGTCTCTAATAAACAGCTCATCCACCCGCAGAGCTTCCTTTAAAGTTCTCTGAAGTGAAGGCAAGAAGGAAAATCTGCACTGAGGGAAATGGAGGCTTGATGCAAATTTATTTCACATTCTAGCACCATTCCCACTAATGATTATGACACTATTTTTCTTTCAGGGAGATAAATCCTAACTGATACATAAATATCTTTCTTTTTCATGTCCTTTGTGGGGTAATTTTTATTCACAGTCACCAGATTTGCTGTTGTTGCTATGCCACGAGCTTTAGTCCTGTCACAGCTTTTTAACTCTCCTCTGCTTTTGCCAGTCACCAAATTCATTGGCTTGGACAGGGCTGAGGGTGGTGAGGAGCTGATGGAGAACGTTCAGGGGACAAGGGGGACGGCTTCCCACGGCCAGGGGGCAGGGCTGGATGGGATTTTGGGCAGGGCTGGATGGGATTTTGGGAATTAGGAATTGTTCCTGGCAGGGTGGGCAGGGCTGGGATGGAATTCCCTGAGCAGCTGGGGCTGCCCCTGGATCCCTGGCAGTGCCCAAGGCCAGGCTGGACATTGGGGCTGGGAGCAGCTGGGACAGGGGAAGGTGTCCCTGCCATGGCAGGGTGGCACTGGGTGGGTTTGGGGCCCTTTCCCTCCCAACCCATGCCATGGTTCCATAAATTGTGTGTGCCACTGGAGCACGGCCACGGTGTGTCCGTGAGCAGCTCAGCTAAGGGAGCTCGTACCCAAATCTGAAATTCCTCAGGGAAGGAGGTGGTGTTTCCTGGCAGCGAGGGCCCAGCTGTTCTTCAGAGCAGTGCCTGGTTTGTCTGAGACAATGAAATGCTCTGTTGTTCTGTCAGAAGAGGAAGGAGAAGATTTTGCAGACTAAGTGAGGCGGAGCGCTGTGCTTGATCTCAGCCTCTGCTTAGGGGGAGGGAAAAGCAGATTAATGGTGCAGTGTTTGCTGCCTCTTTGTGCTGATGGAAAGACAGGAGTGCTGTTTCAACTCCTCTAACTCTATAAATCCAGCTCTGGTGCTGTGGAGCTTGTGAGGGCACGTGCAGTGGCTGAAGGATCCCCAGGCAGGCTGTGGTGCTGGGACGGGTGAGAGGGTTGGGCACTGAGGACCTGCAGGGCTCTCAAGGGGACAGGAAGGACAAATTCTGGGATATCTACCTGTCACCTTTGCTGCTGAGCTAAGATTTGCTGTTTCTAAGAACTGCCCTCAGTTCTGTGGATGGCAGAACCATTAAAGAAGAAAAAGACTTTGGGTTCATGCAGCCCAAGGATCACCTCAGCACCGGCACTGTCCCTGTCCCAGTGCCACACCCACACCTTTCCTGAGCACTTTCAGGGATGGGGGCTCCACCCCACTTTGTTCTAATGCTTTACAACCCTTTCCATGATTTTTTTTCCCCTAACACACAGGGGGGTTTGCAGCTCCGTTGCTACCAAGAATAAATTAAAATACCTAAAGCTTTACCTCTGCCTGACAGACACGTCACTGCTAATCCAAGGATACAGATAAATGCAAAGCGTTGAGCAAAACAATTCCAACTATTTTCTTCCAATATTTAAATGGAGTGAAATGTGTTCAGACTAAGTGCACCAGCCCTGGCAGAGGTGGGGTTTGAGCCCTGGGTCTGTGGGGTGGGTTTGGGCAGCAGATGCAGCTCTGGCACAGCCCCTGTTTGCTGGGATCAGAGCGGGACTGACAGCCTGAGCAAGGACTCCAGGGTGCTAACAGCTCTGCTTTAATGCATCTTTAGCGCTGTAAAGGAGGTGGTGTGGAGCTCGTGGAAGGTTTTATGGCGGAGTTTTAGTGCCTGTCATTAAGGCAATAAAAGTTATAGCCCTTCTTCCATAGGTTAAGAATATTTTGCCATTACCTACAACTGCATTTTCATTGCATTGATGGCATTTTCAACAAACGTGGCATCAGAAGAGGAGTTTTGCGTCCCTGGCAGAGATGAAATGTTGTGTGTGAATATCAGTTCAAGTGATGTCAGTGTTAGCTCAGGTTACAGAAACAGCTGAAGCAGGTTTAGAGTCAGAATCCCAGAGTGGCTTGGGCTTGAAGGGACCTTGAGGACTGTCCCAGTGCCACCCCTGCCGTGGCAGGGACACCTCCCACTGTCCCAGGCTGCTCCCAGCCCCTCCAGCCTGGTCTGGGACCCTGCCAGGGATCCCTCAGCTTTTGCTGAGGATTTTCAAGCCCTTCCTGCTCAGGGAAGTTCAAACAGCAGCGAGGTGGAATTCAGGTGTGAAGAGAGGGTGAAATCAGCACCTTCATTTGTGGGTCCGACAGATTTGTCTGTCCAACAGAAACTCCGTGGGCATCACGCTGGGCACAGGAGCTGCTGGGGCCCTGCAGGGCCCGGGGGTGCCAAGGCTGCTCTGGGGTCCCTGCCAGGCGAGGATCCCGGGAATGCAGGCTGGCACAGGAGCTGCAGCTGCCCTGCAGGGCCCGGGGGTGCCAAGGCTGCTCTGGGGTCCCTGCCAGGCGAGGATCCCGGGAATGCAGGCTGGCACAGGAGCTGCAGCTGCCCTGCAGGGCCCGGGGGTGCCAAGGCTGCTCTGGGGTCCCTGCCAGGCGAGGATCCCGGGAATGCAGGCTGGCACAGGAGCTGCAGCTGCCCTGCCTCCCCTGCAGCTGCCCAGGCTGCTGGGAAAGCAGACACTGCCATGCTCCTGGCTCCTCTCTGTCCTGAGCACGCTGTTTCCAGGAGCAGCACGAGGGATGCACCCAAGTGGAAAACAGGCCAACACGAGGCAGATAACGCTGCTTTTATGGGTTAGCAGGGAAATGAGAGTTTTAAGTGCTTGTTTATTCACTGCATAGACAGAGCTACGTGATTTCTTCCATACGTTTATCTCGTTCACACTTCATTATTCTCGGAAGGATAAATACAAGGAAGCAGGGGAAGATTGGAAGGGGAAGGCATTTGAAAGTGCTGCTGCAGCAGTCTGAGAGCACAGTGAGTGCTGCTCCATCCTCTAAAGGTGCATGGCAGCTGCTCCTCCGGGCACTGCTGGGGCTGTGCTGGCCAGCTCAGCTGCCCAAGGAGCTGCACACTCTTCATTGTCCCTGTTCAATGGCTGGGAATAAACCCTGCACCACCCCGGGAGCCCGGGTCACACGGGGGGATCAGGGTGTCCCTGTCACCCACAGTGGGATCAGAGTGTCCCTGTCACACACAGGGGGATCAGGGTGTCCCTGTCACCAATGGGATCAGGGTGTCCTGTCACACACAGGGGGATCACGGTGTCCCTGTCACCAATGGGATCAGGCTGTCCTGTCACACACAGGGGGATCAGGGTGTCCCTGTCACCAATGGGATCAGGGTGTCCTGTCACCCACAATGGGATCAGAGTGTCCTGTCACACACAGAGGGATCAGAGTGTCCCTGTCACCAATGGGATCAGGGTGTCCTGTCACCCACAATGGGATCAGGCTGTCCCTGTCACACACAATGAGATCAGGGTGTCCCTGTCACCCACAATGGGATCAGGCTGTCCTGTCACCAATGGGATCTGGGGTGTCCTGTCACCAATGGGATTCCAGTGTCCCTATCACACAGTGGGATCAGGCTGTCCCTGTCACCACTGGGATCAGGATGTCTCTGTCAGCAGTGGGTCAGGCTGTCCCTGTCACACACAATGAGATCAGGGTGTCCCTGTCACCCACAATGGGATCAGGCTGTCCTGTCACCAATGGGATCTGGGGTGTCCTGTCACCAATGGGATCAGGGTGTCCCTGTCACCAATGGGATCAGGATGTCTCTGTCAGCAGTGGGTCAGGCTGTCCCTGTCACAGAACTTTGCAGAACCATTCCCAGCACTCTGGTTTCACTCAGGCGAGAGCTGTTAGCTGCTCAGCGCCAGGTGGAAATGAAATTTACCTCCCTGTAAGAGACAATTGCGTGGTTAAAGATGCATTTCCTGTGCTGCTGGCAGGCTTTGTCCCCTTCTCCTCTGCAGGAGCAGGAACCCTGTGTGTTGGCTGTGTGAGCACCTGCTCCCAGCCCAGCCCAAGGCAGCACGGGAATGGCGTTTATTGACTGCAGAAACATTATTTGTCTCTCACCCTCTGGGAGGTACAAATCTTCCACGTGCTTGATACAGGAAGAGGTGTGGAAAGCCCAAAACCCAGAGATGCCCCTGGGCAGGGTGAGCTGTGTGGGGAGCAGAATTCCTGCAGCTGGGCAATGCAGCTGTGTGTCTCAACAGGAGCTGCCTGTGCTGCTTACTTACCACAGATCCCAATGCAAAACTGGCCCTGAATTCCTTAAAAGCTTTTACATCTTCTCCATCCAAGGGGCTGAATGAGAATTAACTCTCCACCAATGTTTTTTAGGTTTTCAACACAAACCCTCTCTTGCTGCTATTTAGGGGCTCAGATATGATCAGGTTATTTTCTCTCTTTGTGGCTGTTGTGCTTAGATGAAATAACTGTTGGAGGAAAAACTTGCCTGATTGGCTGCCTAATCCTTTACCAAACAACCAAACACTGGGAGTTTTTGTTTCTCACCAGTTGTTCTGAGGGAGAAACGCTGCTTTGCAGCCCTTGTGTGTAAAAGGGGGAAAGCCATGTGTTTTGTTGTGTCAGGGACATTCTGCTGCTCTGTGTGGTGGCTGTGCCTGCATTTTTTAACCACACGTGCAGTTGTAGTAGCATGGTGTTATTCTTCCTAAAAACTCAAGCAGCTTCTGCACAAGTAGCACAGAATCAACCCTGAGGATTGAAATGGAGGGTTTGCCCTGGGGTGGTTCCTGCTCGGGGAGCACTGTAAGGTCACCAGGAATTCCCTGCAAAAGGCCCCTGCAGGGATCACTGCTCCCCAGGGGTGAGGCTTGGTCTCAGAGAGCGCTGAAGTCAGGGCAGATCATCCAATTAATATGTGAGTTTTGTGTCGGGCTCTGTTCAACCAGAAAAACCAGCTTGTTTTCAAGATGCGTCATTATCCTGCACATCATCCATCCAGGTGAGAACCAGAGGCACTTCTGGGCTGTCACACGAGCTGTAACGAAGAGGGGACAGGGACAGAGGGGGCTCAAGCACCTCCCAGGCCAGCCCAGGTTCCACCTCCCCCATGACCAAACGCTCACTTCTTTTTCTGGGAGCCCTGGGGGTCCTGCACAGCTCTCCCAGTGATGCCTCCAGTTTGATCTCTGCTGTTTGCAGATTCTGCAGTGCCTCGGTGTCACTCTGAGCCCCACACAGTGCCAGCAGCTCTCCTCACAGCTCCCTCACACACAGCAATCCTTTCCCAGCCCAGAGCCAAGGGCACGCTGCAGCTCCAGCCCGAACAGTGCAAACAGCAGCGATGGGGAGAGCAGCCTGGGAGGGTGGCACTGCATCCCCTGGAGCTGGAATTGCACAATTCACCCAAGGGGGAAATGGCCCAGAACTGATCAAAGTGTGAAACTCCTGAGCCGGGCTCCATCTGGGCTGGAGCCAGGGCCGGGCTCTGGCACTGCCCAGGGTGAATCCTGGAAGGGCTGGGAATAAATCCCTGCTTTATTCTGGAACCCTGCCTGGCTCTGGCACTGCCCAGGGTGAATCCTTGAAGGGCTGGGAATAAATCCCTGCTTTATTCTGGAATTCTGCCTGGCCTCTGCCCCAGGGAGCCCCTCAGGACGAGCTGCAGCTGCAGCAGTGCCTGCAGCCCTGGGGCAGCTCCTGCAGCTGCCTGCCCCAGCCCTGCAAGGCTGAGGCTGCTGACAGCTCCGTGAGATGGGGGTACCCACGCGGAGAGGGACAGAGTTCCACTCTCCACATCCATCACAGCCACGGAAAGTTCCAGATTGCTCCTGACACCTGCTCTCCATCTGCTGCTCCCTTTCTTCTCGGGAAAGGTTGGAAAGCTCGGGAGCCGAGCGTGGCAGACTTAATTAAAGCCTCTGGTCTGACAATGTCTCTCCATCCCTCAGGTCTCAGATGAAACAATTCTCCCCGAACCGAGAGCGCTTGAACGCATTGTCTGTTCTCGTGTTCAGAGAGATGAGAAAGGCCCAAAGTCCCCTCAGCTCTAGAGGTGAAATTGTGTTTGGCTTATTTTCCTTTCTCAGCAGCTGCCTGGTGTTCCTGAGAGCTCCTGCCTGATCTCCAGCTGTGTTCCCATCTCCCTGGGAATGTCCCACTGCCCAAAGCACACGCTGCCAGCTCCTGCTGGGGGGACTGGGATGGGCTGGGAACTGGGAACAGAGCTGGGCAGGGACTGGGATGGACTGGGAACAGGACTGGGTTTGGGATGAGCTGGGAACTGGGAGCAGGGCTGGGCTGGGACTGGGATGAGCTGGGATTGGCACTGGGCAGACACAGGGATGAGCTGGGATTGGCACTGGGCAGACACAGGGATGAGCTTGGGACTGGGAGCAGGGCTGGGCTGGGACTGGGATGAGCTGGGATTGGCACTGGGCAGACACAGGGATGAGCTGGGATTGGCACTGGGCAGACACAGGGATGAGCTGGGAACTGGGAGCAGGGCTGGGCTGGGACTGGGATGAGCTGGGAACTGGCAGCAGGACTGGGACTGGGACTGGGACTGGGAGCAGGGCTGGGCTGGGACTGGGATGAGCTGGGATTGGCACTGGGCAGACACAGGGATGAGCTGGGATTGGCACTGGGCAGACACAGGGATGAGCTGGGAACTGGGAGCAGGGCTGGGCTGGGACTGGGATGAGCTGGGGCCGCTGCCTGCCCAGGGCAGTCCCTCCCTGTCCCCTCGGGGTCACTCTCACTCCCCCAGGCACGGAAGGGAAACACGAGGCTCCAGGCTGGGAATGGGAACACAGCAGGGGTGGATGGAAAACCCAGAGGAGATGAGCCAAGGACTGAGGCAAAGCAGGCAGGGAGAAGGCTCGGGGAAGGACAGTCCTGAGGGAATGGTGAGATTTTGGGAGATAAACCCTCTCCACCCGGCTGTGCAGAACGTGGAGCAGGGAGCATCCCCGGCCCCGTGTGGGCAGGGACACCCCCAGGGACCCAGCAAGGACATTTTGGGAGGGCAGGGGGCTCCTGGCCCTGGTCCCCGGGCTGTGCCTCCTCGCTTGCCCTCCAGGGAGGGAATCTCAGCAGCACAGCCACGTGCTCTGTGCTTTTACTGCTTGGCAGCTCCAGTCCAGCACCAGGAGTTTACTGCTGACTTTATGGGGACATTTTCTTTCTCCTTGAGCTCACCCAGCAGTCTTTTCTTTTTTCTTCTTTTTTTTCTTTTTTTTTTTTTCCCTGCAATTCTGCTTTCCATTTATCCTTGGATAGAATGAGATTTCCAGAAGCAGGGAGATTCCAGGGCACAGCAGCTGACCTGGGGAGCTGCAGGGCTCTCTGAGGGCCTGGTGCTATTAAATATTGCTGCTGAGGCTGGGAAGAGGAAGAAAGGGAACTCCCCCTCCCACCAACTCGTCCCCCCTCTCCTCTCATTGCTTTCTGGAGCAATTTCTTTCCTGCCTGCCCCACTCTGGGGGCAATTCAAATATCGCTGTTTCCAACCCGAGGAGCACAGGCTCCTCCAGCAAATTGTCATGAGAAAAGTGAGGGCAACTGCACTTCGATTTTCAGCTGGAGAAACGATTCACTGGATCCCCTTGTTACTTTAAAAATGATAATTGAAAAGGTCTCTGCTGTGTAAGCACAAACCTTCACTGTTAGGAGCTCTGGATGTTTAGAACATGTGGAATTTACAGATTTTGAGAAGTTTAGGAGCTCTGGATGTTTAGAACACGTGGAATTTACAGATTTTGAGAAGTTTAGGAGCTCTGGATGTTTAGAACACGTGGAATTTACAGATTTTGAGAAGTTTAGGAGCTCTGGATGTTTAGAACACGTGGAATTTACAGATTTTGAGAAGTTTAGGAGCTCTGGATGTTTAGAACACGTGGAATTTACAGATTTTGAGAAGTTTAGGAGCTCTGGATGTTTAGAACACGTGGAATTTACAGATTTTGAGAAGTTTAGGAGCTCTGGATGTTTAGAACACGTGGAATTTACAGATTTTGAGAAGTTTAGGAGCTCTGGATGTTTAGAACACGTGGAATTTACAGATTTTGAGAAGTTTAGGAGCTCTGGATGTTTAGAACACGTGGAATTTACAGATTTTGAGAAGTTTAGGAGCTCTGGATGTTTAGAACACGTGGAATTTACAGATTTTGAGAAGTTTAGGAGCTCTGGATGTTTAGAACACGTGGAATTTACAGATTTTGAGAAGTTTAGGAGCTCTGGATGTTTAGAACACGTGGAATTTACAGATTTTGAGAAGTTTAGGAGCTCTGGATGTTTAGAACACGTGGAATTTACAGATTTTGAGAAGTTTAGGGGCTCTGGATGTTTAGAACACGTGGAATTGACGGATTTTGAGAAGTTTAGGAGCTCTGGATGTTTAGAGCACGTGGAATTTATGGATTACCTGTGAAAGCCTTCTCACCTGTGTTTTACCTTTTGGGTCAATTGGATCACAAAAGGAAAAATATACCCAGGCCAGAAGACAATGTGGATAGAGCCTGCTGCCTGTGATTTATTGTTTTAATTAAAAGCTTTTTAAGCTTTAATTAAAAAGGTACATCAGCACTCAGTATTCAAGAAAAATGCCTTTGTGTTTAGGTCAATTGAATAACGTAAAATATAATGAGATACATATTTCTAGTCTGGAGTTTCACATGGAAAAGAGCAATATGCATAATTAAAAAGTAAATTCGAACTGATAGAAGGGAGCTGTTGGCAGGCGAAATAAAAGGTTGGCTTTGGATTAACACCAGTAACGAGGATGGGATTTTTATTTGCTCCCTGCAGCATCCCTCAAAAACCCCGTGGCAGAAATGCAGTCAGTTCAGGGGTGTGGATCCAGGGCAGGTTGTTATTCCTGGTGCTCATTCCCTAAAAAACCCTGTGGTACAAATGCAGTCAGTTCAGGGGTGTGGATCCAGTGCTGGGTCGTTATTCCTGGTGCTAATTCCCTAAAAAACCCTGTGGTAGAAATGCAGTCAGTTCAGGGGTGTGGATCCTGGTGCTAATTCCCTAAAAAACCCTGTGGTAGAAATGCAGTCAGTTCAGGGGTGTGGATCCTGGTGCTAATTCCCTAAAAAACCCTGTGGTAGAAATGCAGTCAGTTCAGGGGTGTGGATCCTGGTGCTAATTCCCTAAAAAACCCTGTGGTAGAAATGCAGTCAGTTCAGGGGTGTGGATCCTGGTGCTAATTCCCTAAAAAACCCTGTGGTAGAAATGCAGTCAGTTCAGGGTGTGCATCCAGGGCAGGTGTTTATTGCTGTACTGATGCTGCCGGGGCAGAGCAGAGCAGAGCAGAGCAGAGAGTGGCACTGGCAGGGCCAGGCTGTGACACAGAACTGGGGCTGTCCTGCCCTGGTGACAGTGAGTGACACCGCAGGTCCCAGGGGGAGACACAGAATTGGGGCTGTCCTGCCCTGGTGACAGTGAGTGACACCACAGGTCCCAGGGGGACTGCAGGGTTCCCAGTGCCACCCTCACTGTGGGTGTCCCCACCCCAGGGCAGGATGTCCCCGAGCTCCCAGCTCTCGGTGCCTCTGTCCCCACCCAGGGTTTCCTTCCCCAAACTCCCCAGCAGAGTTTGGATCCCAGTTCCAGTGCTGGCATCCCCTCACAGAGCCACAGAATTGTCCCCAGCCTCTCGCTCCTGCCTTGGCATCCCTGCTTCTCCAGAGGCACCAGGAAATTCCAGTTCCCATGCATTTAGAGGGGGAAAACCTTTCAGGAAAGGTGTAGGCACAGCAAAGAGAAACCATTTCTCATCCTGGTCTTTTTTCCTTTACCTAAACCAACCTCATAAAGTCCTGTGAAGTAATTTATCAATTTCCTAAGGACAAAATATTTTGATGCCTTTAGTCTGAAAACATTAAAAAAAAGTTACACTTTCTTCAAAATGGTAAGATTTGATCTTTTTCCTTTACTTTTTGACATTACAAATACTACAGGTAAGAGTTTTCTGTGGGTTTGGTGGTCCAAGGTTCTTATGGCCACAGAGACTTTGAAGTTTATAGGTACAAGTCAGAAGCTAGAGGAAACTGAGGGAAAATTATTTCTAATCTATCTTAATTTGTTATTTCCTTCTATTAAAACATTTTTTCAGAAGGGCATCATTACATGTCAACATTGTAAATAGAAGTGCTAAATGGAATTGATGAAGATTTGTTTTAACAGATTTTCACTCTGAAACCTCATTTTGGTTTTACTGGAATCAACACTCAGATGTACCTGTATTGCAGGTAAATGGAGAGATTTCATCCCAAAAATCTCCTGGTGCCAAGGTCACTGCCACGGGAAGGCTTTGGACAGTGCCCTGTTTTATTTAGTTCTCAATTTCCTCTCTGTGCTCCAAGGGGCACAAGGACAGGGCCTAGAGCAGCACCATTTCCATTTGCAGGTTTAATTTAGGAGGCCAGACCCTCCCAGAGTTTTTCCCTGTGCTTTTGTTCCGTGGGGAGATCCCTCCCTGGGCAGCCAGGTTCTGCTGTCACCTGGGGAAACCCTGGGAGTGGGAGCTGTGACCCAGGGGAACCAGGTGCAGAAAATGCAGAATTAGGGCAGTGGTTAAAGGAGGGAGGGTGAAGGGAGGATTTGTTGTGTGGGGCTTTAGAGGAGGAGAGGATCCAGTGAGAGCCAGGTGCAGAAAATGCAGAATTAGGGCAGTGGTTAAAGGAGGGAGGGTGAAGGGAGGATTTGTTGTGTGGGGCTTTAGAGGAGGAGAGGATCCAGTGAGAGCCAGGTGCAGAAAATGCAGAATTAAGGCAGGGTTTAAAGGAGGAAGGGGTGGTTGTGTCGGGTTTTAGAGGAGGAGACGGTCTAGTGAGAACCGGGTGCAGAAAATGCAGAATTAAGCAGGATTTAAAGGAGGGAGGGGTGGTTGTGTAGGGTTTTGGAGGGCTCACTCCTTCCCTGCTGTGCTGGACACCATGGAGCTCTGGCTGGCCCGAGGAGCAGCACAGGTACGTTTCTCCTCATTAACAACTCTGGGTGTTTCAAAGGTTAAGAAGTGCAGAACTCAGGTGTTTTGTTGGTTATTTTTGTACCAAACCCCGGCAGTGTTTCTGAGAGCTTTGGCTCAGGTGAGTGGGGTGGGACCCCCGAGCTCTGCCTGGCTCCCAGCTGGGGCTGTGCTCTGGGGCTCCTGTGAGCTTTGGAGGAAGGTGTGTGCAGTGCAGAGCTGGGCTGAATGAGGAGAAAGCCCAGAGGGAGGTGGTGCTGTGTCCCTGCAGGGTCTGTGCCCTGTGCAGGNGAGCTGGGCTGAATGAGGAGAAAGCCCAGAGGGAGGTGGTGCTGTGTCCCTGCAGGGTCTGTGCCCTGTGCTGTACCCAGGTGTGCAGGTGCTGCTGTGTCCCTGCAGGGTCTGTGCTGTACCCAGGTGTGCAGGTGCTGCTGTGTCCCTGCAGGGTCTGTGCCCTGTGCTGTACCCAGGTGTGCAGGTGCTGCTGTGTCCCTGCAGGGTCTGTGCCCTGTGCAGGTACCCAGGTGTGCAGGTGCTGCTGTGTCCCTGCAGGGTCTGTGCCCTGTGCCCTGCCCAGGTGTGCAGGTGCTGCTGCCTGCCCCAGGGAGCTACTCCCTCGCTCCCAGGGGTTTTCCCTCCTGCACAGGGATCCTGGCACTGCCTTTATCCCCAGCTGCTCTCCCGTGTGCCCGCACAGGCATCCCTGCGCCCTGCCCAGGTTCGGGTGCCGGCTGCCGTGTCTGGCTCGGTGCAGGGCTCGCTCCTGCCCGGGTCTGGGTGCTAGCTGCTGGGTTCGGGTGCTGGCGACCGTGTCTGGGTCGGTGCAGGGCTCGCTCCTGCCCGGGTCTGGGTGCTGGCTGTTGTGTCTGGCTTAGTGTAGAGCTCGCTCCTGCCCGGGTTTGGTGCTGGCTGCCGTGTCTGGCTCGGTGCAGAGCTCGCTCCTGCCCGGGTTTGGTGCTGGCTGCCGTGTCTGGCTCGGTGCAGAGGTCGCCCGTGCCCGGGTCTGGGTGCCGGCTGCCGTATCTGGCTCAGTGTAGAGCTCGCTCCTGGCCCGCAGTCCTCTCCCCAGTCTGTGTTTGTTTTGCTTTGCAGCCTTTTCCTCCCCTCCACTTTGCTGTCGGGCCCCTTTTACCCCGAGGGGTTGAGTTTTCTTGTAGATTATCTGGCTAAGCTAAAACGAGCCAGGGTTGAATTAGCATCTCTTTATTTTGCTGTTAATTGCCACTTGACCAGCTACTCCACAATTACACTGTGAAGCTGCATAATGAAAGAATCCATGAGTGAGAATGTCTTTGGTTTCTTTTTTTTTTCCTAATTTAAAATTAAACCAGTTTCTGTTATTTGCATTAATGAACTTCTCAGGAGCCAAACGGTGGCTCTGGAAAGGCTGTGCTGGGGGAAGTGTTGGGCTTCCCTTCCCTCTCCAGCTGCTTTTTATAACTCATTTTAGCCCTGGGGTGCATTTGTCAGTCTGGGTTGTGCATTCTGGCCGTGAGTGAGTTTGGTATTGACTGTTCCTGTTGGCAGCTCTGCATTTCCTGGGTGATTTCTGTGCTCTCTCTCACCCCCAGGGTGCTGTAGGAAACCCTGGGTGCAAATTCCTCCCATCCCCTCTCCACTTCCCTGGCTGAGCCTGCTCCTGCCGTCCAGGTGAGCTCCTTGGGCCCGTGCTCTCCTTACTCACATGTCTGTAAATGTAAAATGACTGCCCAGGCTCAGCAATCCCTTCCTGTTTAAGGGGAAGTCAACTCAATTTTCCTTTTCTTACAGCGTGCCCAGGTCTCCCAGGCACACAGAACAGTCCTGTAGAGATGGAGCTGGATTTTTCTGAGGTCTTATTTAGCATTCCAAAACTGCTCCGTGTGAATGGTGCAGAAAACCCAGCAGGTGCCCTTGCTCTGCTGCCTCTCTGTACTGAGTTATTATTAGACATTAACGTTCCCGGGGTTTTTATTCAGCTCTGTGCTGCTGAGGGTGGTGCAGCCCTGTCCAAGCTCACAGTGATGCCCCCCAAGCAGGGTTTGTGCTTTTTGTCAGCGAGCTGCGTGCCCATTTCCTGCCGTTCTCAGCCAGCTCATCTCTGTTTCTGCTGCCTCTCTCCCCCCGTGGCCTGGCCAGGCTGTTCGTGTTCGGCTGATCACTAAATAACATTTGGTCAGTGGTGGAAGTGTTTCCAGCCTATCTGCTCGTCACTTCTCATCTGTCAGGCACAGATTGCAAGGCTACCAGCCACAGGAACTTTGTCGTTGTTGTGGTGGAAGTAGAGCAGAAGTGGCACCTCTGTATTTTCTGTACCCAAGGCAAGGAAGGGGTCTCTGGGCTGTGTTCCTTTGATATCCCATTTTTCTTCCAATTCCTGCACCAGAAAGAACAAACAAAGGAAAAGAAAAGGCTGAAAAATTCCAGCCAGGTGTCATGTCCAGCACTGCCTGAGCTGTGCCCTGACCAGGACAGAAGAGGAAAGGAGCAAAGAAATCTCCTGTGCTTGGGGGCTCAGGCTGTGCCTGCTCAGCACACAAAACGGGCTGGGAACTTCCCTGGACACTCACAAAAACAAAGGCAAATGAGCAATGGGTTCAGCCAGCACTGGCTGGGCATTAGTGCAAAGCCACCAGGAAGGAGAACTGGCCAGTGGGAATGGGGAATTGGTGCTCTGGGCTGGGCAGGGCTGGGCAGCTGGAATTCTGGGGGCTGCACACGAGGAAATGTCAGCAGTCTTGATTAGAAATTAACTCAGGCCTGTCCTGAGGGATATATCCATGGTTCTCCCGAGTTGTACAGAAGGACAGAGCAGGTCTGCCCAGGCTCTGCTGCCTCTGGCTCTGCACAGCTTCCAGGGATGTTCTCCCTCTGCCTGGGCTCAGCTGTGTGCTCTGCCCGCTCAGCCTGGCAAAGCCCTGCTTAACCTGCCTCACATGGGTTGAAAATGAAATCCCGAGGCAGTCCCAGCCCAGTTCTCCTCTGAGCCAGGCTCAGCCCAGGCAGGTTCCTCCCAAAGCCAGGCTCAGCCCAGGGCTGTGTGAGGCTGTTTGAGCTGGGCTCAGCAGAGCAGGTTCCTCCCAAAGCCAGGCTCAGCCCAGGGCTGTGTGAGGCTGTTTGAGCTGGGCTCAGCAGAGCAGGTTCCTCCCAAAGCCAGGCTCAGCCCAGGGCTGCAGTGTGACATTCCTCAGGGCTTCCATGCCTGTTCCTTTGGAAGCAGAGATGAAGCTGGAACAAAAAGCAGCAGCTAAAATTAAGCCAAGTCCCAGCTCCCTCACTGGTGGGTGCTAGGGCTGTTTCTAGGGCAACGCTGCAGTGCAGAGATGTTCCCAGTCCCCGGAGTTATCTGGAGCCCAGTCCTGCTGGGCTCTGCTCCCTTGGGAAGCTGTTCCCAAAGCCAAGGCTGGGGCTTCCTTGGCAGTGCTGGGACCAGCTGGGGCTAAAACCTGACACAACTGAACTTTGCCCCGGTTGAGTTTTCTTTCAAATTGACGTAATTTTGGCGGCTGCCCCTGGTCTGGTTTGCTGTTCTTATTGCAAGCTTGGGGTTTTTGTGAAGGCTCGGCCAGCTGCAGAGCAGGAGAGCTGGCAGAGCTGGTGTGAGCAGCCGTCCCTCCCAGGCAGGACCTTCCCCCAGCCCTGGGAGCTGCCTGGCCGTGCCCCACACCTGGGGCTCAGGTGAGTGCTGCCATGCTGGAGGGCTCAGCCCTGGCCAGGGGGTGCCAGCCTGGGCAGCACCTGCTGTCACTGCACCTGCTGTCACTGCACCTGCTGTCACTGCACCTGCTGTCACTGCACCCAGCTCACTGTGCTGCTCCCCTCTGAGGCAGTGGCACACTGAGTGTCTCTGGTCTGGCCTGGCCACCAGGAACATTCAGTTGCTTGGCCACTCGCTGTTTTCCAGGGCAGGATTCCCAGGCTGTTGCCAGGTGGGAGCTGTCTCTGGGGCAGTGGGTTTTGCCCTTTCCATGCAGCTGGTTTAATTTGTATTCCAGCTTCAGAGCCCTGCAGGGTCAATGTCAGCAGATGTCAGAGCAGAATTACAAGCGGGGTTTCAGGCAGGTTGCAGAAGGTGGGTGAAGGATTTTGGCAGCCAGGGCTGGTGTGGCTGGAGCAGGGGCAGTGCACCTGGAGACCCTCCTGGTCCTGTTTTTCCTGCCCCTCTTCACTCCACCCTTCCCAGCACAGTTTGTGGCCCCGGGCTGGGAGGTGTTTTGGCACAGATGTTAGCAGCAGCTGCGTGGTGCTTTAGTGGTGTCCCAAATCCCTGCCCGTGTCCCACAGCTCCTCCCTTGCTCTGGCTTTGTCCCACCCCTGATCCATCAGTGCCCTCCCTGCCCTTCCTCAGGCTCTGTCCCCTTCTTCTTCCTGTGCTCTCCTGCTCCTCTCCCACATTCCCAGGTTCATTCCAGAGCCATCTCTGCTCACCATTTCCAGCCTCCAGAGCAGCAGGCACGTTCCTGAATCAGCACAGAACACGTTGCAGCTGCTCCTGCACAGCCCATGCCCTGCTCAGGGAGCAGCTCCTGCAGCCCCTGTCTGAGTGCTGGGTTCATTTCTGCAGGTTGTAGGGGCAGGAGCCTCTTCCTGCTGCCCCCAATCCTGCACTGAAATCACAATTACCTGGAGCACTTTACTACAGCCTGCCATTTGTGGTTTCCTGCTCCTGGGCCACCAGCAGTTTGCATATTTATTTTTTTAAACCCAGCCCTAACGTGGCTTCACTGGAAATGCATTTTGCAGACTGAAGGCCTAAATGTCATTGCAGTCTTCCTGCTCTTCCCTGTTAATCCTTGTGTTCCCTCCACTTCTGTGTCAGCTTTCTCAGGCAGAATGTGATGTTTTCTCTGTATGCCCAGGTGTCTCCAGCCCTGCAGGGTTTGGTGCAGGTGGATGCCCCGTGAGCAGGTCCTGGGGCAGAGGGAAGGGCCCCTGTTGGATGCTCCATCTCTGTGTGCAGCTGGAAATCTCTTCTCTGGGTGGGTTTTTGAGGTTTTATTTGCCTGGCAGTTTTAGAGGGGGGTTTTTACACGTTATTTTACACCTTTACCTTTTTCCCCACTATCACATAGCTGCCCAGTAAATGCCAGTGTCCCTGATGTGCCACCCTGGGCCCTCTCCCAGCAGGTCCGAGCTGCTCCCAAGGTGGGACAGGCACCAAGAAGGGAGCAGGCAGGGCGTGGGTCTGGGTGTGCACAGCAGCTGGGTGTGTGTGTATTTACACATGTATATTGTACACACACACACACTGCACACACCACACATATTGCACACATAGAGACACCAGCAAATAAAATCCCTGGATGGCACCTGGAACCAGCCTGGCATTTCCTCTGGAAAATCTGCTGCTCTCCAGGAACAGGCCTCATAAAGCTCAGGGTTAGGGTACAGCACAGGATTCTCTGCCACCAAAATCCCTCCTGCTTCCCCCTGTGCTCGCAGCTCCTAAAGGAGTGTGGGCAAACTCCTGCCTGCCCACACCCCGTGGGAGCTGCCTGCTCCTCTTTGAGCCTTTTGTTTCACCCTGGAGCCTTTTATTTCACCCACTTCCTTGTGTCCTTTCAGCTGCAAACTGGAGCAGTGAGAGTTANGGTTGCAGAAGGTGGGTGAAGGATTTTGGCAGCCAGGGCTGGTGTGGCTGGAGCAGGGGCAGTGCACCTGGAGACCCTCCTGGTCCTGTTTTTCCTGCCCCTCTTCACTCCACCCTTCCCAGCACAGTTTGTGGCCCCGGGCTGGGAGGGGTTTTGGCACAGATGTTAGCAGCAGCTGCGTGGTGCTTTAGTGGTGTCCCAAATCCCTGCCCGTGTCCCACAGCTCCTCCCTTGCTCTGGCTTTGTCCCACCCCTGATCCATCAGTGCCCTCCCTGCCCTTCCTCAGGCTCTGTCCCCTTCCTCTTCCTGTGCTCTCCTGCTCCTCTCCCACATTCCCAGGTTCATTCCAGAGCCATCTCTGCTCACCATTTCCAGCCTCCAGAGCAGCAGGCACGTTTCTGAATCAGCACAGAACACGTTGCAGCTGCTCCTGCACAGCCCATGCCCTGCTCAGGGAGCAGCTCCTGCAGCCCCTGTCTGAGTGCTGGGTTCATTTCTGCAGGTTGTAGGGGCAGGAGCCTCTTCCTGCTGCCCCCAATCCTGCACTGAAATCACAATTACCTGGAGCACTTTACTACAGCCTGCCATTTGTGGTTTCCTGCTCCTGGGCCACCAGCAGTTTGCATATTTATTTTTTTAAACCCAGCCCTAACGTGGCTTCGCTGGAAATGCATTTTGCAGACTGAAGGCCTAAATGTCATTGCAGTCTTCCTGCTCTTCCCTGTTAATCCTTGTGTTCCCTCCACTTCTGTGTCAGCTTTCTCAGGCAGAATGTGATGTTTTCTCTGTATGCCCAGGTGTCTCCAGCCCTGCAGGGTTTGGTGCAGGTGGATGCCCCGTGAGCAGGTCCTGGGGCAGAGGGAAGGGCCCCTGTTGGATGCTCCATCTCTGTGTGCAGCTGGAAATCTCTTCTCTGGGTGGGTTTTTGAGGTTTTATTTGCCTGGCAGTTTTAGAGGGGGGTTTTTACACGTTATTTTACACCTTTACCTTTTTCCCCACTATCACATAGCTGCCCAGTAAATGCCAGTGTCCCTGATGTGCCACCCTGGGCCCTCTCCCAGCAGGTCCGAGCTGCTCCCAGGGTGGGACAGGCACCAAGAAGGGAGCAGGCAGGGCGTGGGTCTGGGTGTGCACAGCAGCTGGCTGTGTGTGTGTATTTACACATGTATATTGTACACACACACACACTGCACACACCACACATATTGCACACACAGAGACACACCAGCAAATAAAATCCCTGGATGGCACCTGGAACCAGCCTGGCATTTCCTCTGGAAAACCTGCTGCCATCCAGGAACAGGCCCCATAAAGCTCAGGGTTAGGGTTAGGGTACAGGACAGGATTCTCTGCCACCAAAATTCCTCCTGCTTCCCCCTGTGCTCGCAGCTCCTAAAGGAGTGTGGGCAAACTCCTGCCTGCCCACACCCCGTGGGAGCTGCCTGCTCCTCTTTGAGCCTTTTGTTTCACCCTGGAGCCTTTTATTTCACCCACTTCCTTGTGTCCTTTCAGCTGCAAACTGGAGCAGTGAGAGTTAAATCAGCTTCATCCGCCAGTTCCTGGAAAGCACTTCTGGGTTAGCACCGAACTCTTACTCTGTACTGTAGGAGGGTTTAAACGTGGTTGTTTTGCAGGAATAGACTTCAGAGGAGCAGCACAGAAAATACTCTGAACTATGACTAAGAGCCAGTGATCACCAGGGTAATCTCCATCTGCTCTGCAGAATAATTGTGCTGCTGCTGGCCAGTAAAATCATTTGCAGATGAATCCCAGAATGGTTTGGGTGTGAAGGGACCCAAAATCCCCCCCAGTGCCACCCCTGCCATGGCAGGGACACCTTCCCCTGTCCCAGCTGCTCCCAGCCCCAGTGTCCAGCCTGGCCTTGGGCACTGCCAGGGATCCAGGGGCAGCCCCAGCTGCTCTGGGAATTCCATCCCAGCCCCTGCCCACCCTGCCAGGGAACAATTCCTGACTCCCAGTTTCCCATGGGAAGCCTGCAGAGGCTGCATCCCTCTGTGCCAGGCCTGGAGGCACCCTGAGCCCCTGTGTTTGCACTGGGCAGCTTCCCTGGGCACCAGGAGCAGCTCCTGGGGTTTGCCTGCCTTGCCCAGCGGGGTGGGAGGCTCAAGGAGAGGCAGCTGTGAGCTGGCAGCCCTGGGGTCAGGGCTCAGCAGGCAGTGCCAGGGTCCCTGGGGAGCTCTGCCCTCCCTCCCTGCCAGCCCAGGCTGCACACACCTGGCTGGTTTTGTTCTGTGAGAATAATTTTATTCTGTGAGAAGATGATTGCAGTACCTGGAGGTGGTGGGGGGAGCTGGAGCAGCCCCAAAGGTAACACACCCACTGAACAGTGCAGCAAATATTGCTAAATTGTGTGTTTCCCTTTGCCCACCTACTGCTCTGCTTCAGCTTTATGGGGCCTGTTCCTGGATGGCAGCAGGTTTTCCAGAGGAAATGCCAGGCTGGTTCCAGGTGCCATCCAGGGATTTTATTTGCTGGTGTGTCTCTGTGTGTGCAATATGTGTGGTGTGTGTACAATATACATGTGTAAATACACACACAGCCAGCTGCTGTGCACACCCAGACCCATGCCCTGCCTGCTCCCTTCTTGGTGCCTGTCCCACCCTGGGAGCAGCTCGGACCTGCTGGGAGAGGGCCCAGGGTGGCACATCAGGGACACTGGCATTTACTGGGCAGCTATGTGATAGTGGGGAAAAAGGTAAAGGTGTGAAATAACGTGTAAAAACCCCCCTCCAAAACAGCCAGGCAAATAAAACCTCAAAAACCCACCCAGAGAAGAGATTTCCAGCTGTAAGAAGCAGAGCGTAAGTGGAAGTTGTTAGGCTTGTCCCAGCTTTGGCAGATCTCAGGGCACCAATGATGCACGTGGGAGAAATCCCGTGTGCCTGTGACAGCAGTGAACAGAGAGAGCTGTAGGAAGGAAACAGGGGCTTGCCTTCAGCTTGTGCTGCACTCCAGAAGAGGAGGAAGAGCTTGTTAGAGGCCCAGGAAGGGGCAGGTGAACTGTGAAATACGGAATTCTTCTGGAGGGACAGCACAGGGCTCAGGGCAGTCAGCAGTGCAGTGAGAGATGAACCAAAGGGGCTTTCAACATCTGCCCAGGAACCTCTCTCCTGCCTTGGCCACAGGTTTTTCCCACTTCTCAGCCTCCCGAGTGCCTTTTCCAGTGGTGTCCTGGCTGTGCCTGTCCCTGCCCCAGCAGGGGCTGCCAGTTCAGAGCTCATGCTCCTCTCCCCTGCTGCAGGGCTGGGGGTCTGTGGGGTGAGGGTCCCCGTGCTGTCCCATCAGCTGGCACTTGTCCTCGTGCTTGTGAGGTACAAACCTTCCAGCAACCCCCCTGTTCCTCTGCCCTGCTCTCTGTTTTTATTCTTTCAGTGGAAATTTGTGAGGGGGAGAAATCTGTGTTCGCACAGGGCCTGTGGGATAGTCTCCCCAGGAAAACCCGAGTGCTGCCAGGGCCCTGGGAGGGTGGAGGAGCCTTTTCCTCGCCGGAATGGCAGCCCAGGGAGGCTCCAGGGCCAGCTTAGAGCAGTGGCACAGTCCCCACTGGTGTGATGTGCTCAGGGCTGGCCCCAAATGCTGCTGGGGTGTGAGGGAGCGGGCGGCTCCCGTGGGGCCTGGGGCAGTTCCTGAGGGCCTGGGGCAGCTCCCGTGGGGCCGGGGCAGTTCCCGAGGGTCCGAGGCAGTTCCTGAGGGCCTGGGGCAGCTCCAGCTCCCGTGGGACCGGGGCAGNGGGACCGGGGCAGTTCCTGAGGGCCTGGGGCAGCTCCCGTGGGGCCTGGGGTGGCTCCTGAGGGGCCGGGGCAGCTCCAGTTCCTGAGGGCCTGGGGCAGCTCCCGTGGGGCCGGGGCAGTTCCTGAGGGCCTGGGGCAGCTCCCGTGGGGCCGGGGCAGTTCCTGAGGGCCTGGGGCAGCTCCCGTGGGGCCGAGGCAGTTCTTGAGGGGCTGGGGCAGCTCCTGTCCAGCTTACCTGAAGGGGTTTGGGGAGCAGCCAGGCTGGGCTGCCGTGCACACAGCTGAGCGCACACACACACACACACACACACTTTGTGTATTTATGTATTTGCGTTCTGGAAAGCTCTGCCTGACCCAGCCCCATTAAGCTGCAGAGGGGTCTCTGTTGCTTTGGCTTTCTTCTCCCAGCTCCTGGAGCTGTGCTTTGAACAGGCTGACCCAGCAACCAGCCCCTTACCCGCCAGGCTTGAGATGAACTATTCTCCAAACACATTTCATCAAAACCTGCGAGATGTGACCCAGAAAACATGACCCCTCGAGAGGATGTGCTGCTTATTTTCCTTCAATTCTTCCTCTTCATTGCAGAGCAGTTTGGTGGTAAATTGCTGGGATGAAATGTGGAAGGGCAGGGTTTAAACCTCTTGTGCCTCAGAAGCTCCAGCTGAGCACATCCCCCTCCCTTGGGACCTGCCTGATCTCCTGGATGTGGGGCAGGGACCCCCTCACCCCCCTGCTCTGGGAGAGGTGCCAGAGTCCCCTGGGCTCGGGGCAGGCAAAGGAGGAGCTGTTACTGGAGTGGGGAGCAGGGGGTTTGGGGTTTGGCTCCATTCACCTGTAAAACATACTAACAGCCCTGAAAAAGGCTGCTTGGCTGCTGCATTTGCTTTTGGGGGTGTGCAAAGGGTGAGAATTCCATTTTCTGGCACCTCTATACCCTCAGGGAATCTGGTCCCAAATGGTTCCTCTGCCCTGGCCTGTCACCTCCCTGCGCCTCCTGAGATGAAATTCTCTGGCTGTGAGAAGGAGCACAGGAGAAAACCCTGTTCCCTGTGTGATCCCTGCTCTCTGTGTGTTCCTTTTGCTCTCTGTGCCTTGCCTGAGCCTGCTGTCCCCCAGCAGTGCAGATCCCATCCCTGGCTGTGGGCAGGACACTGCTGCAGGAGCTCTGGGATGTCCTGGGGCTGCACCTTTAACTGCACTGGGAACTGAGCTGCTTCCTTGCTTGTGAGCTTTACAGCTGAAGGACATAAAATGAGGCTTTGCTGAAGTGGAGCAAATGTTTTGCAGCTCATATAGCTCCCCTGGGCCCAGACGTTGTGAGGCTGTTGATAATTTCAGGTTCATTTCTTACTGTCCTTGCACTGGAGAGCTCTGAGCCCTCTTAGTGGTTTTTAAGTCTTAGCAGATGGAGTAGTAAGAGTGGCTATGGCAATGAAACTTATAATTTGTGACATAAAAAGGTGGCAAATATTCTTATTCTGGGCATTTGATAATGGTTAATTTGTACTGCTTTATTTTCTGCCTCAGTCGTGTTTCACCTCAGCCAGTGGTGAGGGCTGTGTGAGGAGCAGAACATGCTGTGTGGCACAAAATCAGGTGTCAAGGGACAGGGGAGGGGAGCCTGAATTATTTTGTACAATCACCTGACGAGGTCATGCAGTGTTAAAAAAATACATGTTTCATTCCCTATCAATTATTCAGGGCTTTAGTGGCCAAAACTCACACGTGGTTGAGTCCCAGAGAGCCTGAGTCCCAGGATTTGCTCCTGCTGAGCCAGTGCCAGGCTGGCATCCCCCGCCCCAGCATCCTCCTGGCACCTCTCTGTGTTTTCTGGGGCTGGTGTGGGATTGCTGCAGTGTTGTGTTCTCTGGGGGAATGGTTTCTTCCCCCCAGGACCCCTGGATCTGTAACCACACAGTCTGACCCTTCCTTCCTATCCTGACCCCATTGGCTGGGTCCAGTTATCTTTCCCTGAGCAGAAGACTGTATAATAACCCTCTTCTTCCTGACTCGCTCTCTTTCCTGGACACCTTCAAGATTAAACCCTTGGAAACCCCTGGAGAAGGGCCTCTTTTGAATTCTTTTACCCTGTCCCTGTAACACCCTCCCAAAGCCCTCAAGGAACTGGGCTAGCAGTGTCCCAGGGCGGGCAGGAGGGGAATTCATTACACTGCAGGGGCAAAGCCTTGTTCTGATGGAGGGCACTGAACACTGGGGCAGCAGAAGTGCCTCTGTCCATTCTGCAGAGCTCTGCGTGCCAGGTGCTCTCCAGCGTGGGTTTGGAATGGGCACAGCCCTTCCTGGCCCCTGCAGGCTTTGTTCCTGGGGCTGTTGGTGCGATGATGTCCCTGGTGCTGGAGGCACCTCTCGCCTCGCTCCCTTTGTTTCTGTGGCCTCTCCCTTGCTGGTTTTTCATGGGAGAACATCTCCCCGTCCCCACGAGGGGCTCAGTGCCACCCCAGTCAGGGAAATCTGCCATTGCAGGGTCTCAGAGGTGGCTCCTCCATCTTTCAGCAGAGAAAAAGCCCCTGTGGAATGCTGTTCACACAGCACTGTGGGGCTGCTGTGCCTCTCACTGTACCCCTGGTGCCACCCCACTGAAGGATAGAGGCCATTTGGGGGTCACTGCCGAGTAATGCTCCTGCTGCAGTGGGAAATAGACCTTTGACTAATGTGGCATTTCCTTGTGCATTTAAGTCACAAAAAGCTCCCCTTCCTGAAAGGCTGCTCGGGAGAAGTCAAAATACTGTTCCTCTTTCCTGTAAATAAATGCTGTGGGCTTGACAGCCGTCACGGATCTGACTTTAAATTTATTCTTTGTATACACAGTTTATCAAAAGGGGTTAGAAACATCATTTTAAAGCAATGTTTTGCTGCTCTCTGAAAACACAACGTGTAAATAATATTTCCTCAAGCATTTCGTTTATACTTTGCCTTTTGGATGCAGACTTTGGAAACGGATCTCTGTTGTAACACGAATTCATCTGACTGGCCTAAATCACCTCTCTGTGCAGAGCCTTGCCTTGTCTGAGGCTTGGGAAGCTGTGGTGGGTGCAGGAGGAGTTTTGGGGTTGGGAGAATGTGGCTGTGCCCCCCTTTCTGCCAGGGCAGGGCTGGGTGTCCCTCCCTGGGGGATTTCACAGCCCCATGCAGGTGGCACTTGGGGACACGGGGCAGGGGTGGCCTGGGCAGTGCTGGCAATGTTGGACTCAGTGGTCTGAGAGGCTTTTCCAAACAATTCAGCTCCTCCTCACGGCCAATTCTTCAGCCACTCGAGCTCAACCTCCATCCCACGGAGCCACGATTACTCCTGGTCTGGCACGCCCCATCTATTGGCTTAATGAGAAAATAATTCCATCCTATTAAACATCACCTTCTCCTCTGCTCTCCTTCCTTACTGAGGGCATTTAACAGGTTTGCATTTGGCCTGCCGGGTCCTGGGGGCTGTGGTGGAGCAAGAGGTGACAGTGTTGAAGATGATGCATTTCTTTGCTAGTGAGAGGTGAAAACATGTAATATTACAAGTTGATAAAAGTATCAAGAGCTGGCAGCACTTGGGGTGAGTGAATGCTGGCAGAATGGTACCTGGAACCCCTGCGCTGGGTAATTCCCAGCAATAGAAGTGCATGCTCTCGGTACCCCTTGGAAAATAAGCTTGGGGGGCGAGAGGGAAATCTCCCAGGTTTTTTATCAGTATTGCTCTGAGTTCTGCTCTGGATTGCCCTCCTGGGATTTGTTTCTCTTTGTTAAAGCAGCAGTAGCAGCTCCGGGGGCGTTGGCTGGTGGGAATGAGTTGTCCTGGTCTGTACCTGGGCTGATTTTATCCAAACTGCACCAGAGGCCTCAGCCCCAGTCTGGGGGCTCTCCTGAGTGTCTCTGCCCTGCTGCCAGGCCAGGCTGTGTCCCCCTGCCCAGGACACACCGGCTGGGGTGGCAGTGCTGTCCCCTGGGCTGTCCCTGCCACCTTTGTGTGCATGCACCCTTCTCTGCTCTGGCCCTGCTCCCATGGCTCTGGAACTCCACTGCTTTGGGCTTTCACTTCTGGCACCTGCTCTCTGTTACTTTTGCAAGGCTTTGAAGGTCAGAAGGTGTCCGCATTCCCTGGGACCTGGGCTGGGCTGGCAATGCTGGGGGTGGATGGCCCCAGTGGCCTCAGAGGGCTTTTCCAGTCTGGGACCCCGTGCTCTGGAGGTCCCCAGACAGAAGCAGCTCTCGGAGCAGGTTTTGGGTCCCTGTCCCATGCAATCCCAGCGTGAGGCTGCCCTGGCCCCACAGCTTTACCCAGGGCTGGGTTCCCTGGAGCCCAGGGCAGGGCTGAGCCTTTGTGGCCTCTCGGGTCCCTCTGGGAGCTGTGAAGGAGCAGGAACTCCACCAGCTCCAGCATCTGCCCAGCAAGGCTGCTCCCTGCAGGGCAGCTGTCCCCTGTGCAGTGCCATCCCCAGGGTGGCCCTGTCCCCTGGGTGGCCCAGCTGCAGGCACTGGGAAGGATTCTCACCCAGCAGGGCCATGTGCTGCTCTTGTTTGTGCACTACAAGCAAAACCTGCCTCACCAGAGGTGCTCTTCTGCTGCTCTACAGCATTGTTAACTGCCTGCTAACCCTTTCTCTCGTTTGTTGATGTGTTACACGGAAAATGCAGAGTTGGCTCGCAGGCACATCCTTAATGCAGGCAAGTCTTGAACATGTGCTGCCTTGTTATCCATGTTGGGGGTAATCTGAAAGTTGTACTGAATTTCTCTTGGATCCAGAGTTCACCCAGAAATGAAATGTAATCCCAAGTGCTGGTTATCTGAATCCTTCAGACACCCCTCGAGCCACACAGCTAACCAGGACCATTGGGATGCAGCCCTTAAGCATCCTAATTTTATTCAGTCAGGAAAAATATCACTAAAGAATAAACTCCATTGCATGGTAAATCATCTGGATCCTTTCAGTAGGGTTTAACATTGTCATTTTCTCTCTTTTAGCATTTTCCGTTAGGATCAGTGGAAGGGATTTCACTGGAGCACTCCTGGACTCCTCTCTTTGGCGAGGAGTGGCAAAGGCAAATCCACAGCTTTCAAAACCTGCTCCACAATTAAATTTCCCAAAAGCCCTATTGATTTTGAGGAGGATTTTGTTTTTTGGGAGCTGATGGCAGTGAGTATTAGCAGGCAGCCATGATTCAAAGCTGACTGGCAGTTCATTTCACAGTTTACTGCAGCCCCATGTGCATCTGCTGAATGCTGGCAAGGGGCAGGGTGAGTGCAGCCCCAGTGTTCACAGAGAGACAAGTTCCTGGGCTGGCACTGTCCCTGGGGGAGCCCCCAGACCTCCCCGGGGATGTTCCCCCTGGAAGGAACACCTGGGGCAGGTGTGCACCCTCCTGCTGGGGCAGGAGCAGCAGGCTCAGGGCTCTGCTCTCTGCTCCTGTGGGTTTTGTGTTTTCCTTGGGGCTGGACAGCTGCTGGCCTTGGTCCTTCAGCCTGGAGCCCCTCTGGAGCCAGGCTGGGCCACCTGGGGGTGCTCACCTGGAGAGGAGCAGCTCCAGGGAGAGCTCAGAGCCCCTGCCAGGGCCTGAGGGGGCTCCAGGAGAGCTGGAGAGGGACTGGGGACAAGGCATGGAGGGACAGGACACAGGGAATGGCTCCCAGTGCCAGGGGCAGGGCTGGATGGGAGATTGGGAATTGGGAATTGTTCCTGGCAGGGTGGGCAGGCCCTGGCACAGGTGCCCAGAGCAGCTGGGGCTGCCCCTGGATCCCTGGCAGTGCCCAAGGCCAGGCTGGACACTGGGGCTGGGAGCAGCTGGGACAGGGGAAGGTGTCCCTGCCATGGCAGGGGTGGGATGGGATCACAGGGCCATGGAAGGGGTCTTAGGGACATGAAGGGGTCTTAGGGCCCCCCACCCCATGGCTCAGGGCTGTTTCCACCCCCCCAGCACTTTGAGCTGCCAGCCCATTGCCCTTTGCCTGCCAGGCCCTGTGGTGACAAAGTTCTGCCTTTTGGTTTCTGTCTTTAATCCTCTCTGGTTCAGTGTTCTCAGCTCTCATTAATGGGATCTTCTGCTCCTTCCTGCCACTCTTGTGACAGATTTGTGTGTGAGCAGCTGATTGGGATGGGTGGCACAGATGTGGAGTTTCAGAGGGGTCATTGCCTCAGACCAAGGCATGTGTGGCTGTAGCTTTGCTTGTCCTCCTGCTGCCTCCCCCTTTCCTTCTCCCCTGGTTATTTTGCTGGGGGAGCCCACGGCTGTGCTGGGTTGCTGGGGTCACCATGGGGCTGGTGGAAAGCTGCTGCAGTGTCAGGGTTTCAGTAGCTCACCTGGGCAGGTGCAGCCCATCAGCTGCCAGCCCAGCACGAGCCAAGTGCTCTGTGCAGCACGTCACCTAATCCAATTTCTGTGCTGTGTGCTCGAGAGGCAGTGATGGGAAGCAAAGAGCTGAAGATTGGAATAACTTAGAGGCATCGCAGCGCAGGAGTGCGTGGGGAGGGGGAGGACTGGCCCAGCTGTATTTTGCTGTCGTTTCTCTAATGATAACACTTAAATGGGCCCATTATCCATTCTGAAATGCTATTGTGGCAATGTACAATTTCCTGCACCGCGCCGAGCGAGGGACTTGACCTATTTAAATCTCAGAAGGAGAGAGAGAGAATGATGGAGTGTCATTCCCTGCACCTGGAACTTGCAGACTTGCAGAAATTGCTCCTGGCTGGGGCTGTTCCTGTGAGGGTCCACAGCCCCCGGGGCTGTCACAGGGACCTGAGCTCCCCACAGCCCTGAGCTCCCCATGTTCCTGCCACGGGCAGCTCTGGGAGCCCAGCACCTTCCCAGGGCCGTTGGGTTCTGCAGTTCCTCCCTCTGCTGCCAGCTGGGGGAAAATCCTGGGGGCTCAGCAGCTGTGTTTGAGTAGGCTGGGAATGGAATGGGGCAGCAAAGGAAAGGAGGGGTTTGGGTTTAGGGATGTTGGGGTATTGATTCACATGGGATATTGATTCACATGGATATTGGGGTATTGATTTACATGGGATATTGATTCACATGGGATGTTGGGGTATTGATTCACATGGGATATTGGGGTATTGATTTACATGGGGTATTGATTCACATGGGATGTTGGGGTATTGATTCACATGGGATATTGATTCACATGGGATATTGGGATATTGATTCACATGGGATATTGGGATATTGATTCACATGGGATGTTGGGATATTAATTCACATAGGATGTTGGGATATTGATTTACACAGGATATTAGGCAGGAATTGTTCCTGGCAGGGTGGGCAGGCCCTGGCACAGGTGCCCAGAGCAGCTGGGGCTGCCCCTGGATCCCTGGCAGTGCCCAAGGCCAGGCTGGACACTGGGGCTGGGAGCAGCTGGGACAGGGGAAGGTGTCCCTGCCATGGCAGGGTGGCACTGGGTGATTTTTAGGTCCCTTCCACCCAACCCAGGCTGGGGTTCTGCAGCTGTGGATGTTTACAGGAGGATGTTCAAAGCTGTAGCTCTGCCCCAGCAAAGGAAGGGTCCTGCTGGACTGGGGGGTTTTGGGGGATCCACTCTTTTGGCCACTCTCCTTTTGGGAGTGTTCACAGCCTGCCTTGGGCTGGGAGGGACCTTAAAGCCCCCCTGGATCCAATCCCCCTCCATGGGCAGCGACAGCAGTGCACAATCTGCATTTTCTGCTGGTTTGGCAAAGACTGAAACTTTACGGGAAGGTAAATGGGAGTTTGTGAGGTTGTTTTGGGGGAGAAAGAAAAGGAGAAAAAATTGGTTCTTAGTGAAGGTGATATTCCATTATTAATTTTTGAGCTCCTGAGCAGAAAAGTCACATATTGCATGACTCTCTTTGGCTCCAGCTGCAACAGCAGCGTGGGAAGGTGGCAAAGCTTTGATTTTTGTGTGTTCTGTGGCCTGGGTTCAACTTTTGCCCGTGTTCTGAGGGAAGGTCATACGGTGTCTGAGCACTCAGCAGGAAATTTGCATGTATCTTGGTTGGGAAGATGAAAGTGAACATTTGTGTGCTGGAGATATTCACATATGGGCGGGGACTCTGCTGCAGGATGGCACAAGGGAGAATTTTGAAATCACATGTGTGTTAACAGATGGTTCAACCTGACACCAAATGTGAATTTCTCAGCACAGAAACCAACGAGAACAATTTAAAAATCATGGGTGTGTGGAATAATGAAGAAAACGACCCCATACTTCAATCCTGAGTTATAAATTACCTAATTGGAAAGAATTTGCCCGTTTTGGAGTGCTGTGACCCCAGGAGCTGCACAGGTGGTGTCAGGCTGGTCCCAAGGGTGCAGGTGCCACTGCTGAGCAGGACACCAGGCAGGAGCCACCTTCGTGCCTGAGATGGCTCTGTCAGGGCTCAGAAAGGTGCAGAGCTCTGTGACGTGCCTGAGCTGGGCTGTGTGGGGACCTTGTGCAGGGCTCTGTGACATGCCTGAGCTGGCTGTGCCTCTGGGGACCTTGTGCCCAGCTCTGTGACATGCCTGGGCTGGGCTCTGTGACATGCCTGGGCTGGGCTCTGTGACATGCCTGAGCTGGCTGTGCCTCTGGGGACCTTGTGCAGGGCAGTGTGACATGCCTGAGCTGGGCTCTGTGACAAGCCTGAGCTGGGCTCTGTGACAGGCCTGAGCTGGCTGTGCCTCTGGGGACCTTGTGCCCAGCTCGGTGACATGCCTGAGCTGGCCTCTGTGACATGCCTGAGATGGCTGTGCCTCTGGGAACCTTGTGCCCAGCTCTGTGACATGCCTGGGCTGGGCTCTGTGACATGCCTGAGCTGGCTCTGCCCCCGGGGACCTTGTGCCCAGCTCTGTGACGTGCCTGGGCTGGCTCTGTGTGGGGACCTTGGAGGTGGTGGCAGAGAGGGCCGTGTCCCTGGGCTGGGGCAGTGTCCCTGCTGCCACTGCTGTCACCAGCCGGGCTCAGCCCTCAGCTCCCTCGGGGATCCCGGGCTGTTTGCCTGGGAAGGGACCCTGGGGGCCGTGGCAGGGACACCTCCTGCAGCCCAGGCCCTGCTCCTGGGGCCCAGGGAAGGGCTTTGCCCAGCTCCTGTCCCAGCTCAGGAGGAGCTGGAGCTGCGGGGTGCCCTCACGGCCATACTCGGGTGTCACTGCTTGTCACAGCTCTGCAAATGCCCCAGGCTCCCTGGCTGCAGCAGGAATTATTGCTCTGCCTGCACCTCGGCAGCATTCCAGTGCCACACTTGGAATTTAAGAGTTTTTCCCCTACCCTGGAAGTACTGAGATTAGTGCATAACGTCCAAGGTGTGTTGTGGCTGTTCCTGCTCTGGAGATGCAGAACAAACCTGCTTTAAACCCAGCAAACACCAGCTGAAGGCTCGCATGGTTACACAGCCTAATTATAAACATTCTGCACATTCCAAAAGCACAGCGCAGTAAATAAATGCATCACCCAGCTGCAGAATGCATCCCTCAGTGTCAGACAGCGAGCACTTCGGAAAGTAATTAAAAGCAAAGTGTCCGTTGGAGTTCTGCAATTTAGCAGAAGTTTAGATTTTACTTCAGAACTCGGGATGGAGCAGAGGGGAGCCTCCCCATGCAAATCATAGCCATGAATATTCGTGTCTGTAGAGCTGGAAAAGGAGCGATTTCTGTGAGAAGAGAAACGGAGTGGGTTTTGTTCTGGTGATCTTTGAAGGGGAAAGGCTGTGTGCGCTGTAGAAATCGCTTGTGTTGTTCTGCTGTCCCAGTTTGTTGCTGGGGCACGGGATGGGCACGGGGCTGGGCTGCCCCTCGCTGGAGCTGGGGGAGCTCTTGGATCCATTCATTGCTTGCTGAAGGAGCAGCGTGGCAGCTCCTGCTCTGCTGCGAGCGGCTCTGGTCCGTGTTCCCTCTGAGTTATCCCTGATGCCAGAGAAGGTATTCCTGAAACAGCCGTGTTACCCACGAGGGACTGAGAGGAGATGATAAAATCCATTTCTTTTCGTTCTCTGCAGCTCTCCTGTCAGTGCCATGTACTGCATCACCGGGGCACCAGCCTGGCTGTGCCTGTACCGGAGCTGCGGCGCTCGCTCCCGGCTGCTGTGGGTTATGGGGAGCTCTGGGGTCACAGGAGCAGAACACGGCAGGTTCTGCCTCTGCTGGAGTGTAACTGCACAGACAGGGATGCCTCAGGTTTGAGCTTTTATATTTTCACATTCTGTGCTGCTTTTGTGTGTGGGTCTGGGCTTCACATCAGGGCATGGTGAGCTCTGCACAGAGCAGGGAGACAAAACAATTCCTGCTCCAGCTGGGGACCAAGGACAAATGATCCAAATCTCAGCCCAAGAGCACAAACAACGTGGGCTGAAGAGAGAAAAACAAGCAGGATGGGAGTGCAGAAGCTAAAGCTGGAATGGGACAATGAACTCCAAGGTGCAAATGGAGCAGAACTGATCCCAGTGACAGAGCCCGTGCCCGGGCTGCATTTTGGGACCATTTTGGTTCATCTTGGGTGCAGCCCTGGCTGGGCTCTTGTGCTGCCCAAGGTGGATGCATGGAGGAAATGCTTTTAATAAATCCCTGCTTTGTTCTGGAACTCTGCCCAGCCTCTGTCCCAGGGCAGCCTTCCCAAGGCATCCCCAGCACGCCGTGGCTCTGCCCTGACGTGTGCGTTCACTCCGGGTCACTGCAGGCGGGGCAGAGCGTCCCCAGCCCCGGCTGTGCCACAGCTGCTCCTGCAGCCAAGGGCCCCAGCCAGACTCCCCTCCCTGCTCTGCCCAGGAGAGGGTTTGGCTTTGGAAATGAGGATATTTGGGATAGGAATGGCTGGTACTCAGCGTCCACCAGACCCCTTTTAGATTAAGGAACGGCAGTGGATGATTGCTGGGTAAGATGTTGTCTAGGCTGGGTTCTGGCTCTTTGGGAAGGCCGAGGTCACTCCTGGCCCTTCCCAGGTGTGGGGGTTCCTCATGGCTTTGGAGACCCCACAAACCATGGGAGTGCTGCTGCTGCTGCAGGAAACCCGAGGGGGGCCAAGGCTCCATCTGCCCTGGCCCTTGGCTGGATCCCCACGCTGGGCTGGGATGGGCTGGGCTGGGGCTGCAGCTGGAGGTGCCGGTGCCCCTGGGGCTGAAGAGCCATGGGCTGCACTGCCCTGAAGGAATTCCATGCCAGAATGATGCCCTGGGACAGCAGAGCAGGTGACCACTGACACGGGAGGTCGGTGCTGGCTCCCAGGTGTTCCCTGCTGGATTTCTGTTCAGCCCTGCTCGGCGCTTCCCAGCGGCAGGGTTGGCATGGCAGCAAAACCACCCCAAATCTGCCTTCGAAAGCAGAGAAATACCAAGTGCTGCATGCAGGGATGAGCACTTAATTAAAATTACAGCCCAAAGCCACCCACCTCCAGACTCTGAGCTCCACACGCTTCCATTTGTACCCAACTCAAGAGCTGAACGTGTTATTTAGTTCAAATGAAGCCTCCTGTCAAAACAGCTCCTTACCTGCTCTGGGGGAGTCTGCATGAGTTCCTCGTCCCTGACCTTTCCTACTTCTTTCTGTAGCTAATGCTGCTTCCAACAAGCAGATTTTAATTGTTGCTATTCAAGGTTTGGAAGAGGTTTGCAGAGATAAAATTTGAAAGGCTGGGAAACTAAAAGACTTCTCAGAAGAGAAGTATCTCAAAGATGAGACACAAACACCAGCCTGAGTTATTTATTTTTTAAACAGTTTTCTGTTGTTGTCCAGCCCGTTCCAGGTTAAGCCTTTCAGGTGAGTTGGCTCAGAATAACTGATGGGAGCAGGGCCAGGAGCTGGCCTGGATGATCCCTGTGGCTCCTTCCAGCTCAGGACATTCCGTGATTCCATCATTAAGTGCTTGGGAAGCAAAACCTCACGGGCAGGTGTTGTCCTGATCGTGGCTCTTCCTACTGCACAATTCCATGGCACAGGGCTGGGCTGCTCTGGGACCTCAGCCCCGGGCTCCACCTCGGCTGCAGGATTGTCCTGAGACAGCTCTGAGAGCAGGACACATTGCCCACATTAAATAATCCCAAAGGTTCCCTGACCTGGCTGTGAAATCGTAGAAGAAATTGCAGTAATTACCTCAAAGTGCCACCTCCAACCATGCTGTGCCACGGATTTTCTTGAAGTAAATCTGTATTTCACTTTACAAATACCTATGAATGTTTTAATTCTCCCCTTCTACAAAAGAGACGTGTGGGCTGACAGAAATTATTCACCATTTGGGACTTCTGTGATCAGGCAAACTATTTAATTTTCCAAGTGTAGGTTTGAGGTCTGACTTTGAGGAGCTGAAGTTTTAAATATTACATTATTTCTTTATTTTAAAAGTGCATGTAGGGACAGTGCCACACTGCTGGTGAAAGCCTTCAGGACTTTGTGTGGGAAAGTTTGCACTTGGCTCCGGGTTATCTTGGAGAAATTAAAACTTCTGAGCTTTCTGCAAGAGTCCAGATATTATCTCTGTATATGTATAAGTATTGAAATATAGCTGTGCACATCTGAGCTTCCACATCTGACTGATCCAAGGCTGGCTCTGCAGAAAACTCCTCCCAACTGTCCTGGGTTTCCTTTCTCTGTCTTTCAAATCCATCAATCTAATGGAATATCTAATTCAGAATTTTTTAATGACCTTGGGTTTAAAAAACCTTTGTGTTTTAGGAGGATTCTTTTTTCCTGGAAAGGGTGGTCAGGCTATGAACTGCCCAGGGAGGGTTGGAGTGCCCATCTCTGGGGTGTCCCAGGAGTTCCTGGAGGTGGCACTCAGAGCTGGGGACAAGGTGGGGACGGGGCACAGCTGGGACTCCCTGGGCTGGAAGGGATTTTCCAACCTTAAAGGTTCTGGGATTCTGTGTTGTAGTTTCATTTCTTTTTTCCTCCAACCCACGAGAATTCTGTAACTCTTACACCTGCTGGCTGAATACTGTTGAAATTATGCTTTTATTTTCGGGGAGTTTTGCATTCTGCATCTTGTTTTATTGTAAGCATACATCAGTTATTACTGAGCGTGACTCCAGGACTAATTTTTCTTCTATTTTCCCAGTTTTTTCTTGCCTTCATGCCGATTGTGTTTTACAGCATACCTCGCTCGCTGCCCTTTTGTTATAATTTTAGGAGATTGTCACATATTTCACACCAACTTTTTGCAGTGCTGCTGGAGAAAGGTTAAGTAGGTTCTCGATTACTCCTCTAGTTCTGGGGTTTATGGCCCTGTTGAATTAAGTGCACATGATTTGTGGTATGGCTAGAGCACCAAATGTATACATTGAATTGTTCTTTACATCTCATTGGAGCTGGCAGTATTCTAGAGGGTAAATATATATGCAAATTACCTATATTGAGAAAACTTCCTACGCTTTCCGTTTACAGAAGATGGATTTATTCCTTTGGAAATAGATCAACAAAAAGACCCAAACCTTTCCAGTTTTTAGAAACCGTTCTGAGGTGCCAGGGGAGAGGGGCAGCTCTACAGCCATGGCAGAAGGTGGTTTTATGGGTGAGTTGCTTTTTATGTTGTCCTGAGCCCAAACACTCCCATACGCTCTGATCCCCGTTCTCAGTTCGTGTATTTATATTTATTAACTATTTATGACGCTCATTGTTACTGTGTGACTTCGTTCCTTGTCTTGCCTAATGTGCCTTGGCATGTCAAAGCTGTATTTTCATAAAACCCCCAAAATTCTAATCAGAAGATACTTAGTGTGCTGTGAAAATTCCGTTCCCAAGACAGAGGGAGTGGGGGGATGCTTTTTCTGGCCTTACAGGAGTTACAAAGCAGACTGGGTTGGCTTCTTAAGAATGCAAATGATTGCGTGTGAGCAAGATCCGTTGGTACAAAAATAAAATATTCCACATCCTGCTCGGGAAATAATAATAATCCATATCCAAGCAACATGTAGTAGGTGGCTGAATAAGAGCCTGGCCTCAACTTGCTGCAAAACACGAGGGGCTGTATGCATTTGGCAGTGATTAAAAATCCAGGTGTCACCGGTGGCTCCTTGCTGGGGGTGGACGTGCCCAACTTGCTCTGGAAGCTTCACATTCCAGGCACGTTTCCCCGAGAGGTTCCAGTGCTGCTGCTGGATTAGCTGTGTCTCACAGGGAACACTTCTTCTCTAACTGCTCTTGGTGTATTTGATAATGTACAAATTCCTGATCTGGAAAGGGAGGGGGAGTTTAGTTTAAGGCAAACTTTGGTGCTTGTTTAACTTTGGTAAGTGAAGGAATTGTTCCCTGGCAGGGTGGGCAGGCCCTGGCACAGGTGCCCAGAGAAGCTGGGGCTGCCCCTGGATCCCTGGCAGTGCCCAAGGCCAGGCTGGACACTGGGGCTGGGAGCAGCTGGGACAGGGGAAGGTGTCCCTGCCATGGCAGGGTGGCACTGGGTGGGATTTGAGGTCCCTTCCAGCCCAAATCAGTCTGGGATTCCACAGTTCTGTGGTTCCATTAATCTGATCCTAAGCCAGCAGAGCCAGACTTTATTCCCATGAGGTTTGGATCCTAATGAAATCAATCCCAGTATTTTTTACCAGGCATGTGATAAGAGCACAGGAGATGAACTCTGGAGCCTTCATGCCAACATTCCTTGGGGTTTGTTGTTTCCATTTTACTCCCCTCAGCTCCTGTAAATCCCACACCTCCAGGGTGGAGAGCTCTTGGAGAAGTGTCCCCCCCTGTCCCCCCCTGTCCCCCCTGTCCCTGCCAGGGGAGCTCTGCTGAGCCACTCTGATCCCTGGTTTTGCACTGGGCTGGGCTGGCAGCCCTAGGCTGTCCCAGGAATGCTCTCTTGGGGGATGGACGGATGGATGGACGGATGGACAGCTCGGGATTCCCAGTGACGTGCCGGGGCTGAGGAGCCAGGCCAGGGGAAGGGAATTAGCTCCTCTCCAGTTCAAGGAGGAAACTCCAGTTCTGTGCATTGTTTTGTAAATAAAGCCCTCTCAGGAGTGCAGTGAGCCGCTCCATATGTGCCGTTCCTCACTCTCGGAGCACGGGGGGTTTATTATCATATTTTTGATGACTTGCCGTTGTTCTCTGTTTACTTTTTCCCAAAAATATGTCCTTGCTCTGCTGTAGCAATTTCCAGGTTCCCTAATTTGTTTTGTTTGAAGTGTATTTCTCACAGTCACACACTCCAGCATAACGCTGGCGTGGAGCTTGTTATTTAGCAACTCATTTAAATGAAAATAGACATAATTTAAATAGACGGAAATGTCCTTTAATACTATTTTTAAAGACTAATGGAGGAGCTCTGCGGGCTGGCGCGATGTGCTCCGGAATACAAAACAAACAGACTTGTTCAGATGCATTTAGATGATCCTTCCAGCCCTTCATGGGGTTGTTTCAACTGCACAGTGGTAAGATTTATCAAAGGGATTGGGAATCGCTTTGATACAAAAGAGATATTTATTTCTCTGCAAGCTGGCGTTTCCAGGAGGTGATGGAAGGGTTTTTCCTTCTGTTGAAATATTGCTTCAGAAAATGCCAGTGGTGAGGATCCTTTCTGTGCCTGCAGCTCCTGCTCTTTTATGTACGGTGCCCCAGCAATGATTGATTGCTTTAATTGGGGAGATTGCTGCATTTCTCTTTGGGGTGGGTTAGAGGGTGGACACGGGCTCAGGCTGGGCCAGGAGGGGTCAGGATTGGGTATTTGGAATTATTTCTCCGTGGGAAGGGCTGTCCAGCCCTGGCACAGCTGCCCAGGGAGGGCTGGAGTCCCCGTCCCTGGAGGGGTTTCACAGTGTGTGGGTGTGGCCCTGGGGACAGGGGGCAGTGGTGGCCGTGGCCCTGCCGGGAATGGTTGGATTTGGTGGTGTGAGAGAGCTTTTCCAGCCTCACCATTCCCTGACTGCAAGGCGTGGGGCACAGCAGCAGCCAAGGCTCTGCCTGTGGTGTGGGGGGCGTTCCCCCAGGTAACAGCACCTGGCAGCATCCAGGCAGGGTTAGACTTGGTTAGGGGTTTGGGGGTTAGGATTAGTGTTCCCAAATGCTAACAGAGGTATTGCCAGCAGGGATTTATATAAAAATATATAATTATATATAATTATATGTGTTTGTATTTCTTCTTTTTTAACGTAGGAAGCACTTTAGTTCTTTCTGGGTTCAAAGACTAGCAGGAGTATCTGAAGTTCCATGAGTGAGCAGAAGCGTGCTGATGGGTGCCTCTGTCCTCTCTTCCCTCCCTCTTTTAGGTCTCATGAGCAGAATTTGGTAAACTGGGGAAAGGAATAAAAAGGTTAAGCAAGGTTTGGGTAAAGTAGAGAAAAGGCCTCCTAAAGTCCAAGCCTTTCATTTCCTCCTTTTTGGTGAAATCAGGATGGCTGGGGGGGAGTTCAGGACCTCTGTGCCTGAAAGGGATTTTTAAAAATAATTTTAAAGCAATTTAAAGTGAATATTTGCATTCAAAGAGGAGGTTTCAGTGCTGTGCTGTGGCAGGGACACCTCCCACTGTCCCAGGTGCTCCAAGCCCTGTCCAGCCTGGCCTTGGCACTTCAGGGATCCACGGGCAGCCACACCTTGTGCTCACCTTTGCCTCTCCACGGGAAGGAAATCTGTCCCACTCTGCAGACGTGTCGTTTTTAAACCGTGGCAGCTGTATAAATTAATTTTTATGACCTGCAGTATTTAATCATATTAAATAATGACTTTAGGAGCCTGTTCCCTGGGGTAAGAGGATTAGGCTGCTCCACACTTTGTTTCTACTGCAGCGTGGAATCAGCTTAACACAAGTTTTATTGAATTTTTTTCCTACTTGTCTCAGGAGAAGTGGTTAAGCTGAACTCATTGCCAATTAATCTGCTGAGTTAGGGTGACACTGAGTGCTGCAGGTCTCTGTTGGTCCCTTGGGTGCTCAGGGCTCCCCTGGTCCCTGCTGTCCCTCTTGGCACAGCCAGCATCTGCAGAGAACAGCAAGAGAATCCCAGAATGGTTTGGGTGGGAAGGGATCCCAAATCCCAGCCAGTGCCACCCTGCCATGGCAGGGACACCTTCCCCTGTCCCAGCTGCTCCCAGCCCCAGTGTCCAGCCTGGCCTTGGGCACTGCCAGGGATCCAGGGGCAGCCCCAGCTGCTCTGGGCACCTGTGCCAGGGCCTGCCCACCCTGCCAGGAACAATTCCCAATTCCCAATATCCCATCCAGCCCTGCCCCTGGCACTGGGAGCCATTCCCTGTGTCCTGTCCCTCCATCCCTTGTCCCCAGTCCCTCTCCAGCTCTCCTGGAGCTCCTTTAGGCACTGGCAGGGGCTCTGAGCTCTCCCTGGAGCTGCTCCCCTGCAGGTGAGCCCCCCAGGTGTGCCAGCCTGGCTCCAGAGGGGCTCCAGCCCTGCAGCAGCTCCGGGGCCTCCTCTGGATTCTCTCCAGCAGCTCCAGGTCCTTCTTGGGTTTGGGGATCCAGGAATGGGTGCAGAACCTGCAAAGAGGTGTCCAGGTGGACACAGCCTCGTTAAAGCCCATCAGGGCCCTGAGCAGGTGGGAGCCCCAGATCCCCCAGCCCAGGTGTGTTTGGGAACCCTTCACTCCCAGGTGTGTTTGGGAACCCCAGATCCCCCAGCCCAGGTGTGTTTGGGAACCCTTCACTCCCAGGTGTGTTTGGGATCCCTTCACTCCCAGGTGTGTTTGGGATCCCTTCACTCCCAGGTGTGTTTGGGACCCCTTCACTCCCTCCTCCCCAGGTGTTTGGGAACCCCGTTCCCGTGTCTCCTGCCCCGGCTCTGCCCTGCAGGCTCCCTGGGCTCTGTGGGAGCCGAGCTGCTGCTGCTCCTCCTGGATTTCCTTCCCTGCACTCAGCTGCTCCCCTGTGAAACGCAAACCGCGTTAAAGAGGCGGCACCAAGCTGGTAGGAAAGAAAAGAGGTTTAAAAAAAAACCACAAGAAAATGGCATAAATTAAGAGGCACTGAGAGCTTCAATTTCTTCATGCTTGTTGTTAATGTAATTTTTTGCACTTCTTCCTGTCTAAAAAGATTGAAATTTCTACCAGGGCATAATATAGTATTGGCATAATATAATAAAATCAAGCTCTTTCAACAAACTGTTGCTGTAGAAAATTTAAAAGCAGGAAATTAATGTGCTTTGAAGTGTTGTAATTGTGGTTAACAGAGGGGTACATGAAGGATTAAAAAATATATATTTTTTTTACTTATTTACTTTTTCCTCACCTGAGTTCAGTTTTGAGGCTAAAAGCAAGACATTTAAAATTCTCTTAATGTCTCCAAATTCAAGCGTTCCTCTTTGTGTTTCTGGATCACACTCAAGTTTGCTTAATTAGAAATAGAAATAGGGCTGGAAAATGGAAGAGGCAGCAGCGTGAAAAAAATAACTTTTTGCAGGTTGCAGCAGTGCTGTTTGTTCTCCCCGAAGCTCAGATTTTAGGGAGCCTGGGACATGCTAAAGATTATTAGCACGGAGAGATTTGTTTGTCAAAGGTATGTTTTATTGGATATTTAGAAATATTGGACTGTGTAAATAAATAAAAATCAAGATGAAGTTCCCTAGGTGAGACAGCTCAGCTCACCCAGGCTGTGCTCAGGGCTTGGCCTCTGCTGTTTTTTATGGAGGTTTAAAGCCCTGGAGCTGCCCCAAGAGAGCCCAGACTGGGGGAGTCAAGGCTGGCACACCTGGGGGGCTCACCTGGAGAGGAGCAGCTCCAGGGAGAGCTCAGAGCCCCTGCCAGGGCCTGAAGGGGCTCCAGGAGAGCTGGAGAGGGACTGGGGACAAGGGATGGAGGGACAGGACACAGGGAATGGCTCCCACTGCCAGGGGCAGGGCTGGATGGGAGATTGGGAATTGGGAATTGTTCCTGGCAGGGTGGGCAGGCCCTGGCACAGTGCCCAGAGCAGCTGGGGCTGCCCCTGGATCCCTGGCAGTGCCCAAGGCCAGGCTGGACACTGGGGCTGGGAGCAGCTGGGACAGGGGAAGGTGTCCCTGCCATGGCAGGGTGGCACTGGCTGGGATTTGGGTCCCTCCATGTGAGTTCTGATGGAGCATTAGGGAATTGCTGTTTGGGGTGGTGTTTTGGGCTGGGAGTCCCTCCCCTGTCTGTGCAGGCTCTGGTGCCTGGCACTGGGCTCTGGCAGGCCTGGGGGCACGGGGCTCTGACTCAGTCACTCCTCACACACAATAACGGCTTTTTTTTTTTTTTTTTTAATTAATGGAACTGTTTGATGTGAGAGGAACTTTCTCCATGACGTTTCTGTGGCTGGCACTGAACATCTGGAGAGGATCAGTCCTGGCTGTGAGCTGGGGTAGGAGCTCCCCTCATCCTTCCCCCAGCTGGGGATGGCAGGGCCATGCTGGTCCCTGAGCCCTGCCCGAGGTCCTGCTGCAGCTGGGTGCAGTCCTGCAGCCAATTCCAGCCCTGCTGCAGCCAATTCCAGCCCTGCTGCAGCCAATTCCAGCCCTGCTGCAGCCGGGTGCAGCCCTGCAGCCAATTCCAGCCCTGCTGCAGCTGGGTGCAGCCCTGGAGCCAATTCCAGCCCTGCTGCAGCCAATTCCAGCCCTGCTGCAGCCAATTCCAGCCCTGCTGCAGCTGGGTGCAGCCCTGGAACCAATTCCAGCCCCTCTCTCAGTGGCACAGGAGGCACAGAGGCTGTAGGAGCTGGGGCTGAACCCACCTGGGGGGAACAGAGCAGGGAAGAGCCTTTGCTGGGCCCTTTCCAGCTCTGGCATTCACTGACACGTGCAGGGTTAAAGCCCAGAGTAATTCCAGTCAGAGCTGGAACATCCATGGGGATTTGCTCTGTTCCTTCCCTGCAGCTGTGCAGGGTGTGAGGGTCACAGCCCCTCCAGTGCAGGAGCAACACGGCCCCAAAGCTGGCAGTGCAGCCTGGAGAGAGCTTGGGCCAAAACGTGCAATGGTCCCAGCTCAAAATGTGCAGTGTTCCCAGCTCAGGGAGAAAATGTGGAATATTCCCAGCTCAAAATGTGCAGTGTTCCCAGCTCAGGGAGAAAATGTGGAATGGTCCCAGCTCAACACATGGAATATTCCCAGCTCAGGTAGAAAACACGGAATATTCCCAGCTTAGGGATGAAATGTGGAATATTCCCGGTTCAAAAGGTGGAATGTTCCCAGTTTAGGGATAAAATGTGGACTGTTCCCAGCTCAAAAGGTGGGATGTTCCCAGCTCCTGTGTAGGTGCCTGGGGGAGCAGCAGGGCTGAGCTGGGCCCAGCAGAGCCTTGGACAGGAGCAGATCCGTGGGGCTGAGCTGAGCCCAGCAGAGCCGTTGGCAGGAGCAGATCCATGGGGCTGAGCTGAGCCCAGCAGAGCCTCGGGAAGGAGCAGATCCATGGGGCTGAGCTGAGCCCAGCAGAGCCTTTGGCAGGAGCAGATCCATGGGGCTGAGCTGAGCCCAGCAGATCCGTGGGGCTGAGCTGAGCCCAGCAGAGCCTCGGGAAGGAGCAGATCCGTGGGGCTGAGCTGAGCCCAGCAGAGCCTTGGGCAGGAGCAGATCCATGGGGCTGAGCTGAGCCCAGCAGAGCCTCGGGAAGGTGCAGATCCATGGGGCTGAGCTGAGCCCAGCAGAGCCGTTGGCAGGAGCAGATCCGTGGGGCTGAGCTGAGCCCAGCAGAGCCTCGGGAAGGAGCAGATCCATGGGGCTGAGCTGAGCCTGGCGCCAGGGCAGGGCTGGGATGAGCCCAGGGACTGCAATAACCACGGCTGCTCCTGCTCACAGAGAGCCTGAGTGCAGTAAACAGGAAATGGAGATGCCAGGGAACAGCCAGCTGCCCGTTTTTTAATGTTTCTCCCATTCTGTTTTGTAGATTTGTCAATTTATTGGCCATTCCATCCAGCCCCTACTGGAGCAGTTGCTGCTGAATCGATAAAGATAATTTTAGTTTGCTAGCATGTAAAATTTATTCAAATATTGATAGTTCTCCTCACAATATGGCCCACATAGATTTGTCAGGACAAGGCAGCCTATTTCTGAAAGCGATGGTTAAAATTAACTTCAGGATTTCAGAGCTGGACATGCATTACTTGGAATCATTTTAGCACTTCAGGTTTAGAATCAGTAGCCCTGTTTGTAGCTTAAATAACCATAAGAAGAATTCAGTAATAAGCACCAAAGTGCCTTGGCTGATGTTGAAAAGCTGTGTGCACCCCTGAGGTGGGGAAGGGATGATGATCATCAGAGAGAGGCAAAATTCTCAGTTGTGTTTGCTGTCCCTGTGATTTCTTCTCCTACTGTCCCAGCTCTGTTTATTTTTCCCTTCATCCCTCCTTTTTTTGGTCCATCCCTGCAGGTGGGAAAAGTTCTTCCCCAGGTTTGATGTGCCAGGGCCACGGTGGGACAGCAGCCCCCAGAGGAGGCTGAGCCCACATTCCCACCTGGATTTTCCTGTCCCCAGAGGAGGCTGAGCCCACATTCCCACCTGGCTTCTCCTCCACCTCGGGAGGGGGAGGCCANAGAGGAGGCTGAGCCCACATTCCCACCTGGATTTTCCTGTCCCCAGAGGAGGCTGAGCCCACATTCCCACCTGGCTTCTCTTCCAGCTGAGGAGGCTGAGCCCACATTCCCACCTGGCTTCTCTTCCAGCTGAGGAGGCTGAGCTGTCTCGGTGATTTGGATTTGCCAGGTGAGCAGGAGCTGGTGGCCAGGGGAAGGGGTCACCTGGTGATGGCCCCCAGACCTGGAGCTCTGCTCCCCCAGCCGCTGTGCTGAGCTCTGCACCCTCCCAGCCCTGCTCCCAGCCATGAAGCCTTGGAGGGGAGGAGAGCTGAGATCTGCTCTTTATCTGAGCGTGAGCTGCTCCCTGGGAATTTCTGCGAGCGTTAATTCCTTTTCTAGGCTCTGTCTGAGTTCCTGTTCAGGTTTTACTCTGTGTGCCAGGGTCAGTGGGACAGCAGTGGGTGATCCCATCGGGCAGGGTTTGGTTTTGGGATCCTGGCTTTCCCAACACTCCCACTTCAAACACAGCCCTCAGCCCTGCACACACAGCCAGGGTCACGGCTCAGCTGCTGCCTAAGACTGACTAGGCAGAACCAGATTTTTTTTTCATTTCCATTTCCTTTTATATCTGGAACAAATTCAAATGCGTGAGAGGGAAAGAGGCACCAATCAGTATTAGATGCCGGATGAGAAGCTTGAGATAGGTCTGGAGGGGAGGCAGGAGCACTTACACAGCTCCTTTCTCCAGGAAACCTCCTGGGAAGAAGAGAGATCCTCACGCAGCATCACTCTGAAAGCAGAATTACCTTTTTCAGATGGCTGATGGAAGCAGATGTGATGGCTAAAACAACCCTCTCTCCTCTCTCCAACCTTAATTAATGGCTGACCAAAGTTCATATGGCATTTCCCACCTTGCAAAGACACCTCTTTCAACCTTTGGGCTAATGTGTTTTGAAGGGGTTTTTTGACCAACACTTAAAATATGTTCTTATTCATTTTT
>VWZV01016111.1:76725-97913 GCA_013397155.1 Irena cyanogastra
TTCCTCGGGGCAGTTCATTTATTTGCCAAAGATCAAAAGGTCAGGCACTTCCAGCTGGGTGAAGCTGCCAGTGAATTACATCATGCATAAGAATTTGCTATTTGTGAGCTCTCCTGTGAGGATATCCTGCTCGCCTGAGCAGAAAACGGGCTGTGTTAGCAGCTTCTGGGAGCGTTCTCTGCAGCCAGACCCTCCTCACACCCAGCCTCCTGCAGCGCTGCCCTCAGGGCCACCCACGGGCTTCTGTTCCCTTTATTCTGCAGGAATCCCGGGAAATGAGCTCCTACCCAGAGGTGAGTGTGCACCCAGCAGGGTTGGAGTGTCTGCTGCAGGAAAGCCTGGGCAGGCAGATTCAGAGAATCCTGGAAGTGTCAGGAGCATCACATTGAACCTCCAGTCAAACCCCACCGTGCCCATAGTGTGATGTCCCAGGTCTGAGCGTTTTGGAACCTCCAGGGGTGGGACTGGCTGCCCCTCCCAAGCCTGGCCACCCTTCAGTGAAGAAATCTTTCTCATATCCACCCCGAACCTCCCCTGAGGCCATTTCCCCTGCATCCCCTCGCTCCTCTGTTGTTTCCCTTCACTCGGTTGTGCCAGTGATGCCTTCAGTTTGATCTCTGCTGTTTGCAGATTCTGCAGTGCCTCGGTGTCACTCTGAGCCCCACACAGTGCCAGCAGCTCTCCTCACAGCTCCCTCACACACAGCAATCCTTTCCCAGCCCAGAGCCAAGGGCACGCTGCAGCTCCAGCCCGAACAGTGCAAACAGCAGCGATGGGGAGAGCAGCCTGGGAGGGTGGCACTGCATCCCCTGGAGCTGGAATTGCACAATTCACCCAAGGGGGAATGGCCCAGAACTGATCAAAGTGTGAAACTCCTGAGCCGGGCTCCATCTGGGCTGGAGCCAGGGCCGGGCTCTGGCACTGCCCAGGGTGAATCCTGGAAGGGCTGGGAATAAATCCCTGCTTTATTCTGTAACCCTGCCTGGCCTCTGCTCCAGGAGCCCCTCAGGATGAGCAGCAGCAGGCTGGCGTGGGACGTGCTGAGGGAAGGGAACTCCTCGTTCTCCTGGTGAGCAGCAGCACGTCTGGGCTGTTTGATTTACCCAGCCCCAGAGCACGAGCTGTGCGTGCCTGGCTCTGGGCAGGGCCCGGGGATTGTGGATTTTCTGGATTGTGGAAATCTGATTGTTTCCAGAAACTTGGAATTTGCATTTCCAATTATTGCAAAATTGCAAATCCATGGGACCTGGCACCCAGCCAGCACTGATGAGGAGTGTGTGTGTGTGGAAAAATACAATGGAAAATATATATGGAAAATATAATGCAAATGGAGGTGCAGTGCTGTGGGATCAGTCCTGGAGCAGGAAGAGTTCCACACGTCTTCTCTCAGGGATGGCTTTCCTGTACCTCCAGGCTGGCCAGGCTGGGAGCAGCCATGGCAGGAGTGGGTGAGCTTTAAGGTCCCTTCCCACCCAGGCCATTCTGTTATTTTGTGATTCTGTGTCATATTGCAAAACCCTCCTGGTTTTTTGCGAATTCTGTCCTGAATCTAGAAAATAATTCTGCATGAGTCTATTAAAAAAATCAATTGATCAATTTTAAAAGGAAAAATGAGACTTACTGTGAAAACATTTTGAACCATAGCAACAGTACAAAAATTATTTTTTGAGGGGGATCTTTTACAACTTAATTCTATCCCTATTTTCTATTTTTAACCTTTAATCAAAGCTTCTGGCTTGTTGGGAAATACAATAAATCTTTATATCTCCAAAGCTTTTAAAGTGTTCACCTGCCTGCTGTTCTCTTTCTGACAGGAGATTATCCTTTTGAGTCAGAAATTTTCTATTATTTGTGTCTGAAACGGTTGAGAGTTGAAGTGGGGCCTCGGGTCCCACGAACAGCAGCCCTAATAATGGTGTGGGATGTGTGAAGGCTTTTCAAGGCAGGGAGAAAGTCCCAATTTGTGCTTCAGCTGCTTTTCTTTTCTGTTCTAGGCCTGCTGTCCTCACACAGCCCTGTCACGGGCACGTGTCCACACCTGGGGCTGTTTCCTCCACCCTGGGCTGCCCCAGCTGTCAGACCCAGTTTTGGACCTGCCCTGGGTGTCCCTGGGCACGGGGACAGGTTCTGAGCTGGCTCCCAGAGCTGGGCCAGGTCTGTCCTCAGCTGGAGCTGCCCAGCACCACCACCAGACCTGAACAGGGCAGTTCATGGAGCCACAGCATCACCAGGGTGGAGACATCCCAGACCAGCAGTCCCAAACTTCACCCTGCCCAAAAACCCCATCACAGAGCTCCACTCTGCCTGGTTCCTGAGCACTTCCAGGGGTGGCCCCAGCTGTGCCCTGGGCACCTCTGCCAGGCCTTGAGCTCCTTTCAGGGCAGAGATTCCCCCAAAGGCCAGCCTGAACCTCTCCTGGCACAGCTTGAGGACATTTCCTGTTCTGGCTTTGCTGGATCTGGGAGAAGGGGCCAACAGTGTCATTAACTCCTCCCCTAGTTTATTGTTGATAAAAATGTTTGAAATCATTCTGAGTCATTGAATCCCAGGATTTCCTGCCTGACTTGTCTCCTCGTTGTATCCTATCTGCTCAAAAGTTGCTCCAGGGCTTGGGTTCCTTCTTTTTTTCTCTTCCCAGTCTGAAATGAATCCCTGTGTGTTTCAGCCTGTCGGCTGCTCAGAGGAGCACAAGGAAGGAGCACAAACCCAAGCCTCCAGCTGCAGAAGGTTCATCCAGCACCATTTTCCTTGGCTGGAAGCGACAAGGTGGAGCTGCTGGAGCCAAGCTCTGGGATGGGGATTGGCATCTGGGAATGGATGTGCTGCTGTGGGAAACTTCATCACCCAGGTGATCCCTTGTGTTGCTGCTTTATTTCCTGAGAAATATTCCTTTTGGGATGGCTGCTGTTTTCTGGAGAGCCAGATGTGAATAATGCATTTATCAGGGCAGTTCAAAGCATTTATTAGGGTATTTCAGTGCATTTTAGGATATTTTCAATGCATTTTTAGGGTGTTTCAAGGCCAGGGCTGGGGCACTCCCTCGCTATTTCCAAATGAGGGGAATCAGATCCAACAGCTCCTGCTCTGAAAATCTGGGGAAGCTGCTGCAGCTAAAGCAGGAGACTGCAATCCTTGAGTGATAAGAACCAAGGGGGAGTGGGAGCACAGGAGGCCCTAGAGCTGCCCTCTTGAGCCACATCTATTAAATCACTGCTGCAGCCTGGAAATTCCCACGGATGCTTCATATTCCCTGATTTTGTTAATGTCGCCTTTAAGTTTAGCTTTAAATTCTTGTAACTGTCAAGCTCTGCTTACGGATTTTGAGCACATGTGAATTAATTTCAGACAATTGCCTTAAATGTAGGAAAACACAGCATTTGTGCAAGGCTTCTACAACATTTTGTTCTGAACTTAGAAGTCTTACTGTTTCATACAAACCGTCAACACTCAGAGTGAGTAATTCTCCTAAAAATAACTCCTACCTGAGAGGAAAGTGACTCACCTTTTGCGTGAGCCAGCCCAGGGACTCCAGAGCCCCCAGGATTTCCTCCTGGCAGAGACAGGGATGGCTGGAACTGTCACATTCCTGGGGAGATGAGGAAACACAGTCCCAGCCTGGTGTGGGTTTGGAAGGAGCTCTGGCAGTGCCCAAGGCCAGGCTGGACAGGGCTTGGAGCAGCCTGGGACAGTGCAAGGTCCCTGCCCATGGCAGGGGTGGCACTGGCTGATCTCCAAGGTCCTTTCCAGCCCAAACCAGGCTGGGATTCTGGATTTTATCAAGGTGGTGGAGTGCCAATGCCTGGAGGTGGCACTCGGTGCTCTGGGTGGGGGCAAGGCGGGGATCGGGCACAGCTGGGGCTGGATTATCTCAGAGTTCCCTCCAACCTTTCTGATCCAGGAATTCTGAGGTTCCCTGCTCCTCCCAGCCCTGCTCTCCTGCCATCACCAGCTCTCAGCTGCAGTACTGATGGCCCTTCATATTCCTTCCCTCTGCTTTTTAGTCCGCACAGTCCCTTTGCCATTCTCTCAAGTGCAGCTCCTGTTTCCACTGAGCTCTTCCTCGCATTCTCCCCAGTGAGCAGCCCCCTAAACTCTGCTCCCCCGGGATGGACCTGCTGTCCTTGGTGTTGGGCCAGCTGGGGGGACTGTGGCCTCGGATCAGGGCTGGAGGGAACGTCAGGACCCTGGAACCAGGCACTGGGGAATTCCATCAGGAGTGGCTTTGTGGCAGTGCCTCACACTCCTGCCTCCCACAGCCTTGAGCTGCTTTCCACGCAGGACCCGCAAGGCTCACGAAGGTGTCCACGTGCTCTGAGCCTCTTGAGCTGAAAACTCCATGGGAACAGAGCCTGCCTCACGGTTTTCTGCTGCTCCTGCTCTGTCCTGGTGGCAGATTGCCTTGGAAGAGCCTCTCCTGCTGGGCCCAGGGACCTGCCCGATGCCCTGCAGTGCCTCTGGCAGTGTCTGACTGCCCAGGGTGAGTAACGGGCACCGTGGGGAGAGGGGCTCGGGCCAGAGCCCTGCCCGGTCTGTCTGGAGCTGCTGCTGGCTGGGCTCTCCAGGCTGTGCCCTCCCTGCCTTCCCTGTGCCCTGGCTCTCCCGTGGCTGCTGTGTCCGTGCCCAGCAGTGACTGCCCAGCCTCAGGACAGTGGGGCTGCCTCTGCCCCCTCCTGCTGCTGCTGGCTGCCAGAGCTCCAGCTTTGCAGTGCACACCGCGTGGATTTTCCCGTTCTCACCTCAGACAGGCTGTGCCCAGCACACGCTCCCTTCGCTGCAGTTCTGGCTGGGGCTGCTGAGAAACGATGTTCCTGAAGGCCCAAACACACCACGGACCCACCATCTCCTCATCAACAGAACAGGTTTGTTGAAGAGATTTGGCCTTCACCCCCTGCCCAAAACCCCCATTTTTTTTCCCAGCTGTCTCCTGAGGTGTGAACCACGCTGGCCTGAGTGATGGGGCTGCTCTGGTTGCTCAGGGATATTTTGTGCTGAGCGATTCCAGATGGATTTAATGACACCTGAAGGGCTGTTCCTGCCTGGCTGAGTGCTCCAACCCACCGAGAATCAGAGAAGCCTGATAGGTGACAAGTGGTATTTAAAGGAATTGTGATCCTGGGATTTCTTGCCATGGATCAGTTTAATTAGGAATGGCACTGTGCTGATTGGAAGCCGTGCTCTGAAGGACTCGCTCACTTTGGTTTGGATGTTAGAAATGCATGGAATTCCTCAAGGTCCTGCATTTTGAATGAGCTAATCCTGCCGGTGTAACAGCCCCTGCCTTGGCAGTGCTGGGCAATGCTGGATCCGTGGCCCGGGAGGGCTTTTCCAACCGAAACCATTCCAAGTTCCTGAGAAGATGAAGCTGAACTCTCTCATCCTGGCTTTTAGGGGAAGATTTCCCCCAGCTCACCCTGAGATGTTTAAGGAGAGGCAGCTGGAGCTGACAGTTCATTAACAATGAGCGGGACGGGCTAAGCTGACATCGCCCAATGGGCCATTAAACAAAACTGCTGCCAGCAGCTTTAAACTCTCCTGCCTTAAGTGACACACCCAAACCGGGAGCTCGGAGCTCAGGGATGAAGCAATTCCTGGAAGAATGCACTGGAAGAGTTGCAGATTTTTCCTGAACTACAGATTTCTCCAGGGAGCTGTTCCTCAGCACAGCCGCAGCAGCACTTTACAAAGCACAGTTCTGTGACAAGCCCCTAAACTTCATTTTTTATCCAAACAGCAACACTTTTTTGGGGTGGCTGGTGGCTGCCCCTGGATCCCTGGCAGTGCCCAAGGCCAGGCTGGACATTGGGGTTGGAGCAGCCTGGGACAGTGGGAGATGTCCCTGTCATGGCAGGGGTGGGAATGGGTGACCTTTGGGGGGGAATGGGTGACCTTTGGGGGAGAATGGGTGACCTTTGGGGGGGGAATGGGTGACCTCTGGGGGAGAATGGGTGATCTTTGAGGTCTCTTCCCACCCAAACCCTCTGGGATTCTGTGGTCCTAGGAAGAGGTGCTCCCTGAAGAACAGGAATTCTCCCCTGGCAGCGAGTTCCGGGCTCAGGAGGTGCAACCCCAGGTGGCTGAGGAGCAGCTTCCCCTTCTCCCTCAGCTCCTGTTCACCTGCAGGAGGAGGCAGGGACAGTCTGGTGTCTGTCCAAACCCCTCTGCAGTGCATGGCATGTGTCAGCAGGCAGGGAGGGAAACCCTCGTTGGAATGAGAGGGTTGGTAATGGAAATAATGAGATTGGAATTAAAAATTCCAGGTTTGAAATCCAGCATGGGACTGCAAGTTTGGGAAAAGCAGCAGAGGCAAAGCTGTGTTTGTGTCCTGGGCTCTGCCCGGGTGGGGTTTGGTCCCTGGGGATGCAGAGAGGGGCTGGGGGTGTTTGTGCTGACAATATCACAGGACTGGGTGTGCAGTTTCACCCTGTCCCCTGTGCCACAGGGAGGGCAGAGCCTCAGGAAAGGCACAAAGGAGCCCCACCCCTCAGTGGGGCTGAGATTTGGAACGTGGAACTCTGACCCCAGTCTCAAACTCAGCATTACAACCCAACATTAAAACAACACTTCGGTAAAAAACGCAAACCTCCAGTTTTTTCAGTCTGAAGCCTGCAGAGCACTCTTAGAACAGGATGGGGGATTTGGGAGGGGCTGCAGTTTGCTTTTGCTTTGTGCTGGTGACAAAGCTGCTGAAGTTTTCAATGTCACTTGGAATACTTGAAACACAATTAATCACTGCCTTAATGGCAGCTGCCCCTTTGTGCCTGCCGAGGTAATGGGGTTGAAATTCCCCAGCTGTCTGCTGCAGATGTCCCTCCCCGAGCTGCGGAGGGAGAGGGAGAGGAGCAGCTGTGCTTCCCCAGAGTGGGAATGGGGCACTGGGAGCTCTGTGCCCAAAATCAGGGTGTTGTCTCAGATGCATCTGCCCACTTCTATGTAATGGAGTTTATTGATCAGTCATGGAGGGACAGGACACAGGGAATGGCTCCCACACGGGCAGGGCTGGATGGGATATTGGGAATTAGGAATTGTTCCCTGGAGAGTGGCAGCACAGGGTGCCCAGAGCAGCCCCTGGATCCCTCTGGGGGTCTCGTGGGGCTGTGCAGGGCCAGGAGCCCCACAGCTGCCATGGGAAGAGTGATTTGATGGAGATCTGGCTCTTCCTTGGCTTCTTTCTGTGCCTCCTAAAGCCCGAGCTCTGGGTGGCTTTAATTTGATATTTAATTTGGCTGTGCTGGTCGATATTGGTAATATCTGCTCATAGGGAGATTTTCCACGAGCCAGAGCGTTTGTTCCACACTCAGCCTAAGCCAGCACTGCAATTTTGTGTGGAGATTATCTTGAGGTTCGAGCTACACAATATTTTCCAAAGCCCAGCTCTCTGGAGCGTTCATTGCCTTTAGCCTGATATTGATCATTATTTTTATTATTATTCTTATCCACAGACGCCGGCAGTGACCTGTGCTGGAAATCGCAGCTCCTGCAGCCCAGCTCCTGCAGCCCAGCTCCTGCTCGGGTCAGCCCAGAGAGGCTGGGATGGAGAGGGAGCGGGGATCAGGCCCTTGGAGAGCGGGGATCAGGCCCTTGGAGAGCGGGGATCAGGACCGTGGAGAGCGGGGATCAGGACCGTGGAGAGCGGGGATCAGGACCGTGGAGAGCGGGGATCAGGGCCTTGGAGAGCGGGGATCAGGACCGTGGAGAGCGGGGATCAGGACCTCGGAGAGCGGGGATCAGGACCGTGGAGAGCTGCTCGGGGAGAGGGCTCCCCGCTCCATCCCGGTGGGAATGTCTGTGTCCCAGGCAGTTTCCCTGCCCCATCCCGGTGCAATGTGAATGTCCCAGGCAGTTTCCCTGTGCCATTCCCGGTGCAATGTGAGTGTCTCAGGCAGGTTTTCCTGCTCCATCCGGTGCAATGCGAGTGTCCCCGGGCAGTTTTCCCTGCCCCATCCCAGTGAAATGTCAGTGTCCCAGGCAGTTTCCCTGCCCCATCCCGGTGCAATGTGAATGTCCCAGGCAGTTTCCCTGTGCCATCCTGGTGGAATGTCAGTGTCCCAGACAGGTTTCCCTGCCCCATCCTGGTGGAATGTCAGTGTCCCAGACAGGTTTTCCCTGCTCCATCCTCACCCATGCAGGGTCGGGCAGGGTCACTGCTCCCCACCCCAACAACGGCAGCTCAGGCTGTGCAAACCACCCCAAAATTGAATTACTCTGCCAAATTGTGCTGCACTGAACAGTTATATTGGGAACCGAAGTGTTTCAGCAGAGAAGTGTCCTCTACTTAGAGGAATTTGTTTTTCCAATAGGAAATTTGCTTCTCCTTGCCCCAAATTATAAAAGGAACTATCGGTGCTGAGGGATGAGTTCAAGTAATGACACTTTGTAAATCCCCCGGCCTGTGGCAGTCAATAAGGTGGAGGAGGTCCTGGTTTTCAGGTTATTTCCAGCCCGGGTGATCTGACAAAAAGCTGCTCTGCAAGTTATCCAACACCTTTTCTGGGAGGTCTTGCAGAACTTTTGTGCTTGGCTTAGTACTGACATTTAAACCTGGTCTAGAGCAATTATCTCTGAGTTTTCTCCATAATATGAATTCCTTACTGTACCAGTTCTGAAAAGAGTTGTCTATTATTTAATCCTGTGGTGTCTGAGTGGAATAACAGGGTTTCATTGGGATGTCTGGGGCACTAATTTTAGGTGAACACCATTTGCTGCCAGTTCACAATCACAGCAAGGAAAGCTCATCACCGTGGTGCCACAAAGTCCTTAAAATGTGCCAGGTTTGTGGGAATAAAGCTGGTTCTGCTGTGTCCCCATTCCAGTGGTGTCTGTAAGGGGAATGATACTGGTCAGGTTTGCTCAGAGGTTGGTAAATGGTAGAACAGAAATGCTGCCATGCAGGGGGAGTTTGCAGCTGCTTCTGAAACCTCTGGGGGCCAGGAAAATTCTCAAACTCTGTTCTAGTGAGAGGAGAGGGGTGGAATAATGTTCCCATGGGAATTGTGGGAATTGCACACTGGGGCTGGGGCTGGGTCAGACCAATGAGTCAGAAAAGCTTTAGCTGGGGGTCTGTCCGGCCCCCAAACATCCTGAGCAGCAATTAGGATAATTATAGCACAGCCACAGTCCCTGCTGCTGGCTGCAGCCCGTCCAGCTCGTCCCACTAGGATTCAAATGAAGGTAATTTGCATTTGGCGTTCCAATGCAGGCAAATAAAAGGAACGCGGCGTTAGGGGGCAGGCCCCGCTGGTTTCTGAGGGCTGGCAATTCCCGAGATGGATGGGCCCGTGGCACAGGGCTGGGAAATGAAGGATGGATGCTGAGGCCTGAGCTGGCCTTTGCTTCCTGCTCAGCTCCTGCCCCTGCAGCCCCGGGGGATGGGGAAATGCAGAGCTCCCTCCTTCCCAGCCGGGCTCAGCTGCCCTGCTCAGCCGGGCTCTTCTGAAGGACAGGTTGTCATTGTCACCCAGCCTGCCCCGTGTCCCACACGGTGTTTTCCTTGGGAGCCCGAGGCTGTGCCATGACCACCCTGACCTGGCACAGGTGTCCAGAGCAGCTGGGGCTGCCCCTGGATCCCTGGCAGTGCCCAAGGCCAGGCTGGAGCAGCCTGGGACAGGGGAAGGTGTCCCTGCCATGGCAGGGGTGGCACTGGTGGCATTTAAGGTCCCTTCCAGCCCAAACCATTCCATGATTCCCTGGCTGTCTTTGTCCCCAGGCTTTCCCAGGCCGTACATTCCAACTCCCTTCTGAGCACCTGGCTGAGTTTAGCAGGGCAAGGCTCAGGTCTAGGCTGCTGCCCTTTCCCAGGGCAAGGACACAGCCCAGCTGTCAAACTGCAGGTCCAAGATCTCAGTGAATTCCTGTCCTGAGTTCAGCAGGACCGAGGTCTCAGTGAATTCCTGTCCTGAGTTCAGCAGGACTGAGATCTCAGTGAATTCCTATCCTGAGTTCAGCAGGTCCAAGATCTCCAGTGAATTCCTGTCCTGAGTTCAGCAGGTCCAAGATCTCAGTGAATTCCTGTCCTGAGTTCAGCAGGTCCAAGATCTCAGTGAATTCCTGTCCTGAGTTCAGCAGCACCAAGATCTCCGGTGAATTCCTGTCCTGAGTTCAGCAGGTCCAAGATCTCCAGTGAATTCCTGTCCTGAGTTCAGCAGGTCCAAGATCGCCAGTGAATTCCTGTCCTGAGTTCAGCAGGTCCAAGATCTCCAGCGAATTCCTGTCCTGAGTTCAGCAGGACCAAGATCTCCAGTGAATTTCTGCCCTGAGTTCAAGCAGCCCAGACCATGTGGGGTAAGCACCATCCCTCATCCCCGTGCTCTCTGCTCCCTTCATGCAGCTCCAGCCTAATTTGGGTTTGGCCCAGGGTGTTTTGGCTCAGCAAATCCTGGGTGGGACTGGTTAAACCCTGCCTAACTCTGAAAACTCGATTATAGAGAGAAGAACTCTCACTTAGAGAGAGTTGGGTAAAAGTAAAATATTGTAGAGCGTGAGGATCTCACCTGTGTAGTTTGTAAGGCTGGGGAATCCATTTAAAAGATGAATTATTTAATATTAACACCCCCCTTGCCCTATGAGCAGGAGAAGTGGGTAATGTAGAGCACAGGCACAGCCTCTGCCTTCCCTGCAGCCAGGACTGCCCGTGTTTATTTATTGCCAATATCATCAGCAGCGTCCTGAGCCTGCGTGGGGCTGCTGCTCACAAACCACTGGAATGTTTCTAGATGAAATAGAAGATGGATAAAAAGGATCTTTATCCTGTCAGTCTGATGAATAATTACAGCATGGGAGTGACTGCAGAGCTGGGCTTGGTGCAGGTTTCACAGCAGAGCTAGGGCTGACAGAGAAATGGGGTTTTTTACTGGATTAACAAAAGCTGCGTTCACAATCTAAAAATTGACTGGATGGCCCCAGTCCTTTATAGGGGTATTAATGCACGTTTAATTCAAATATACAGCATTGATCTGGGCTGTGCTGGGTGTAATGGAGCTTCCAGCACCACGGGCCTCTCTGAAAGGCTCAGCCTTGCAAGGCCTGACTCCACGCCTCCCAAGTCTGTTTTTCTGCAATTAATGACAATCCATGCGCTTCCCTCGGTGCATTTGTTATTGGAAATCAGTGCCTGTGATGGAGCTGTGCCACACCCGGGGAGGGCCCTTCGGGGCGGCATCTCCAGCCCTGTGCTGTGTCCGTGGGTGTTCCTGGAGCTCCCGTGGGCGATCGAACGCTGAGATCCCGGTTTGCACCCGGGCAGATGCCGGCTGTAAATACAATCCTGGAAACGAGCCTGGCCTTGGGGCCACTCAGCTCTGCAGGGGAGGGCTCTGTGCAGGCAGGGACTAAAACCCCACGGGTTCATCCCTGAGCCTGGAGAGCACAGGGCCACGAGGGGACGGGACACGGGGGGACAGCCCGGAGCTGAAGGGGGGCTCAGAGTCTGCTCCAGGAAAATCCCTCCCTGCCAGGGTGGGAGGCTCTGGCACAGCAATGCCCAGGGCCGGGCTGGGCAGGGCTAGGAGCAGCCTGGGACAGGGGAAGCCCCAGGGCTGTCCCCGATTGTGTTCCTGAGTGCTCTGAGCCCTCAGCTGAGCTTTGCTGAGCTCAGGACTTTGCGCTCAGGGACCAAAATCTGCCGTCATCAGACGGGAGAGGATGCGGGCAAAATGCCCCAGCAAAGCCTTCAGGGTGCGGTGGGCTCTGTGATGGGCTGAGTGCCTCCTCCTCCTCCTCGCTTTCTGCAGAACATTTAATCTGGAATTTAGCCCGGAAAGTGCATCTGCCCCAGCGATTTACACCTCACTGGATAAGCCTGAGGAGGGAGGAAATGAAGGTGATTAATTAAGGAAAAATAAATTAGTCTCACTTTGCGGGGACTGTGGCTGATTTGCCTTTGTGCAGAAAAGCTGCTGGGGGCTGGTCTGGCCTTGGGTTCTGAACCAAGAACGGTTTGGTTGGATTCTGTCTGTGGTGGAGTGCCGGGGAGCAGCTCAGGGGGGCTGAGCTGGTTTGTTAGGGAAGGGGAAAGTGCAGTACAGCCCAGGAGGGCTCTTCCCCCGTGCTGCCATTTGTCCTCCCATAAGGTTTTGTTCTCACTTCATTCTGTGCTAAGGTTGATGCTAAATTTGCTGGTTTTGAGACGTAAGAATCTAAAGGAAAGTTAATTGTCCCTAAGAGTGGATAAAATTTTCCTGAAAGAATATTTATTCGGGGGGGAAAATAAATCTTGAATGATGTTTAGGCTCTGGGTGGGATCCTTGCTTGATGCTGGTGTAAATCAGGAGCAGATCAAGACAAGTCTGGGCTGCCTTTGGGAGCTGCTGGGGGGATGTTCCTCGAGGGCTGTGTGTGAGCCCCTCAGTCAATGCCACACAGGGGCCCTGCAGCTGCCCAGGGCTGTGTGCCCCGTGCCCCCTGGCTCCCATCCCGGGGGCTCCGTGTGCCTCTGACTCTGTGTGTTTGCCTCAGCAGCTCCCTGGGTAACTTCTGATCTCCTGTGCCTCACTGCCCTGGTGCACCAGCCCTGACTCCTCAGAGGTGAGAGTATTTTATTCTTAATAAAGCACTCGCAGTCTTCTCTTCTTCTTTTAGATTTTAATGGGGCTGGATTCTGTTGGTTGGTTATTCTGTGCCCCTCATTACAGGGAAAATCTTCTTTGGAGAATGCATCCAAGCTCTCCTTTGTGGGACACCAAAGGTTTGAGTTGATTTTGATACATCAGAGTTAGGGGAAAAAAAGTTATGAAGATGAAAAGACTTATGACCATCTCCTTTGGACTTTGCTCTCCCTTCAGCAGCAGCATCTTTATTGGCTCCAGGAGGAGGAAAATATCCTCTGAGATAATGAGACTGGCAACTTAAATCTGAATATTGTGGCTGCTGCTTGGAGCAGGGCAGAGGTGGCCTCATGCAAATGTTGGCAGCTTCCACTGCCTGACCCTGGAATTCACAAGAGAAGACCTCAAGGTCACCCTTGAGTGAGCAAGGGATGGGGAGAGAAGAAAACTTGAAGCTGATCAAGCCTTTTGAAGTTAGTTTTGTTCTATCTAGAGTGAAACTTGTTTAAAGCTCAGTCAATTAAAGTAATAGGCAGCACATTCTCCTGCTGGGGAGAGCCAGAAAGGAGCAGCACAAAAAGAGAAGATTTCCTTCTGCGAAGGCACTCAGATGAGCCAGATCAATAACACACCTGTGTCAGGGGAAAACAGCCATCAGAGACTCAGAACTCCTGGGTTTGAACAAATCTTTGGGCATATGGGCACAGACAGAGCTGCTGCTGCTGCTGCTGGAAGCTGTCCCTGCACGTGGCAGCGTTAATGGCCCCGGCTGCTGCCACAGCAAATGAGGGACGGAGGGAACGGGCACGGGGCACAGAGCCTTGAGGTGGCACGGGGTAAAGGAGCTCAGGAATGGTGTGCCAGGCAGTGGATTTCAAATCCAGCCTCGACTCCGGGTGTGAGAGTGGGAAACTCCACCTCTGACCACATCCAACACTGCCACGGAGGGAACAGCAGCTCCAAAATGCATCTCCAGCTGCCCTTCACCCTGGAAATCTGGGAACGGCAAGTGCTGGCTTCCTTCAGCTCGAGGGACATTGCTCTGACATTCCCAGGCCTGGGGGGTGCCGAGGAGGGCATCTGGGGACAGTGGGATGGTGCCAGTATCTCTGATTTGGGGACAGTAGGACAGTGCCAGCGGCCCCAGTTTGGGGACAGTGGGACAGTGCCAGCAGCTCTGATTTGGGGACAGTGGGACAGTGCCAGTATCTCTGATTTGGGGACAGTAGGACAGTGCCAGCGGCCCCAGTTTGGGGACAGTGGGACAGTGCCAGCAGCTCTGATTTGGGGACAGTGGGACAGTGCCAGTATCTCTGATTTGGGGACAGTAGGACAGTGCCAGCGGCCCCAGTTTGGGGACAGTGGGACAGTGCCAGCAGCTCTGATTTGGGGACAGTGGGACAGTGCCAGTATCTCTGATTTGGGGACAGTAGGACAGTGCCAGCGGCCCCAGTTTGGGGACAGTGGGACAGTGCCAGCAGCTCTGATTTGGGGACAGTGGGACAGTGCCAGTATCTCTGATTTGGGGACAGTAGGACAGTGCCAGCGGCCCCAGTTTGGGGACAGTGGGACAGTGCCAGCAGCTCTGATTTGGGGACAGTGGGACAGTGCCAGTATCTCTGATTTGGGGACAGTAGGACAGTGCCAGCGGCCCCAGTTTGGGGACAGTGGGACAGTGCCAGCAGCTCTGATTTGGGGACAGTGGGACAGTGCCAGTATCTCTGATTTGGGGACAGTAGGACAGTGCCAGCGGCCCCAGTTTGGGGACAGTGGGACAGTGCCAGCAGCTCTGATTTGGGGACAGTGGGACAGTGCCAGTATCTCTGATTTGGGGACAGTAGGACAGTGCCAGCGGCCCCAGTTTGGGGACAGTGGGACAGTGCCAGCAGCTCTGATTTGGGGACAGTGGGACAGTGCCAGCAGCCCCAGCAGCAGCTCCGTGGTTTCCCGAGGAAAGCCCGTTTCCAGGCAGAGCTCGGCCGGTGCCTGCCGTTCCTTTCACACTCCCCAGAGGAGCCGATGAGGATCAGCAGCTCGGAGCTGCCGTCTGTCCCGCTGCCGGGCTCCGGGGCTGCAGCAGCCCGTGCTGGCGGCTCCCAGGGTTTCCCTGCTCGGGAGCCAGCCGGGGAGGGACGGCAGAGCACCGGGGAGCAGAGCTGGTTGGTTCTCTGCTCTCCAGTTCTCCTCGGGATAACAAGAGCTGCTGTTTGCGAAACAAACGAGGGCTTGTTCAGGTGTGAATTCCCTGTGCCGGGGCTGTGAGGCTTCACTCCCAGCCAGGGAGAAGCAGAGGAGCAGCTCCAGGGAGAGCTCAGAGCCCCTGCCAGAGCCTGAAGGGGCTCCAGGAGAGCTGGAGAGGGACTGGGGACAAGGGATGGAGGGACAGGAAGGTGTCCGGGCCCATGGCAGGCAGTGGGTGACCTTAAAGGATCCTTAAAGGAGCTGTTCCAGCCCAAGCCATCCTCTGGCTCTGTTCCTTCTGCTCTGCAGCCCAGCCTGAAGAGATGCAGAATTTTTTCCATCTGACTTCTGCTAAATGAAGTTTGATGGCAATACTGCATCAATAAGCTCGCAGGGTTTGTGCTGAAGATGCTTGGCAGAGCTGAAGGATTCCTTGGGGGGATTGCTCTGCACTTTGCAGCCTCCTCCATGAATCTCTCCTGGGGCTTAAAAGGGAGAAACAGCAAAGGGGAGGGTGGGACTCACCCATCAGCGACTTTATCAGTTACTGCCAAAGCCATACAAAGAAAATGTTTTATAGGTGGCTCTGTTGTCTGCTGCTCCATCTTCTTATTACAAGAAATTTCTCAGCAGGATGTTTTAATATCACTTTTTCTTTGCTTATCAGACAGTCTAACGCCCAGCAAACAGGCCCCAGCTGCTTGGTGGGGTTTATCTGAGCTCAGAAATGCAGTGTAATAACAGATCTTTAATAATGCAGCGCGGGGCTGTGCCTGGCTGATTTATAAACTCCATCGCTGCAGCGAGTCCCAGCTAACAGGGATTTACTGCTCCCTCTGCAGCACATCCCAGCGATGGTGGGAGTTAAACCAGAGCCACATTTGTGTCAGCAGGGCTCGGATAGACCTGTCCTGCCCTGTCAGGGCCCCGAGCCTTGCCGTGGGCCAGGCAGAACCTGGAGACAGGGAATGAACCACGGGTGCAGGGAGGGCAGGACGGTGCTTGCGGTGCAGCTCTGGGGTGTCTGTTCCGAGCTCGGTGCCCAGGAACTTCTCCTGTCCATCCCAAACCTTCTCCCTTCTTCATCCCAGCACCTGAGGACTTGGCTTAGCAGAGGGACAAGTGCCAGGACCCTGGCTGGGGCAGGAGAGGCCGTTTGGGACCTCTGTGCCTTGCTGGGCTGGGCTGGAGCAGCCTTTGGGGCCCCCCAGAGCCTGATGCCACCCCGGGGCTGGCAGCCCAGCAGAGCCTCCCTGGCCAGAGCCTGAGTCAGGGCACAGCTCCCACCTCTGGAGCTCCCAGAGAGCACAGGAGGGCTTTGGGAGGAGGCCTTGGAGCAGCTCTGGGCCGGGCCTGGAGAGATCTGAGCGGCCCCAGTGGGACCCATCTCACTCCAGCCTCGCTGTCCATGATTCCAGCTCCTCAGCACCGTTTTACAGACCCTGAGTGTGTGCAGCCAGCTGGGCTTTGCTGTGGGATAATCCATCATCCCTGTGACACTGCTCCCAACAGCCTGATAGCAGCTCCAGATGGCACGGAGGCACTGGGGAGCTCCTGCCCGTGGAGTGGCAAAAAATCTTCAATATTGTCTTTGTACGTGCCACATTCAGTCCTGTCAAGAGAAGGGTCGGCAGGTGAAGGGGTTAAATGTGATGCCAAGCTGGGAGATCTCAAGATCTTGGGCCTTTTCCATCTGAAGGGGAAGGAAAGCTGCAACTGGAGATTCAGGACAAACAAGGATTTGGGGGTTTTCCTGTAAGGAGCTTTTAAAACACCTTGGATTATGTGAAAGCGTTTGTACAAAGTGATGAGTGGGGAGGTTTGTCAACATCTTCAGTCTCAGCTGCCTTCAGAAACCCAAATGTCACAGCCAAGAAAAACACAGTGAGAATTGACTGAAAACTTTGAACTTTTCAGAGGAAAGAAAGCAATGACGACATTATCTACAAATTCCCTTGGAAGAGTATTCCCAGTGCTGCCAGGGCTCGGGAGAAGGAGGCTCTCCTGCACTGGAACAGAGAGGAGTTAACTGCTGAGGGGTGAGCAGAGCTTTTACACAGCCTGGGACAAGAATCCTTCATCCACCTCTTTTCATTCTTCAAATGAACAAATGGCAAGGAGCTCCACGTTCTGCTTTCCAGCCCATTATTCTCCTCCTTGTCAGGGCTGCTCGCTCCGTTACCGATCAGGGAGAGGGCTGGGCTGCCTTAAAGGGCATCCTTTCACTGCTGCTGCTCCTGCTGCCACTCTGAAGGGAGATAAGGAAAATGAGGTTCTATTTTCCCGTGAATACCTGTTTATCCTCGTCGTCGTGTCTCTGCTCTGAACTCTGGAATGCGGTGGGAGGATTTCTCTCGCTCCTCCCGGGGCTGTTGCACAACTAAATCACAGCAGAAGGCAGAGGGTTCTGGCACAGCCTCCTCAGCTCCTGGGTGTCTCTGCGGGGAAAATAGAACTGTGGGATCAGGGAGCTGGGAAAAGACCCCGAGGATCACCACAAAAAGGGTCCTGGGGAGGAGGGGTCAGGCTGAGCCTTGAATTCGTGCATTCATGCCATGGGTTGGGTGGGAAGGACCCCAAATCCCACCCAGTGCCACCCCTGCCATGGCAGGGACACCTTCCCCTGTCCCAGCTGCTCCCAGCCCCAGTGTCCAGCCTGGCCTTGGGCACTGCCAGGGATCCAGGGGCAGCCCCAGCTGCTCTGGGCACCTGTGCCAGGGCCTGCCCACCCTGCCAGGAACAATTCCTAATTCCCAATCTCCCATCTCAGTCTAAGCTCTGGGTCGCTCCTCTTCCAGACACCTTGGTGCTGGCTCTGCCAGCATTTCCTCAGGCACGTGCCTGCTCCTCTCCCTTCCCCAGCCCCAAACCTCTCCCCTGTTCATTGAAAGGCAGTTTTATGCCCTTGGTTCCAGCAGGAAGGCCCATTCCCCCTGCTAGGTTGGCTTTTCTCTCAAACCCATGGTTGAGAGCTTTAATCTGCTGCAAGCAGGTGCCACTGCAGGTGAGCTCTGCTAAGAGCATATGTGTAATTATGCTGCTGAAGTCAGAAAAAGCTGTTATTTTAAAAAACTTCCTTTAATAGTCTGGGTAAGCGTTGGCAGCCAAACATTCTCAGCTGCAGATGTATTCAGCTTATTATTCCAAAACAAATTTCAGACTGGCAAAAATATTGAAGGAGCTTAAGTGCAAAGGAAAAATTAGAGAGGTTTCATTCAGGGAGCTGTGGTGGGCCCCCAGAATCCCTCCATTCCCAGAAACTGAACTGAGCAGAGAAGGCTCAGCCCTAGAGGGAAATCTGGGTGAGAAGCTCTGGGTAAGTGGCTTTAGGAGATCAAAGGCTGAAGGGGTGTGTGCTTGGAATCAAAGAACCCAGGGTTTCCATGTCCCCAGGTGCCACAGGCACAGGTCTGTTAAATCCTCCAGGGGTGGGGGCTCCCTGGATAGCTGTGCCAGTGCCTGACCCCCCTTTCAGTGCAGGAGTTTTCACAATCTCCAATGTAAACCTCCTGGCACAACTCCAGGCTGTTTGCTTGTGTCCCGTGGGAGCAGAGCCCGGCCCCACCTGGCTGCACCCTCCTGTCAGGGAGAGCTGCTCTGCCAGGCCACCGGGGCTGCAGGGCTCAGGAGCTGCTGGGGCTGGGGGCACAGGACACCCCTCCTTCCGAAACAACCGGAATTTCCAGTGGTTTTCTGGGAAATAACAATTCACAACTGGCTCTCTGTGAAACGTGTGTCTGTGCTTCCCTGGCAGCCTTTGGAAGAGGCAGGAAGGAGCCTTTGGAAGGGACTGGAAGAAGCCTTTGGGATGAGCAGCAGCCTTTGGAAGGGGCAGGAACACTTTGGGACGAGCAGCAGCCTTTGGAAGGGGCAGGAAGGAGCCTTTTGAAGGGACTGGAAGAAGCCTTTGGGATGAGCAGCAGCCTTTGGAAGGGGCAGGAACACTTTGGGACGAGCAGCAGCCTTTGGAAGGGGCAGGAAGGAGCCTTTTGAAGGAGCCTTTGGAAGACTTTGGAAGAGGCAGGAAGGATGAGCAGCAGCCTTTGGAAGGAGGAGGAAGCCTTTGGAAGAAGACTTTGGAAGGGACAGGAAGGACCCTTTGGAGGGGGCAGGCAGCCCTTGGAAGGAGCCTTTGGAAGGGGCAGGAACACTTTGGGATGAGCAGCAGCCTTTGGAAGGGGCAGGAACACTTTGGGATGAGCAGCAGCCTTTGGAAGGGGCAGGAACACTTTGGGATGAGCAGCAGCCTTTGGAAGGGGCAGGAAGGACCCTTTGGAAGGGGCAGGAACACTTTGGGATGAGCAGCAGCCTCTGGAAGGGGCAGGAACACTTTGGAAGGGGCAGGCAGCCCTCGGTGGGAGTGCTCCAGCAGGATCCCGTTCTGGCTGCAGGGAAGGCTCTGCTGTGCTCCGCTGCAGACTCAGAGACTTCAGGGGAATTTTATTTATGGGTAAATAATCCTCAGCTCCGAGCTCCCGAGCATTCATCTCAAAGCAAGGGCTTGGCTGCCACGTTCCTGCTGCTGTAAAACGAATGCCAGGTAGGGAGCACTGGAGGCAGCAGTTCCAGGCTGCGAGTGTCTGGGATTGCTGTTTGCAGACCTCTCCCCAGGCACATTTCCTGGGAGCCCGAGCTGTCTCTGAGTTCAAGCCGTAACAACCAGGTGCAAATCCGAGGCGATGTTCCAGCTGTCTCCTCTCCCCCTGAATCAGAGCCCTCTGACGATGCCGCGCTAAATCCATCCTGAAGGCTTCCAGCGAGCAGAGCTGCTCTGGGAAGTGTTGAATCATCACGCCAGACAGGCTCTGCTGGAACAAAAATGTGATCGTGCCTCTCTGAGCGGCAGCCACCTCCTTGCTCCCAGGGCAGGTGGATCAAATACCTCCTGCGGGAGTCGGGAAAGGGCCCGGCAGCGGGATCCCAGGAGTTCCCCGGGCACAGGAGGCAGTGCCAGCCCCGAGCAGAGCCCGGACAGAGCTGGAGTCTCCTCCTGGGGCTGTTCCAGAGCCACATGGACACAGCCCTGAGCCCTGTGCTCCGGGCTGGCCCTTCTGGAGCAGGTATCCCGGGGTCCCTGGGATAGGGATCCTGGCAGAACGAGCGCTGCCAGCCTGCCTGCTGGGAATTCCCTTCCAGCTCTTGTCTTCAGGAGAAGGTGTCACCGAGGCGCCTCCGTGTGAGCAAACACCTCCATTCCCCCTGCTGCTGCTGCCCCCAGGGCTGCTCCTGGGCTGCAGGTCCTGCCGGGAAATAGGGCATTTCCATCCCAAACCCTTCATTCGGGAATGTCAACGCTCCTGGAGATACGGGAGTAAAAGTGGGCTCTGCACCTGTATTGAACCTCTGCTGAAACTCCCGACGTTCCGCGTGCCCGCTGTGGAGCGGTTTCACTGATTCTCAGCCCGAACCAGCAGTGCTGGGACAGCTCCCACCCTGGCATCCAGTCCCACCCGTGTTTCACTGATTCTCAGCCCCAATCAGCAGTGCTGGGACAGCTCCCACCCTGGCATCCAGTCCCACCCGTGTTTCACTGATTCTCAGCCCGAATCAGCAGTGCTGGGACAGCTCCCACCCTGGCATCCAGTCCCACCCGTGTTTCACTGATTCTCAGCCCGAACCAGCAGTGCTGGGACAGCTCCCACCCTGGCATCCAGTCCCACCCGTGTTTCACTGATTCTCAGCCCCAATCAGCAGTGCTGGGACAGCTCCCACCCTGGCATCCAGTCCCACCTGTCACGGGAAGGTTCCACCTCCCACAGACCCGGGGCTCGCTGCTCCCGCACCCTCCATCCACGTTTAGAGATTTGCTGGGCATTAACCTGTCTCCAAATGTCTTTTAACTAGAAATGTACCCATCTACCTTTGTGCTGTGATGTGACATTTGCTTGATCCTGGTGAAACAGGGAAGACATCCAGAGCTGAATGGAGCGCGGGGTAAATTATTCACGTGCAGCGTCCGGAAATCTTTACATCGGTTTCCTGAATCAGAGGCACCGGGAAAATTGGCAACCTCAGCTAACACCCTGGTAATAACGTGTCACCCTGGAAGGAATTAGAGCTCGGGTTTTGTCACTTTTCAGCACTTGGCGAGCGCTGCTGTCGGGAGGATCCGTGCTCGCGGAGGGAAAGCTCCTTGTGGAGATGGCGGGGCAGGGAATGTCACAGGGCAGGGAACATCAGGGGGCAGGGAATGTCACAGGGCAGGGAACATCGAGGGGCAGGGAATGTCACAGGGCAGGGAATGTCACAGGGCAGGGAATGTCACAGGGCAGGGAGTGTCACAAGGCAGGGGACATCGCGGGCTCTCATCCCAGAGCCAGCCTGGGAAAGGATTCCTGGAAGTTGCATCCTTATTCTCAGGGTGGGGGAAAACCAGGTCCCTGTGAGAGGAAGCGGCAGGAGCTCGGGAAGGGGCAGCAGGAGCTCGGGAAGGGGCAGGAGGAGCTCAGGGAGGGGCAGGAGGAGCTG
>VWZV01016120.1:0-193750 GCA_013397155.1 Irena cyanogastra
ATTATATATTTTTATATATTTAAACTGATAAACCCATGTTACCCACCTCCATCTCTGTCTCAGCTTACCTTCCCTGTCTCTGCTGCAATTTTTATTTTGTTGGGCTTTGTTTGATTAATGCCCTTGTTCTTCTCCACTTGTATGTGTCTGAGGAACTGCAGTGCCTAGTGGGGTGCAAGGTGGAATGGACTGTAGCCACAGACAGGATGGGGTCTGGGGAGGCTGCAGAGACACTAGCCAGGTAGTAGGGTGTGACCAGTCAGGTGTTTTTGAGGATTCTAATCAGTTCTGTCAGTTCTCTCTCAGCCAAGCCAAGGAGATCTCTAGGCTCAGTTCTGCAGGATCTTCCAGAAATGCTGCTTGTAGCTGCTGGACATCACTCTGATGTAAGCAGAGATTACTTTGCTGATCTGAGGGAGGGAGACAGCTGCGTGTTAGGGAGGTCTGGCCCATTTCCATCATGTTGCATTGTCATTTTCCACAAAAGTATTTACCAGCAGTTGCTCCAGCCACTTGCCAAAAAAAGAGCAGTTCTTCTTCCTTCAAACAAGAGTGAATGGAGCATTGGAACTACATATATATATTTTTATACTTGGTAGTTTCTCACAATAAATGTGCCACATGGCATGGGATGAAATTGTATTAGAGGAACCAGCACACACATCAGAGCTTTGATTGTAAACTTCCAGCTCTGAGAAGGAGATGAGCAATCTCTATGTTCAATTATAACTGCAGATACTTCCTTTTTTCTAAGCTGGTGTCTGTTACCATGGCCACAACCTTCAGAGTTTTCTGGCTGTTTTAAAGTCATTATTAGGAGTGAAAGAGCAGATGTTTAATTACATTCTTCTTATTCCATTCACTAGGTACAGCTGACATTTTAGAAGTCCTCAGTAAAAAAAATAAGTCCCTTTTTATTGTTTATCATTTTCCTAGAGAAAAATAGCAAAAGTTAATTAATATATGCCAATATGCACTTTGTCTACAGCTTCTAGGTAGAGGTGAGGAAAGCAGTTTCCTGATGTCTTAAAGACTGGGTGTTAGACTGGTATTAGCAGTAATCAGAAGTAAGTGAAAACCATGCTGTAGAAAATATACCAGTTGCTGTCCTGGTCACTGACAACCCCAGAGGATTGAGAATGTCCTTTGAATGCTCTGGTTTCCACCCAAAGAAACACTGTTAGGCCAGAGCCATGTGTTTGCACATCACCAGCAGAGTCCTGCACGGGCCCTGCTGCCCAGGTGTTGTGACTGTCAGTATCCCCAGTGTGTGTACAATCCTCTGGGATTTATCAGAACACGAGACCTCACCAGAAACTTCTTCTCCACCACATTGTGGCATTTCTGGTTTCTGGATGGAGGCAGTAATTACTCAGGAGATTGCTCAGCCACCAGGGCTACAGGGAACGTGGTCCCCTAGATGTCTAGTGGACTGTTCATGGTATGTTCCTCTTTACTTAGACAACATTGCCACTTGTATCACAGAATAGAAGATTTGTTCATTAAAGCTTCCTGTCCTCAGGGTTGCCTAAGTTTAACATTTTGTCTGTAGTGTTGGTGACTCCAGTATGTGATGAAAGCTTTGTCATCTCCCTGTGCACACTCCTCCCCACAAGACTCTTCTCAGGCCAAAAGAACAAGCAAACGACAAGTTGATTATAAGAAAGATCAAGGATGAGGTAGGTCCTGAATCCTACAGAGACTGGTATGTAACTTGGTTTGTACTGAGAAATGTCACAAAAAGGCAACCTCTTATGTCTGCCCACTTCCAGGGACAAATGTCTGCTGAGCAGGGACTTTGGGGTGTTTGGCTTGAGCACATTTGGATAGAGCAACCCTACTTCTCATCCCACTTTCACCTTCAGTGTCTAAACTTATTTGGATCTGTGTTTTGTTGCTCTGTGCCTGAGCTCTTCACCAAAGGCTTCCTTGGTGTACTGAAGTGTTGAGAGGGTGAATGCACTAGAGAAGTGAAAGATGTGAATTCGTATCTCCATATCCAGGCTGCTCTCCCATTCCCCTCTACAGATAGGTATTCTAGACCAATGCTGTTAAACACCCTCCTAGGTTTTCTTGAATCAGAGCTCCTAGGTATCAGCTTCCTAATGAGTTATGAGATCTCACTGTTTAGCTGGTTTTGCATAGCTCCTCTTGGTGGTGGAGTTTGCTCTAGCTAGCACTGCTGCTAACTTGATGCTATTAGTGTATTAAGATGACCGTAATCTCATCAACAGTTATGCTAATGAACACTGATTTAAAGATTTTGCAAACTGGAGCAAAGGACAGTGCTATCTTCTCCTCAAAAGCAGAGCTCACACTATGGAAGGAGATCCAGAATGGGACTGGAACCCCAAATGGAAACAGAGATGCCAAAAGAGGGAGTTTAGTTCAGGGTCAATGGCTGCAGAAGATCCCGTGATAGGAGATGTGTTCAGTGTCCAGCAGCTTCTCAGCATCCCTGCTGCTATGTGATGCTTACAGAATGTCCACACACAGTTGCTTCTGGGCAGGCAGGGGAAGAGTTGGCCAACAATGGACATGCCTCAGCCACTGTGGAGAGAGTGTTGGCTGCCCAACAGTCCCTTCTCCTCTGACCATGTGGAGCTTGGCTGTCATGTTTTTGCCTTTATTTTTGGTAAATGCAATTATTTTGCTAAGTTGCAGTCTCTTGTGTTGCTGTAAAAGCTGCTCTTGCCTGTGCAGCATCTGTAATTAAATACAACCCCTCTCATATCATGCCTACAGTACACTATGCACTATCCAAAACTCTCAGTTTCTTACACTTTTTCCCATTCACCTGTTTCTCAGAGATGTCGGTGTCATTTCTGTGGTTGCAGTGAGTTCAGCAGATAGAAGGTTGATCTTTGGGCTTTAGGAACTCATTCCTTCTAGAATAGTAATACAATGCTACAGACTTACCCTAAGTAACCCAGCCACCCAGTGTGGCTGAGCCAGTGTAGGACAGAAACAGTCTTCTGCCTACATAGAGGCATAATCACACTTGAGCAGGAAAGGAGACAGGAGAGCATCTGTAGAGAGGACAGCATATTTTTAGGCAATCCCTTACTTAAGGCATGTTTTTAGTTTGCAGTGCTGGAAGAAAAGTAAGTGCCTTGCTTACAACATCTGCTTCACGTTGCATGCATGACTGGTCATATCCCTGGCTGCAGCAGCTCAGCAGAGCTGTGGTGCCCAGGCCATGTGGAGGTGCAGTGGGTTCTGTGCTAAGCAGCTGTGACTGCTGACCTCACATCTGTCCCATCTACCAGGTGATGGAAGGAAGGATGCATTTTTTTCTCTCTTCAGGGCACTCACAGTTCAGTGTGGCATCCACCTCTGCACCTTGCTCCCCACTCTGAGTTGTGCTAACCTGCATGGTAACCTAACCTGGGGGAATTTTGTCTTCTCCTCTTGAAAGTGTGTCCCTCTAGTTAATGCTGTACATATTCACGTATGTTGTAGATATAGTTGACACATTTACATATGTATATGTTACATGAAAAAATAAAGATGAATTTTCAAATTCAAGTAGTTGGAAAAGTTGAAATTTGGGTGATCTGTGCTTTCTCTCTCAACTCTTCTAGCGTTCAACTCTTTCACATAATAGGAGCATATATATTAGTGCAGTCAGTTTCCAATATGCTTCATTTTTGTGACACCCCTTGGAAAGTAGTCGCAGAAATCCAAGAGTGGGGTCTCTGTGAATAAGGAAGATGGCTTCAGAGAGGGGGAATTTACTTACCATTCAAAAACTGCACACCCCAGAGTCTTTTATTCAGTGCATCCTCAAGTAGAGAGGGTCCTGCAAATTGGTGGAATCTGCCCAGCATCACACCACAACTCTCCCCGCAAAAAATTTGAGTGAACAAGGGGCTTACATGCATTACTGCCCTTGAAAGTGTAACTTTGCCTGTTTGCTCGAGTCCTATTACTATCTCAGAAAGTATCTGGAGAGTTTTCCATTTTGAACAGTCCTATCTATGTGTCTTTCTCAGAATGAAGAAAGGTGCATCCATGTTCCTTAGTCATTACAATGCACCTTTCGGTGGTGTCTCAGTGTTTCTAGATAATCTCATCAAGGACCTGTAGTTTCTTCTGTGAATGTGCTATTCTAGACATTTTTGGTCAAATTTTAGTTAAATATGCTTCTCAGCTAGCTTTGTAAATGAAAGGGATCGGAATATATAAAAGCTTCAGAGTTCCCAGATGAAAAAGTTGATGTCTTAAATGGCCATTCAATAGATACAGGAGTGATTATCCACTGAGATAGACAGCTGCAGGAAAAAAAATCAACAGAATAATGCTTTTTTGTCTGTGGCTACTTTCAGAGATCACATACAGAGGTTCCTTTCTTTGAGCATCTCACAGATATTCTGAAAAAAGAATATTTTAATGATAAACCTGAGCTGTTTGATCTTCCCTGAGCACCCTTGTTTACTTTGGCCCCGCTTCAAAGCTGTGCTTAAAAGATCTGGTATTTTTTTTAATAAAGAGTAAAACTAGCTTCTAGGTGAAATGTGTAAAATACTGGGATGTCCATGTTTGTGACTGTGCAAGGGGAGCTGAACAGCCCATTCTCTGTTCCGTGTAAGGCCCCACATGCTGCCTGGTGCAGAGGGCATGCAGAGGGATGTCCCCAAGTTTTTGGAAGATGTTTGGGCTAGGCAAGCCAGTTCTGCCTTCTGCCTTAGGGCAGAAGGAAAGAAATGCCCTGCATGTGTTCATACATGAACAACATAAAGTTGATAATGAGCCAGCAGTGCCCTGGCAGCCAGGAGGGCCAGGTGTGTCCTGGGGGACATCAGGGACAGCATCACCAGCTGGGCAAGGGAGGGGATTGTCCTGCTCTGCTCTGCTCTGCAGCGGCCTCACCTCGAGTGCTGGGGGCAGTTTTGGGCACCACAAAATAAGAAAGGTATAAAGGCATTAGAGGGCACCCAAATGGTGACAACAAAGACGGTGAAGGGCTTTGTGGGGAAGCTGTATGAGGAGCAGATGAGATCACTTGTTGTGTTCAACCTGGAGAAGAGGACACTGAGACCTCAGCTTCCTCACGAGGAGAAGAGGAGGGGCAGACACTGATCCCTGTTTGGGGTCCCTGTGACAGGACCTGAGAGAATGGCCTGAAGTTGTATCAGGGGAGGCTTAGGTTGGATACCACAAAAAGGTTTTCACCCAGAGGCTGATTGGGCACTGGAGCAGCTCCCCAGGGAAGTGGTCACAACACCAAGCCTGACAGAGTTCAAGAAGTGTTTGGACAATGCTCTTGGGCACATGGTGTGACTCCTGGGGATGGTGCTGAGCAGGGCCAGGAGTTGGATTTGATGTTCATTGTGGGTCCCTTACAACTCAGCTTATTCTGTGATTCTCTGACTTACATCTCCTAGTTGTTAAGATGATGGCAAAATCTGCTTGTCTGCAAGTGAGTGTTCCCATTCAGGGTTGCCTTCTGCCTTTTCTTCATGCTCTATTTCATTGTCATTGGTCAAGAATTAGAGAAGTGATCACATGTGTGCATGGACATTCATGCTTATAATGTGAAACAGGTGCTGTCATCAGGATGGTGTAACAGTATAAGAGACTTGTAAGGGAGATGATATATTTTTATTGCATGAGGTTATATGCTGTGAAACAGCAGAATGTACCTTTGGCATATCCTACTGAGTGTTGCAGGCTGGCATCTAAATGAAGAGATCATTAAAGAATTTCTGCCTGAGCTGGAATGAGGTCACACCTGGAAATAAGTTTTTTTCCTGAGGTGTCCCTGTTGGTATCAAGTAGCCCCCCTCCTTTCTCAGTTCATCATCTGAATTTAATTGTCCCAAGAACCAAGAAGTGTTAGGTGAGATCAGGCCTTGCCAATGCCCCCACAGTCTTCAAAACTAGTGGATTCCAGATATATTTGTCACCAGATATGATACAGATCTTCTAATGCACCATCTGCCTCCTTTAAAATGGTGAGACTGCTCCACAGAGGTTAGTGACAACCTCCTTCTCCACCAATATCCCTCTCTGTGCCAAATGTGCTAATTACCCATTTCTGTCACACTTATAGTGCATTAGCAGTGATAAATGTACAGGCCACCTGTTTCTCTCCTGTGTTTATCTCAGGGCTTACTGCTTTGTTTGACCTGCTAAGGCACTTGAGAGAGTCCATTTATTTTTACCTCATTAGGGGGTCAAATAAAAGATTTGTTACAACCCTCCTTCACAAACACAGCTTCTCAGCAGCAGTATTTAACCCATCTCACCCACTTCTGCAGTATTTAGCCTTTTCTGTCCATATCACATGCAAAAGTAGGTGAGGACACCCAAGCTCTGTGCCAGTGAGAATACCCAAGCTTGTCCTGGTGAGGATTGCCTCTTGGTACTCTGCCAAGGAGCAGCACAAGCAGCCTCTCAGGAGCACTAATGTAGATCTTTGGTCAGAAGACAACCACATTATTGGATTCCCAGGTGCATAAATAAGCAGTGAGTGGAGAAGGGTACACAGAACTTGTTTAGAAAGACCTTTTTTTTCCCTGCATAAGGAACAGGAAAAATCTAAGTGGTGAGATGTGCATTATTTCACTGCAGCTCCCCAGCTTTCCACTTTGTGCTTGAGGCAGCAGCAGCTGTTGTGCCAGGACTCCATCAGCCATGTCACTGCCAGCACACACCCTCAACCCTTGGCCCATACAGGTTTGTTACCACTTGCTGGCCACATGCAACACTTGGTGTGGCTAGCCAGCATCATGGGGCATGTCTGGTCCTCCTGACAAGCAAGAGGAGAGAGACATTTGAAATATGAGACCTTTATTTTTATAAGGCATGATATTGAGAGTGCGATGGGTTATTGCTGTAGTAAGAATGGGTCGTACGGGGCATGCAGAGCAAGAAAAGAAACTGGAACAAATGGCAGAGGCAGAGCTCTGTTGGTGAGATTATGATTATGTAAGAGCATATGTCACTTGTAGGATCTGAAATATTGGCCATCAGGTAACTGATGAATCTTTCATTAGCCACAGGCAAAAATATTCTCATTAGAGTCAGCATCTCTCATGCCAGAAGTCCATGCTAGGGGTTCTAGCATGTCCATGTCCTCAGCTCCTTTGGGAAGATCTATAGATATGTGGCATGAAGACTGCTCTCAGGTCTCTGTGAGATAAATCAAGATTTATTCAGAGACTGAGAATTGAGGGCTCAGCATGGGACACCCCTGCCCACACAGCAGTGGTGCACGTATAAAACTCAGAGTAGAGAGATCCCATCATCTAAGTGAAGTACATGTAGTCGAACTTTGGCCTCCACTGCTTTGACTACAGAAGAAAACAAGGGTCTAAAAATAAGGAAATGTTTGCCTCTTGGAAATTTTCTAAGCAATTAATCTAAGAATTATTGATGTTTCTAATTTTGTCAGAAGAGGGAGGACCATCAGTCACACTCAAAAATACCAGCTCTTTGCTGATAACTTATGAAGTGGAATGGCTTTTTAATGAAGTTGCCAGAAGAAAGGTTTGCTGTCAAAATCAAGGATATTGCTCTATCTCATACTACTTCATCAAGGAAACTTCCAAGAAAATTTTTGCTTTCTCCCAAAGCTGTGTGGGGTTTTTTGTGGTTTTGTTGCTGTTGCTGTTGTTGTTGGTGGTGGTTTTTTTGGAGGTTTTTTTTGTTGGTTGGTTTTTTGGTTTGTTTTTTGTGGTTTTTTTGTGGGTTTTTTTTGTTTGTTTTTGTGTTTTGGGTTTTTTGGTTTTGGTTTTGGTTTCGGTTTTTTTTGAGTGTCTGGAAACCATCTCCAAAGCCAACTTTACTGCCAACCTTTTAAAAGAAGAAATGACAAAATATGCTAATAGGAGGTTTCACAAATCAGTATGAGATCACTGAAACCAGTTCCCATCTGATCAGACATGAATGAACAATGTGTGGGTTTGAACTGTGTTCATGATGTGATGATCGCTCCATCTTTCATTCAGATTGAGATCAAATGACTTACCAAGTGCTGGGTGGTAAACTGTTGATAAGTCACTCTTTTGTCATCCTGTGGAGAGTAATTTGAAAACATCCTTGTTTTAATGTCACCGAGCAATAGATTTTAAAGCAGCTCTCAATGAAATAGATACTGTTGCTTAGTGAATGGCTTTCTTTCCTAGAACATTCATTAAAATGCAGTGAGCTTCATAGGGTACATCCTTCTTTTAATAAAGAAAAAACAAGCAGAAATTGACAAGTTTTCTATATATATTTGCATAGTTATCAATTTTAAAATCTTTTTGGAGGATTCCTTTGGTAATTCACAGGAGGATCCCTGTGTTGCTCACTGACTTAAGTGACTTTCCAGTGAATTCATTAGAAGATCAAGATAAGAGACTTACTTGGTGGAACAGGATGTGCTTTTTTATTGAATAAGTGATTTGTATGGTGGTTTTATATGGCACTTTACAAACAGTGTCATATAAACAGATTCTTCAGTGTTCATCCTGTTTCTAGGCAGTGGAGCTTCACTGGTTTTCATAACATCAGTAGTAGAGGAGAGAATTGGGAAATACCTGATGCATGAAGTGAGAGGAAGCATGGAATGTCTGTGGACTGGGTTGGGACAGAAATTATTGGTGAAGATGATGTGGAAGGGAGAATTGTCAGTTGAAGATAATACAAGGACATCTTAAAAGCTGTATGTAGCAAGCAGGGAGATACATTTGAAATACGAGACCTTTATTTTTGTAAGGCATGATACTGAGAGTGCAATGGGTTATTACTGTAGTAAGAATGGGTCATACAGAGGAAGAAAAGAAACTGGAACAAATGGCAGAGACAACTCTATTGGTGAGATTGTGATTATGTAAGAGCCCATGTCACTGAAAGGATCTGAAATATTGGCCATCAGGTAACTGGTAAATCTTTCATTAGCCACAGGCAAAAATATTCTCATTAGAGTCAGCGTCTCTCATTCGCATGTACATTTTCACTCCTTTCCATGTCTGAAAAGTAATGCTTCCCAGGAATAGGAATCAGATCATCAAAATCTGAATTTGTAGTTGAACGTTGGTGATGATGCTATTCAGAGTTCAGAAACTGCTCTTAAAAACAGCAGTACTGGTACTCTACCATTAAGGCAAAAGCAGCAAGGCAAATCCTGGTAGAGGAAATGGTAATAGTTCTCTATTAATTAGACACCAAATACGTCTTTACTACATATTTCTTTTGGATGATTTAACTAGAGAGAGATACAGAGATTAAGCCACAGATGATCTTCTTCCAAGGTTTCCAAACCCTGCTGCTTCAGAGATGATATATTTCATTGTTAGGATATTGTTTTGATGGTGCATGGCATCAGAAATGCCATTATTTGCAAATGCTAATATTAGGAATGGACATGCATAGGAAATGCAGAAAAACTCAAGAGAAATTATGTGACAGATGTTTTCAAAGATAGTAGGAAAAGTGAGGAAGATTGTGTTTGTTTTAGGGAGCTAAGGAATAGTAGTGAAAAGTAAGAGGTAGGGGAAAAGACAAAGAAAGTATAAGAAAGAAAGGAAAAGTTTTATATACTAACACAATAAATAAAAGTCCTAGAAAATGAAAAATGCAGAAAGGCACTAAAAATCACATACAAGATATCTTAGAAAAGCTAACATCTTGAGAACAGCAAAGAGGCAAAAATACACTCACCTAAAAATGTAACAAGATCAGCTTTTCTGTTTATTTACAGTCACTAGGAAGTGGTGAATAGTGACGTTTTATTTCATGTTGGATAGAATCTGGTTTTCCTAAAGTTAAACATTGGAAAGAAGCTTCTTTTCTACAAGAGTGATAGAAATTGTTTGTTGTTCACATGAGAAAAAACAGTTCGTTTGTTTGAAGACAGTTATCTGATGGACTTTGTTTACTTCCTCAAAGGATGTTTAGTAGTGAAGGAAGAAGTGCTGTTAACCCTTTCTTTAGTTGAATTTACTAAAATTTTCAGTGATGCCAGAAAAGTTTTCAGTCTCATAATTCATATTTTTCTGTCTACATTTTGTCCTGGGTTTTATGCATTATTTCTTGTTGCAATTTATGCATTATTTCTTGTTGCAATTTGTGCAGTGCTATAAACTTGTAAAAAATTTTGTTGAATACATGCAAACAATTTTTTACTACACTCTGTTTAAAGACTATGTGATACATGGCATTTCAGAAGTTCCTTTGTAAGCCAGTACTGTCTGAGTGTCTACTACTTAACTTAATATTGAGAACTGCTGGGGTTTTGTTTATTGATAACAAGCAATAGTAAGAACATCAAGATTGTACAAGCATTTGTTTACACGTGTGTGAGAGACAGAGAGAGAAGCATGGCAAATTATTTTTGCACTTAATTTGTCAAATGTTTTTCTATGCCTCTTAAGGGAGTTTGCTTACCGACCTTTCCCATGTTGTTCAAACTCCCAAATTCATTCCTGTTGAGTAATTTCTAAAATCAGGCAGCACACTGTGTTATGCATGAAATAGCAGTTGGGTAAGACACGGGGCTGTGTTTTTCACAGCAGGCTGTCAGGACTGGATGTCATTCTGACTTTCAAAGTGAATACAAATCAAAATCCTCTTCCAGTAACTTTATAGATTATATCCAAGCTAAGTTTCCCAAGCTAAGTTTTGTTTCAAGTTTGTGTACAAATGGTGCTCAGAGGGAACAGAATCTCCGCATTAAATGTTGTGCACCCCCAGATCCATCTCTCAGAGGTCAGCTGTCCATGTAGAGTGTGGAGAAGGAGGTGCTGTAAGGTGGCCTGAGTAATCATGGGATCGTCAGGAAAAAGCAGAGATACTGTCATCACCAGTGGTAACCACATCCTTGTCCATGGAAACTTTTCAGGGAGCACAGCAAAGCACCTCGACTGGAGTCCTTGGCTGAGCTTTGCAAGCTGACTGTATTGCTGGAGCAGCTTGGGAGCAATTCTATGGTTTTCCTGTACCTTATCTGCAGCACCAAGGTTGTACGTGAAGACAGAGAAGAGGTCTTAGGAAAAAACAGCAAAGACATTGTCTTAAAACAAAATTAAAATAATGCTTTCTTTCATTTGCGCTAAAATCCTTCATGTCAGCATATCTTCTCAAATAAAATTTGTATTATGACTCATCTGGATGAAGTAAACTTTTGAAATAAAATATATTTATTTAACTGTTAGCTTCAAAAATGGGCATTTATCACGGAGCAAATATTCTATTTAAATTATCAATTTAAAACCTCTATAAAATGGAAGTAGCTTACTGTGCTGCAATTTGGGAATTACGAGTTCCTTTCAAATGTAGGAGCTGTAGGCTGTGCCATATGTCACTGGGAGGATGTTTTCTCATATATTCACAGGAAAATCTTGGATTTGAAAGATGAATTCCGTGAACTTGGCAATAGAGCATGAGGAATAAAATAGAAGTGGCTAGCCTCAAACTCCCCTAGACAACCAGAAGCTAGAAACTTGCCATATGTCATTGACTTCCATGAGCAATGCTGAGCAGTAGATTATCACCCTCTCTTGCAGCATTAAATACTGCCCTAAGTCATTAATACAAAGCAGATGGCTTTGTTGTTGATTAGAGCTGGTTAGAATCTGAAATTCCCATTCCAAAGGAAATTTTGACATTTGTATTTATTTTCACTGCATATTGGAAGAAAACATCAAAATTTCCCAGTGGGATGGATATTAAAACTGCTCTGGAAACACCAAGTTATTTCACTTCATTGGTATTGAATTGTTTTCTCAATGATATCAAACCAATGTAATTCTAAAATTAATCAAATATAAATGCCAAAACAAAATTAATAAGCACATAAAATAACACTGAAACATTTTGCCATGTTAAAAGGAAAATATTAAAATGAAATCATAAATTCTGACATTTTTACAGAATTTGTTTTCTTGAATGTGACAAAACATTTTGATTTCAGCTAAGCTGCATTACCCTAATGGAAATGGGCTCTGCTGAAGAAATGTTCTCTCAGTGCTGCTTGTCCAGGGCCAGTAATGTACAGGATCATCTTGCAAGTTCAAGGATGAAAAAATTCTGAGAAATAAGACATGCACAAAGAGAAAATTAACACAATATATGCAGTTTGGGAACATCTTTGAGGACTGCCTTAAAAACTCCTACAACTCCCACAAAATTCCTTTGGTCGTCTAGATCTCTCTTACATTAGCTCTCTTTTGTTCATGCACACTTGAGAGTGCTAAATGCTGGACAAATCATCCCTGGCAAGGACCTTCATATTTATGAACTTGTAAGCTGTGACATTATCTTAGTGCATCTTGTTTCCATCTCCTTAGCAAAATTCTGGTCCTGACTGCCAGAACCTCCCACTCCCAATCTCCAGTTGCCTACTTTCCTGGAGAAAGGAAAGAGACTTCCAATAACTCTCTTCAATATGGAACAAAAACTCACAGTCACTGTCCAGGTAGGAACCTTCACAATCATTCCTTTCCCTATCATAAGAACATCTTTAAAAATATCTGGTTTGCCAGCTAATGGCTCAGTGTTTTCCAGTATCACGATTTTGTTTTTTTTCTGTCAACACCAAGTCTCTGCTGTGGGATAGGAGACCATCTGTTAACAATTTTTTTAAGGGTAGTCTAAGCACAAATGCCAGTCTTTTGGAGTCACATGCTATTTATTTACAAAGATAAAAAAATCAATATCATGAATTCACATCAGCTTCTCATCTTACTTTGTGCAACAGTAGCTTTCTGCTTTAGTTTCCACTACCGTCCACCAAGGTATTGCATATAAGATTACATAAAAGGACCAAACAAGATGTAGGACAGATTAGAAACCCGATGAAGTAGCTGCTGGATGAGTTTGGTGACTGGTGTGCTCAGGTGCACTGGGGAAGATTATGTTACTACTGGTGAGTGCCCTGCACAAAGGAGAGAAGCCCTACGGAAGAGAGGAGAATAAACTGGGTTTGACATGGCCGGACGTGTGAGTGTCAGGGTAAAGACAAACAGCAGTGACACAGGTGTGTAGGAAGGGTAGCTTTTCTAAAGCACTCAGGCCCTTACTGGGTACCAAAACCAGTGGTGCTACCTTCCAGCAGGTCTCAGTTTACTGGATACACATGCTTTTTGAGAAACTACCTATTGCACAGGTGCCCAAAGGGAAGGCATGTTTTGTTTGAGAAGCCCGAGTTTAATGGTGGGTACTGGGAACTTGGGAAAATGTGACCTTGAGCATTTTAGGAAATGTGGCCTAGAAAGGTATTGTTAACCAAAGAGACTTCAGGCTCACAAGTTGCTTAATAGGAGACACAGTAACTGCAGAAAATTTCCGTCATTTGGATCTTGATATATGGTATTCTGAAAGAATGTTGATAGATAAAGTCACCTCCAGATGGAACAGGTGAGAGATTTTGCCAACTCCCCTGCTGTCGGCTTAACACCTATGTTTATAAATACTGCAGATGTCCCGTGCTTAGGGAAACAGCTGAATGCAGTAAAATCTGGAAAGGCAGCCTCCTGAGGGTGGATGTTCTAATGCACTGTTAGCAAAGTCTCTCTTGCCCTTTGCCATACAAAATTAGGCAAAGGCAAACATACTTTTACAAAAATACCATTTCCGTAGAGTTTTAAGAAATCAAATACATAAATATATATCTAATTCCCAAAAGAGTCATCTGAAGTCTGCCAAGACAAAGAGTTAGTTATTTTAAAGACCTTAGATCGTTCTACCCAGGGTTAATGAACAAAATGTTGTGGGTTTTTTTTATACACCATATGGTAAAGTGTTGTTTCTCAACTTCACAAATGAATGATTATGAATCAAAAAAAGCATGTGAATATTGGCATGGTTTTTATTGTTGTGAGTTCTAAAAGAATTAGGAAGAAATTAAATTAAATAGCAAGACCTTTTCCAAGTGTAAGAGGAGGGGTAAACAAACCTGTATGAGTTCTTCCTCTTTTGTCTGGTATCTTTTTTTTTTTTTTGCTCATTTCTCATTAAGGAAGTAGGGTTACTTTCATGCCATTCTGGATGGGTGAAGCCTTTGCTGGCCCTGGGGAATGACTGTCCAACACTTACTGCATCATTTTTTGCCCTGCTCATACAGCAGTGGCAGCACTTCCCAAAGGAACTCCAGACAAAGCCCAGGACTCTGAGAAAGGCTGAAGTGCTAGATACCCCACTGTGTGCCCAGAGGAGCGCACATTTATACCCTATCACACTTTGGAGGGTCACTGTAGGATCTGGGAACATGGATTGCTTTATGTGTACTTCCAGTAGCCCCTTTTCCAGTGTGTCTTCACTGCCTGTCTGCCCTGGCTGATGTTAGCTAACCTTCCTAAAGATGCCTAGGTGTGCTCTGTTGAAGCAGCAGAGATTTTATATCAAGTGAGAGAGCTTTATCTCCCCTCTCTGATGGCCAGGCTGTTGATGCAGCAGCGGGAAGTACCTGGCTCCCAAAAGGTTAATGACAGACCTGACTGCCCTATGCAATCAAAATCTAATGGGTAGGGGTAGCCCATTACAGACACTCCTCCTTGGTGGATAGATGTACACCAAATTTCAGTCATGAGCAGCTTCAGAAACAAGCTCTGAGTCCTAAATGCAGGGTTTTAAGATGGAAGGAGTGACCAGCCATGAATGAGAGAGGAGTCACTGCATGGTGTGGCACACTGTACAGATGCACATAGCACGCTCTTTTCCCCAGCTCCCAGTATTAGAAATGCTCGTATCATCTTAGTCATCCACCTTTCAGGAAATGCTTTGGAACAGAGACCTTTTCTGGAAGCCCCAGTAATGCTGAAGGTGATGCAAAGGTGAGGGGTGTGCACATCAGCCCTTTCACTGCTTGAGACTAAGCACTGTGTCTCCAACAACAGCCAAGGCTGTGGGCATTGCTGAGAGTAACGAGACAAGCACTAGGCTGTTGTCTTGTTAACCCACTGGTGCTGAAGACCCCAGCGTTTACTGATGGGGCACTGCCTTTCTGCTGCATTCCCCTCCTACACCCTCCCCTCCTACACCCTCACACCAGCCCTCATTGCTAAAATGCACAAAGGAATTATGATAAGAGAAACAGGAGACAAAGTGCAGCAGCTGTAGCATTTCTCTGCCAGAGCAAATCTGAAGGGAGAAGAGCCTCGGCTTTTGATGTTCCCATGAGCACCTCCAAGTTAGAAACATTGAGCTCTGTGCAGCTGCTCCTGCTTGGACTGCCCTCCTGAACCAAAACACAGAGCTATAAAGGATCTGCTTTTATTACTTGTTTTGACTTTCTCCTGGGGTAGCAGGAAGGCACAGAACAAATACTGTCAATGGAGAAATTAGGGGCACTTTGGTAGGGGAAGGATTCCCAGTAAGGGGCTAGAGAAATAGGAAGGTGACACTAAACAAAACAGGAACCTAGAGCAGTGAAAATGTCAGGATCCTGGAATCAAAATAAGATTCTAATACAAAATTAGTGAATATTGTGATGAACATGTTTGGAAGTACCAGTGGGCAACTGGATAGCACATGACCTCTCTTGCTTCTATTGATAAATAAAGCATAAGTACTGAATGATGATCCCATCCACACCTTGGTTTTTTTCCTCTTAATTTCTTCATTAGTCTTCATTTCTCTTCTTTGATGTCAGCTATAGTTTTAACTAGATGTATTTGGGTACTTTTTTTACTCCACTACAAATCTGTTTACTGCTGTAAATAGAATATTGTAAGAGAATGTCAGATTTTTTTTAATTAATCTTGCTCATTAATTTCATCCAGTTTTTGCTCTTTGCCAATAGAAAGAGATAAATGGAGGGTGGCAAGGCTCAATTTTTTTTCTGCATGTATTTATTTTTTGTTAGGTCCCTCTGTGGTTTTTAATAAATTTGGTTTTCTTTCAAAAATATATTCCAATAGGCTGTTAAAAAATTTAAGCAAAAGCCTTTCTTGTCAAGCATCTCCACACTGGTTACTCAAATGGACGTGTGAAAACAAACTGGAAATGGCCAGAAGGAAGCAAAGTGGCTGCTTCCAAGAGCCTGAGAGGTTGATTTCTGTGGTATGGAAACAAAAAAAAAATCTCTTGACCAGGTAGCACATACACTTCACGGCAGGTTTAGGAGACTAAAACCAGAGAAGTTATTCCTGCAGCAGAGGTGCTGCTGCTGCTGTCGCGATGCACTGTGTCCCACCACTGGCACTGGAATTTTCAGTGGGGCACTGGAGAGCAGTGCTGGAGGTGGCTCTGAGGCTGTGGATTGGGAGCTCAGGAGTTGATCCCTGATCTCCTGGGCTGGAGCACACCAGAGATCAGTGTCCCTGCCTTGCTCACCAAGTCTCACTGGAGAGCTGCAAGATCACAAGACAGTGCTTTGCCCACATTCACTGTTGGGTTTGCATTCATGCCATGGCAGCATTGGTGTTCCAGCCACAGGGAAGCAGCATACACAGATGGGAAGGGAATGTATCATTTGAGAGAGCTCCTGCTTTGAGCTGTCTCGTTACATAGCTCGTACAGCAGTTAGCAGTGTTACAGCCCAAAAGAGTAACCGACCTTAGGAAAGAAACTTGGCTTTTATACCAGATTGTGTTCACCAAGCCTTCACTTTTGTAAATGCACATATCTTCCCCTTTCTGTAAGAGCATGGACATAGATGAACCAGAGCTGCATTTGGAAACGTGTACATTGTATGTGTACAAGTAACAAGAGAGTTTGCAGGGACTGACACATTGTGGTGACCTGGTATTTGGTATCTGAAGCTTTACCAAGCAATGAGAGCAGCTGGCAGAAGGGAAGGAAGAGAGTAATTCTAATGCAGCGTAGTTTGATAACAGGGCAAAATTCTGGCCAAGAAGCCCTGGAGACGCATCCCCAAACAAAGTCTCATGCTTGAGATGCACCTCAGTCTCCCCTTGATACCCCTCCACTTATTGCAGGGTCAGGGGATGCTGTACTGCAAGGTTTGGTCAGCCAGGACAGAGCAGCACCCCTCCTCTGAGCTTGTGGCAGAGCTGAGTTGCACAGTGACAGCAGAGAAAGAACTGGTAGGAGTGCCAGAAGGTGATGGCAGAGGGATTTAGCTTGCCAGAGCCTTATCTGCTGTGCTGTGGAGGCTGCTTTGCAGTGACAGAAGACTGCTGGTGGGTAGGACATGAAAGAAGGTGAGATCCCTGCCATTTCCAGATATGCAGACATCTTAAGAGATAGATGGTGTGTGTGAGTCCACTTGTCACACATCCAAGTTTTCAGTAATGATCTGGCAGGAGGAAAAACCACAGCAGTGATGGTGAGTGGAGAATCGCACTCGTACCTCAGGGTGGCATTGCCATGGGGGACTGACTCCTGCTGGAGCACTGCTTTCTCACCATTGTCAGGTAGCAGAGATGGCTCAGAGTGATGCTGTTGTCCTGTTCAGCCTTCAGTTCATTCCAGCAGTCATCAGGAGCTTGTGCAGCTGCTTGGCAGAGATTGAAATCCCACGATTGCTAGTCTCGGGAAAATTCTCAAATTATGTGTTAGAAATATATTAAAGACAGCATTGCATTGTTGGATTATTTCTTGGAAACAGGTCAAACTGTGTGTTAGAAACTAAGAAACAGAAGTTTCTGAAGACAAAAATCACGAAATGAAACTTACATTGCTTCTTTCCGAAAAGTTTCCTGCTTTCATTTTTACAGAAATGGTGTCTGTAGCCAAGCCTATGGTGTGATTCACCTTGCTGTTCCCACTGGAAACAGATCAGGCAGGATTGTTTTCAAACTGTTTCTTTAGACCTTTGAGGTGCTTCATGCCCTGTTAGCTACGAAGTACTCAGTAGCCTAAAATTTCTATTTTTAGAACAAGGCTTCCCTACCCAAATGCCCCCTTCTCATAATACTGTTTCCCAGCAGGGGACTTTCCCTCAGATTTAAGCTTAAATGAAAATTAACGTCTTGTTGTCTTTGGCAGACTGAGCTCTAGTGAAAAAAAGCATGGATTTTTTTTTATATGATGTGTGTCAAGTTTGAAGAGTAAAAGCACTGTTAGAAACATGTTGCTAGAACTTGCTTATTATAGCAAACCTTCAACAGAAAAAAACCGTTTATTTTTTTAAGGAAATACATATAGATGTTTGCATTGCATGTTTGCACTGCATTGCACTCGTTGCAGTGGGCTGGCTGCGTGCTCCTGGTTGCTGCAGCTTTCCAGCTCCTGCAAGGCTGTCGCTTAGGCAGGCAGTGTGGCCCTACTCTGAGGTTTGAGACTGAGGTAACAAGCGTGTGTGAGCAGCAGCAAGCTGCAGACACGTGGCAGCACGGGTGTTCGGTGCCCCGGTGCCCAGGCAGAGCTGCTGTGTGAGGAGGAGGCAGTACCTGTGTGCACCGTGCCTGCTGCGCTGCGGGAGAGCCGTGGGCACAGAGGGCACAGTGCCACTCTGCGTACGCTGGATCGTCACAGGCCGCTTGTCTGTCAAACAGCTCTGTCCTCTTCATCGCAGAAACTCCACACTTGGACCTGCGTAGAGGAACTTTAAGTATTTCCTTTAAGGAGCATCACCTGTGACATTTCCTCCCATAATCAGTGAACAGGGATTCCTTCCATAGCAACTGAGCAGCAGTGACGCTTTGTTTCCTGATATTCTGTACTTGTTGGCTGAAATGGTATCAACCTTTCAAGCCATGAACACATCACATTCTTTCACCAAAAAAATATTGCCTGAAGAATTAAGACCTGAGTATTTCGATATGTTGTTCTATGTAGCAAGTCATTCATATATATTAAATCTAGCACCATTGTATCAGAGCAAGAAATTAGAGAAATGCAATTAAACATATTCATTAACCACTTAATTTGTCTTTCTTTTTCTACTCCTACAACGTCCATTTCTCAGTACCATCAATATTTTACTTTGCCATTGTGATTGCTGTTCACTATTTACCTGCTGTATTTAGAACTTTTAATCGTCTGTTAGAAATTTGAAAGACTTACAGGAATGATGAAGTGTGAAAAGATGCCTAAAATCAGTTTCAATTTAATTTTGTTCTGTGCATTTATTGCTGTCATTGTTAGCTGACATCCTCTGAGCTTACTGCCCTCTGCCCATATTCTAATCTATCTTGGAGAGTCAGACAGCAGTCTATGAAGTAATTGTAAGGACCTTCAAGTGACTTCAGTGATTTTCTGTACGTGGACTGCAAAAGCATTTTGGTCTGTGTTGATAGATAGAATAGGCACAATAAATCCCATTGTTGCGGTTCCTAGAACACCGCCTATTAAATAGGAACAATCTGGAGGCCAAAGAACATGATAAAAATTCATCACAAGTGGACTCAGGAATAATGCTACTAGTTTTGATTGCATCACCTGGCACCACAGCAGCTGTGGATTTCAACCTTGTACTGCAAGACACTTATGGTTAGCTCTTCCTTTCTGCCTGGAGAACACAGGTTTTTCTGGTTGTGATGTTCTGCAAGGCAGTGCACTCTACTCTTCTGTGTGTTTTTTTATTTGGTGAAAATATGTTGCACCTACAACACTGCACAGCTATAAAGGTATTTCTTTTTAGAGTGAAGTACTGTCTTGTTGGCCACCTCTTGAAGGACACTGCCTGCATCTTACCTCACTACTTCATTTTTCAGAAGGCTCTGGGCTAGAAATGTGCAAGCTGAGTTTTCCATTTTCAAATGTTTGAATTATTAAAAAGCAGGAGGGGATTATATGGCTAATTCCAGCTCATTCCTACCACAGCTGGCTTGCACCTTAGTCAGCAATCTTCCCTCCCTACTTCCAGGTCTGGAAAGTGTGCTGCCCCTGGCACTGCGGAGGAGCTGCTGGGCAGGGGTGTGGGCAGCTGCTGCCTACACTGGGGATTTTACTGGGGGTTTTGTGTTAAACTGGTGCCACTATAAACTGAGCCTGGCCACTTCCCTTGTCCAGTTGCTCTTCCATCCCACTGGCAGACCCTGATCATGTTGTTTTGCCTGACATTAAGCCCTCTGGCTGCCCTAATGTAATCCATTCCCTCTGCTAATTCCCAGGTTGTTTATTATGGGCCCCATCCAACACCCATGGAAAGCAACACAACGTTCAGCTGCCTCAGCAGCTGTTGGACTGGGCCTGTGAAACAAGGACTTTTTTGCTATTTTCAGGGCATTAAGAGCTTGGATTGATTAAAAACTGTACAGTATGTTTTGATCAGGATGAAAAGACAAAAGACAGTAGGAAAAAATTACCTCTGAGGTAATTACCTTCCTCTTTTCAAGTGTTTTGGAGACACTTTGGAGGAAAAGACATCGTTTGGTCAACATAGTCAACCAAGCCCCTGAAATTGTCAGAAGATGGATAGGCCCCCATGGGGCAGGATTCTTCACCCTTCCCATCCTCCTGTCTGTGAACAGGGAAGTCTGTTCTCCATGAACCACGTAGGCAGTGGGTTTAGACAGGACATATAGCTACCAAACTGTGATGCCCTTTGGTTTTTGCCTTTTTTCTTTTATGTGTTCTCTGTATTCTTCACACGTATGTTTCTAACTCTGTAGCCTATTATATTAGTGACTAGTTTTCCCAGTACTTTTCCATAGCCTTTCCCTAGGCAAAAAGACAACAAATTCCAGAACTCCAAGCCCCAGGGGTACAAGGCCCCAATGCTATCTTGGTTCTTCCTGGGAACCAGGGCTGAGAGTGGCGAGGAGAAAACTCCAAAGAAAGGATTTGACCCGAAGGAAAATTGCATCACCACTTGTCTTCCTAGCTGGTGCTTTTTATCAGTTATGCTAATATCCTAAAACATATGAAATGTACTCACCCCTAGAGGAGGTAGGCTTTTGTGGGTATCTTTCCATAAACTGGTCTGAAGGCCTTCAAATAAATAGCTGCTCTTTTATTACTTCCTTACTAAAAATTTCTTGAGTTTCATTTCCAGGTTGGGAAAAAGGCAACAACTGTATGCTACCAGACAGCCATCAGTGAATCTTGGAGACACAGATGGATCTAGGATGGATCCCATAGTTTTACACTTAAGAAATACAGCTTTTTGGTCATTCTGGTCCAAGAACACAGGAAATTAAGGAACCAGTCTTCCAGCTGCCTTGGGGAGTTCAAAATCCGTGGGGAGAGATGGAGCTTCCCACAAGAAAACAAAGTAGCATCAATCTAAGGGAACCTCAGTTTCTTCTTCCCAGTGCCAAACGAAAGAGACAGTAGATTAGCTTCAAATGGTGGTACATTTCTCAGCAGCTGCTTCTGTCATGTATTGATGCTGTATTATTCGTCATCTTTTAAAAGTAGTATCTTGGTTAAGAAAGGACATTTTATTGAATGCTCATTAGCCATTTCATTTATCAATAATAAATCCATCTCTGGGCCAGAGACTCCATTCTGACAACAGTGTGAGTCGTGTTTAAATTATTTTGTAATTCTACTTTAGATATTCATACATCATATCTTAGTTGTGACTGTCATTTGCATGACAGATTCTCAGGCAGGTTTCTGTCGACAGAGAAGGGCTTCCCACAAATCAGCAGAATGTTAAGCTTCCAGTAAAACTGATGTTACCTTTTGGAGCCAACACACTCAGGCTCCAAAACTTAAAACCAAAGGCATCCATCATTGGATGTAAATGTGCTGCACAATGTGATACATACCAACTTGCCTCAAATGAAATATAATTAAGGTGATTTAATAGAGACTATATCCAATAATACTTCTTAATGGTTAATTTAAGGGAAATGAATTTCCAATTTCGTTGTCTGGGTACTTTTTTTTTTTTTAAAGAAGATTTTTCAAGGATCTATGACCACCCAGATTACTATTAGTAATAGATCCAGGTTTTGGCTACAAGAAAGATTAAAAAACACAGTAATAGTTTGAGTGGGGGAATCCACTGCTGATAAAATCTCTTCAGATTTTATCTTAAGTTTGAAGAAAAATGGGAATTGATCTATGCCAAACAAAAGAGGCAGTTTCTGGGTTGCTTTCTGTTTATAAAGATCTATGTAGAAGGGCTTTGGAGCTACAGTTTTCAGCACGCACTGCAGTTGCACCTTGATCTCATTTTGGAACAAGACCAAGGGAACATAGGCCTTTGTACTGGTCTGGTTTCCACCAGAGATACAAAAACTGCATCTCATTAGGCCAGGTCCTCAGGACAGGTGGGTGGCTGGGATGGAGGGTGTGCTGCAGCACACAGCTTCTGGTTAGCTGCACCTTGCAACATCCATTGCTTACCTCATGATTTCAAGGGCAAAATAGGATGGCAATGAATTCCGTGTAATTACTGTTCTCCAGACTGTCAAAAGACAATGTAATCAACATGTAGATTATGTTTATTAATTTTTCCAGAGTATACATGTAGTACTGGACATTGTGCAAGGTTTCAGTTGATACCCAAGAGTGAACTGTCATCAGAAAACTCAGAATACTGCATGCTATTCTTCTACAGCCTCCAAGCTAATCGGTATCAATAATTAATAATAATTCATATGTGTTTGGTTTTGCTCTGCAGGTAATACTTCAACTTCAATATGGGAAAGCAAAACAGCAAACTACGCCCTGAAGTCATGCAAGATTTGCTAGAAAGTACAGACTTTACAGAACATGAAATCCAGGAGTGGTACAAAGGCTTCTTGAGAGACTGTCCAAGTGGACATTTATCTATGGAGGAGTTTAAAAAAATATATGGAAACTTTTTTCCTTACGGGGACGCTTCTAAGTTTGCAGAGCACGTATTCCGCACTTTCGACGCCAACGGAGACGGAACAATAGATTTCAGAGAATTCATCATAGCCTTGAGTGTAACGTCGAGAGGAAAACTGGAGCAAAAGCTGAAGTGGGCATTCAGTATGTACGACCTTGACGGGAATGGCTACATCAGTAAGTCAGAGATGCTGGAAATCGTGCAGGTATGTGCTGCTCAGAGGCACCCCTGGGCTCCTTCCTTCAGAGCAAATTGTGAAGCAATGTTACACTGAGACACAAATGAGAAACTGGCAGCACTGGTGTACAATCTTCTTTAACTGCTTGGATATTAAATGATATTTCATTTGGCAAAGATTGTGTCACAATTCAAACTACAGCTTAATATCCACTGCAAGTTCTTCCTGAGCAACAGGCTGCATGGATATTTCTTCCCTGGGAGCTCTGTTGGGCTCAAGCACAGCAACTAACCTGCTGATAAATGTGATTCTCTAACCCTGTCAATTAATTATGATTATTTGCAGTTGAACCAAGTAGGTGTACTAGAACAGCCAGGCAGTGTACTTTTAAGGAAGGCTCCCTCCACAATAAGAAGCAAATCTACTTTGAAATCATGTTATTATGAAGAACCAGCTCACACATTATAAAGGTGTTTTGTCTGCCTAATTCCAGTGAGGTCTGCATTATTAGAATCATACTAGCTGTCTTCATGCTAAGTTGACAGTATAGATAAACCTTATCTGAGTAGATGATGATTCCATATTTAGCTTCTTTAGTTGTGTTTTCTTGTGGTGTTAGTAAGAGTCCCACGTCACTGGCTTTCTCCAACATGTTTTTGCCTTTGAGGCACATCACTCTACTGAGATCAAAGATTTAAAACATTTTTTATATGGCAGCGTATTTACACAGCTTGAATCTGTATAATGCATCAGTGTTTAAAAAAAAAGAAAGTCTGTTGTCAAGATCCTTTCCTTTCCCTGGAAATTTTGAAGTGCTAACAATGTACTGTATTATTCATACTTATATTTGCACTGAAAACCAACAGAAAGTAATGCACACAAATTACAGGCTGTGATGGCCAGGTGCATGTAGGGAGTCAGCCTAACGGGTGGTGCTCCTGTCTTTCTACCCTACCAGGGCCCTTCTCACATCCGCCAAACAGTGGCCAATACCAGCACTTGTGCTGCTTCAGCAAGACCAGATCCAGAGCTCAGCTGCAAATCTAGAGTTCATTGTTGTTCACTTAGTCTGTTTTGTGCTCTTGTGTCCAAGTTGAGGAGCAGGACCTTCCTGTCTGTGCCATGACAAACCCCCTGGAATATTTGCATTAGAAGATCCTCTGCTCCTTACAAATCTTCCTCTCCCCCAGGCAGGGTAAACAGACTGTCAATTATTGTTTTTATGGGTGTATTTCTCTCATGAGAAACCGAAAAGAATCCCAAAAGAACTAATGTAGTACATAGGAAGCACAAGGAGCCAAAGCCAGGTGACCACCTACTCCTCTGGAGGAGGAGGAGACACCCCGGGCCTGCAGGACCCCTGGCTGCTGTCAAGGAGCTCGGGAAGGCACTGTGCCGACAGGCAGCACAAACCCCCAGGCAAGGAGAGCTACAAACAGGCAGAACAAGGCCACAAATCTGTTCATGTCAAATGAAACAAAAATATCGGTGGCTGGATTTTCTGTAGTGAGCCAAACAAGGACCAGCAAAGCTGGAAGCTTTTCCCAGATCTGCTTTCCAGCGAGTCTAGAGGCTGAAATGCTCTGCCTCCTCTTCCTATTTATGTCAGTACCAAATCATACCATTGTCTTTTGCAGCCGTGATGCCATCATCAAACAAAATTGCAGCTTAGGGGTCAGCGTAGGGCGGCATTCTGTCAACGTGTGCATCCAACACTGAGCAGCACTTGGGCTGTGCACAGCCCTCAGCCTGGCACTCCAGGGATCCCTCTGCATTTCTTGGGAGATTGGCTCTCTCTGCTTTCAGACTGAATGTGAAACTCCACTGCATGATGCTTATTATCTCACCTCATTCTGAGGGACCACACAATAAGCAATTATGGAAATGAACAGCCTGAAAAACAGTTATTTCTGTACCATGGACTATCAGCAATTTTTAAACCATGAAAGCCGCCCTTTCTGTGATGGAACTTCCCACAAGACAATGTGCTTGTAGATCTCACCCTGTTCTCTACTTTCTGATTTTTTTTTAATGCATTGGTCTCCCTGTATTGCGCTGGTCACCAGAAGCTCCTCCCATTGGAATGGGATTTGTTGTGTAGTCTCTGGAAACATGTTCAGCTGATATCTGAAGCTGAAGTAGATGAGCATATTTTCTTGCTTTGTTGAGAAGTTCCTTTGATGTAAAGTGATTAGATTCAAAAAGCCAGCAAACAACTATCACTTTCATTTATGACAGAATATTATTTTTTCATATGGAATGGCAAGATTCTATATCAAATGTCTTCCTGGGGGTTCTCAGCCATCACAGTTTTTCTAAGAGTGAAAATCAGAACTCTGACGTATGTCTGACATATGTCTCAAAGGAACCTATTGCAAGTCCCTTATCTAGCATACATTTGAAAATTGATAGAGCAGGATTATGTTTTCATTGGGATTTTTGCCTGAGACAGTACCTCAAAATGAATGCTAAAAGGAACACCTTTAGTCCAAAAGTCTTAGTTTAACAGAAAAATACTGTCCCTGTTACTGTGGGATTACTGTATTTTAAGTAGCATAGGGGCAAGGCACACTTTTCTTCTTTTTCAGTCTGCATTTTTTTTGTGCTTTGAAATCCCTCTCTCTGCAGTGATTTTCACTGTTGTGCTGATGCTTCCTTGCATTTTCTTTCCATTGCTCTGGCCTAGTCTAACAGCACTGCAGCAGTGCAGACACCACACTCTTGCCCAGCATTGCATTAAGAAGATTGAGGTGACAGGTGGCAGCAGCAGCAGCCCTGGGACAGCAGAACTGCTGGTTCAGATGTCCCACAGGAGCCCTCGTGACTGGCCAGCTGCCAAGGAGATGAAGGTGAATTGTCCATGAGAGCTGTCTCAGGCCTGTTTTCCTTGCAAAGGGAGTGCTAGATGGCAAAGCACCTGCATTCCTTTAAGTTCTGTACACCACCATGGCCTTAACCACGCAGGCACAGCTCAGTGTGTCCCCATGTCTGTCCATGAACATCCCTAGGCCAGCCTCTAAAAACTCTGCTTAGAAATCCACATGGAGCCAACTGCACAGTTTGGAAGCTGGAGGACTTTAGTGGTGGGCTGACAGTTGTAGAGCCTCAAAAAAGAAGGTCCACAGAACACTGCTGCCCTTACCAGGCATAGCATATCTGCAGAGTACTGTGGGAAGAGGCTCCATAGCCTGCCCTCTTGACAGACCTTGTCACAGTTCCTCTCAGATTCATGTCTCAGGCTTTTCATGCCTCCCATATGTTTACCTATAATCTAAATAGCTCAGTCCAGTCAAAAATAGCTGCAAAACCAGTTAGAAGGTTTGTTCCCCTTGCTGAAACAGGACATATTTGGCTAGTCTCTTAAAATAAGAGTTTGAATGAGAGATGGAAACCTTGCTCTGAGGATGCATTTTTTCGCTGTGTGGACTCAAAAGGCATTTTAAGAATACTGAGCAGAGACAAGAATAACACTTTCAGTTTAATAAAAACAGAGCACACACGTTTCATTTGCTGGGATAGCTTATTTTCAAGCCAGGAAGAAACAGAAGCTGGTATGGGAAGAAGCAAAAGCTGATATGGCTCTGTAAAGAGAGTGTCAAAAATCTCCATGAGATTGAGAGGAAAACAATTTTTTTTCAGGCCAGTCATTCACTTCATGAGACTTATAGCCATTAGAATTTATTTCAACAGAGTAAAAAGGATCAACTGAAAATTTGTGCTGTAATTGCTGCTGCCATCACCATAATGAGCTTTTTCACAGTTTGCCGAGTACACCGGGAAAATGCAGCCCTCACCAAAGCTTCTGGTCTGAGTGCAGCAGTGGCAGCAAGCAACTGGGAGCAAAACCTGTGTGAATGGGCAAAGGGGTGAGATTTGCCCTAAAATTACCCATTGCTGCTCATCCACATGGAGTTGGAAAATCAAAGGCGAGGGTTCAGCAGGGCAGCAGATGAAGCTGGAGCCTGTGCTTGCTCCGGTGGCGTACACAGGGCTCTGGAGGCACAGCTTCCTGGTGGCATTCAGGGGTGCCAGGGAGCTGTAAGGAGCACTCCTGACAGAAGTTCACTTCTTAAAGCTGCCCTGACTCAGGAGACTGCTGACAGGTATCAGCTCCCAGTGCGGAATGCACTGATGGTTTTCAGCCCAGGCTCTGGGGGCCGAGGAGTCGCGCTCCCTGGGGAGTGGAAGCCCTGCAGCCTCTCAGTGCCCAGGGCTGGTACAGCCCAGCTCTGTGCAATTACCACATGAAACCAAATTCCTTTCAGAGCTTGCTCTTTCAAACATACAATAAAGAGTTTTGTGTAGCTGCACTGAATTAATATGGGGCAAGTCTCAAGATTCTTAATCAGCTTTAGCTGGCTTTTACTTTGGGAAAACTTCCCAATGAACTTCTGAGTAAGGACATAAGAATTTGTCCAGAGTAACCATTTTCAGCATGAAAAGAACGCTCACTATGTTATTCCCATCTGGCTTTCCTAGAATATCTCATCTGTTATTCCCTTCACACGCCTCTGTGAAAAGGACCCTATAGGATGAAGTCATCCTGAAGTGCTTTTTTTGTCCTAAAAATCTGCATATTCTTACTATGGTTACTTTGATCAGGGTAAACATGCCCTCACTCCCAGTCTGGGGCATTCCTCCCACACTTTCAATGCAGATTCTCTGCTTTGCAGTCCTCTCACCCAGAGAGAGGGAGTGACCCCTCCACCTCTCTTCCTACCCCAGACAAAAGCCAGACAGCTTCAAATGCTTAAACACTGGCAGATTTATAAGCCTCATCTCTGCTCTGACCCTTGCGAGCCTTGCATGCTGATAAGGATGAGCAAGGTCTAAATTCTTACTGTCCACCCTCTCAATTTTTTTCCTTCCCTATTGCCTCCTTCCCGCAGTTCCCTCATCCTTGTGTTTACGTGCTTGCATATTCATCCTTTCTTCTGTGCTCCTGGTATCAGAGTGTCATGGCTGTGTGGACAGCACCCCTGCCTCTACCGAGGCTCTGCCCAGTACTCTGGAACGTTAATTCTCCTGGGAGATATGAAGGGTGAGCTGTTGGCAGAGGAGAAGCCAGCAAGATGGCCAAGGAAGAGGATGCTCCCTAGTCTGAGTGCAAAATGTCTGTGCTGCTTAGTGGCATCCTCCATCTGTGCTGTTACATTCCTGGAGCCAGTCCTTGGGGATCCTGAGCTGGATGATCTGAGCTGCTAGGCAGAGTGACTTCATGAAGAGAAAGAGGGGAGAGGGGTAACCCAATGAGAAATCTTGGCTTGCACCAAGGAACCCCCTCCCAAAGCAGGAGGAAAGGAAGAAAAAATAAGTAAAGCAGTCAGGTGGCAGCAGATGACAGCCAATGAGTTGCAGTGGGCAGCAGAAGGGGCCAGTTGGACCAGGGCAATGCTGCCTTGGGCTGGGATGTGCTGCACCTCCACATGGCTGGGAGGAACTGCAGAGATACCTAACACAAAGCCCTGGTGTTTACTGGTGCTGCATGCTTATGTTTGCCAGCAAGGTTGGGATAACCAGTGCAGGGACAGACCCTCATCCTTGTTTTAAAATTAACATTACTCCTCTTTCAGGGGCAGCTGGTACCGAAGGTTGCTAATGCATTTGTCTGTGCAGAGAATAGTTGTGGGTGGTAGTGGTGCTCTGTAGGACCAGAACACCTGGTCTCTTGGAGAAAACTGTGGAAGGGATTTTGAGCTGTGCACACACACCAACCCCCAATGAAAAGGCCACCTCCTTGATGGTCCAGTCTTTGTTATCTGTGAGATGCTGCAAATGCAAGGAGTCACTGCTCTCCCCACAGATGGGATGCTTACAGGGAGGGAGAGAAAGGAGATGGGGGAGAAGCAAAAGCGAGGTGAGGAGATAGGTGTGGTGAGGATGAAGCCTGTGTGCCCAAAGCATGGAGATTCATCACAGCACAGGACAAGATCTGCCTGTTCCTCCAGGCTCTGGGAGCTGCCATTGCCCAACATGTTGTACAAATGATAAATTTGTCCAAAGACGTTTTAATAAGGAAAAATGTAACCTTATTCCAAACCCAGATTGTGTTTGACTATGACTAAATAAAGAAACACAGTATTTAATAAACAAGTGTCCCACTGAAGGGGGAAGCTGCATGGACTGGTGCCACCCAACACCCTCCAGCATCCAAAGAGCAGGTCTTGCTCGTGCTCCGAGGATATTTTCTGCCCGTTTCTGTCATGAGAAGATCATCGTACCCTTGCATCAAGATAATGTGCTGCTTACCAGCTTTTCGCTCCTGTCTATCACACAGGCAATCTATAAGATGGTTTCTTCTGTAATGAAGATGCCAGAAGATGAGTCAACACCAGAGAAGAGGACCGAGAAGATCTTCCGCCAGATGGACACCAACCGTGACGGTAGGCACGCTCCGGGGCTGGCTGGCGTGTCCCGGCACGGGGACGTCTGCAAGGACAGCGGGGTGTGGGCACGCAGGTCTTCGCCTTGCAGGGTTGCTTTCCCAGGGCTTTTCCTGGCTTCTCCATCTTCCTTCCATCGTGCTTGTCCAGAGGCTTGACAGGTGTGCTGCAGCCCACCATGTGCTCTAAGTAAACATGTTTCTCTTCCAGGAAAGCTCTCTCTGGAGGAGTTCATCCGAGGCGCCAAGAGTGATCCCTCCATAGTCCGTCTCCTGCAGTGTGATCCCAGCAGTGCCGGGCAGTTCTGAACCTCTACTTTGGATGAATTATGTATCTGCTTTTTTTTTTTTTCCTTGCCAAACAACATTCATGGTAGTGTTGCCTCTGTATGGCCAATTATGCCTTCATTTGTGGCATCTTATAGCTTATTTTGTTGTGGATTAATTATAAGAATGCTGAATTGCTCTTAACAATTTGTCCAGAGCATGGGCAGTACTGTTCTAAACAGATATTGTGGTGTTGTCATTGTTTTTAAAATTTCATTTTGTTTGTTTTTGTTTGTTTATTTGTATCTGTTTTGGAAAGCAATGTGTTGAGGAGGAGCAAACCAACAACAAACCCCTTGGCAGCAAGACACACTTAAAAATTTTAGATTGCTGCTTTAGTTGTTAGGTATTCACCTGCAGGACCCGAAAGTGTAGTAAGGCTGAACCAAAGGGGTTGTGATGGATGGGGTAGGATTCACCTGGAACCTCCTCTCTGGTCCAGGAGGTACCAGTTAAGATCAAAGACAGGACTGGGAAGTATGAAAGTGCAAAATGTGTGGGATGTATCATCCACTCCCATGCCTTGTTGTTTCAATGCTGTGAACACTTTCCAGGTTGTGAAGAAGGGTCAAAATGAAGGTTGACATTTTTTTACTAGGTTTACAGCAGTTGAAGTCATATGGCTTTATCTGAAAATTCAGCAACTTGCAATTCTGATCTCCAAATCCACAACTGACAATACCTCTTGCCGTTTGAGATCAGCAAAAGCTGACACAGATATGAAAAGCTGGGTCTTGACAGTGAATTTAAGGGAGATACATGTTGAATGTGAAATTTTCAGGTTAGTAATAAAGCAGTTGCTACTAGGGAGAGTGGGCATTCACGTGAGGAACTCACAGACACCTGCTCTGAATGCTCTTGCATAGCAGGAGGTTTTGGGGGTGTTTTTGTCTCTCTCCATGTAGCTAACAGAGTTTCTGGGCCTGCTCTTAGGGGAAGGCTGTCATCAAAACTTGTTTTAAACATAAAATTGTAGCATTTATATTTCATTTATTTTAGTAAAGTTCAAAAAATCTGTACTGAAATGAGGAAATGGTACGCTTTATGATATATTTATATATATAAAAATTAAAACAAAAAAAGATCGGCTCTTGAGAGAAATGTTGAATGTTTATCTTTCCGCCTAGGTGCAGGAGTTCTGAAATTTGCTGCTGCAAAAGTCTATCCTTTGGTCAAAGTTGCTGTATGCAAAGCTAGTACACACATGTGGGATTTCTTAGGGACTTTACAAGCGCTATTGCAAAAGAAAAGCTGGAAAAGCTTTAGCAACAGGAGGCATTATGCTGGCTAAATTGGCGTTAATCAGTCATTAGCTGAAGTCTGCTTTGTGATCCTGTTGGAGAGCTACCCATGCAGGCAGCACGCAGTGTTGGGAATTCATGAGCTCATTAGAGTAACCTTTGTCTGCCAGGCAAAGTTGGCATTTTGTCAAGTGACCTTGTAGATGCTAATCCCCAGTAGCCTTAATTTAAAATAAACCAAGTAAAAGAAGTCTGCTTTGCAGATGATGATTAGCTAAGTACTAATTAGAAGTCACAAATAAGTAGTTGAGCATAAATAATCTTCTGTGGAACACTAGCTAGCATGTCCAATAACTGACAGAAGCAATCCTATACTTAATTTTTCCATACCATTTGCTTTGCCAGGTGTTAAGGGCAAAGCATGTTAAGAGAAAATACAAGTAAATTGAAAATAACATTGTTAATCAGTTGTGCTAAAATTTTTATGAGTGGCTGATGACGCTCAATAAATGTCTTCAAGCACACATCTTTGCCCCAAGCAATTGCAAAACTCCAATTGATTATATATTTCCATTACGTTCATCAAAATACTGAGCTGAGATGAGTGTGAGATAAGAAAGCAAAGGGGGCCCAACCAGAGACACAAACAGATTTCAATACCCAGCACTTTCAGGTATTAATGAGCAACACTGGCAAGTTTTGCACCATTTCTTCTGGCTGATGAAAGTTTTCCCTATCTCCTTCTCCCTAATCTTAATTAGACATGATGTGCACAAATCTAACCCTTCGAAGGACAGTCTGTGCCTACCTTCTTCAAGGTAATTTTCTGCTTTACAAGGAGAGGTTCTGGCCCTCTCTTCATGTCCATCACCTCATGGATTTTGAAAGGCATGTACTTGAGGGTTGTTTTTCAGCAGAAGAACCTGGCCAGAGTGCTGAGGATTGCTGAAGAAGGTTCAGTGGCCACGCACTGCTCACACACCCCTCTGCCAGATGGGAATGACCCGTGCTGCCACTCCAGCCTCTCCGGGACTGCTCCATCGCCGCCCCTGCGTGGGCAGGACAAGGTGACGCCAGAGGATCCCTGCTGAACTTCCAACCTCCTGGCTCAGGGCAGGCCCCCACATCCAAAGCAGCCCAGACCTGTGGAAGCTGGCATTTACTGAAGGTGAACTTGGATACCTTCTACGGTTCCATCTTCTTCCTAATGCTGTGAAAGCTGTTGCATGTGACCGAAGCTTTTTAAATGTTGCCTTTTCTTTAAGTGACTGCATGCCACCTCTTTTTCATTTTACAAATTGCTTCTGGCTCAGAACCTAATCTCACAGTTTGTTTTTGCTCAGGAGTTTTGGGGTGCTGGGGCCAGGCTCACCTTCCATGTTACTCCCATACAACAGATGTTTGAAAGCACAACCTGTGCTGTGACCCCAGCAGAGATGCAATGCTTCCCACAGTTGACAAAATTTGGAATAATCAGAATTAGCTTACAGCTGCAGAGGTCATAGCTGCAGATAAGGCTATTGTATAAACATTTACAGAGTGAGCTAGGGTTATTCTTTTACCTGACTGCCATTGATGATTGGTATTATTTTGAATTATTAACTATCCTTTTCTTTCTCTGCCTCTGCATGTACTTAAAGAGTGATTCGTAGCTGAAGTTGTGATAGGAACATCTGCAGACCTCAAATCAGCAGGACAGCAATGGGCTGCACCTCAGACTGAAATTTTCTGCTTTGCTGTCATTTGCATTTGTAATCATAATTGCCATCATAAAGCTTTTGAAAGCAAAGTGGTGTATCCTGTATAAAATAGCACAGTAAGTCAGACTTTTGAGTGATTCATTAGCGGTATCTCCACACAGGAAGGATGGCAGACAGCACATACTATTTCATATCACTTCTCAATTTCGTAGATGCATTCTCTAGTTTTTCTTGCATGTGCAAGAGGCAGCCTTCACTATGTGTTGTCCAAAGGAATTAATGAGTACATCTCACATGGAGACTGAACTCATGGAAAATGCCGGTCCCATTTATCTAACATTCCCAGTCAGCTTGTCAAACTCTGGGCCAGAAGATGTGAAGTGAGGACTATGACTTGCACTATGAGTTTTGCAATAGCCTCTTTTTTTTTAGGGTGCTTTGGGAAGGGAAAAGGGAACACAATTAAAAGCAACATGTGTTCTTGCGAGCACTTAGAGTTTGAGAGAGACTGAAGAAATATTTATGTTTCAACATTATTTGAAGTCCTGTCAGTTCACAGTTCAATGATGTTCCTGAGGTACCCAGAGCTATGCTGTTCCCTTGCAGTTCTTAGGAGCTTGTGGGATTTTTATCTTCTTCCTGGGGCATTCTTTGTTGTTCTGTGTTACAAGGCATGTCCTCCGCATTTTCTGCTGCCTAAAACAGTAAGTCAGAAGTGCGTAAATTTTGTAACTGGATGAGGTCTGTGTGTAGAGATACAGAGATACTGCACACCAGCACAGGAAGTAGTCACACATGACCAAGTCCCCGTGGTTTGAACACTGTCCTGGGGGATGAGCTGCAGGACTTCTCTCTTCACTGGTGGCAAAAGTGCAATAATGCGGCTTAGCTTGATTTTCTCTCGCTGCAGATCAGGTTAAGTCACATTACCTTGCATTTGCTGTGGGCAGAACCTTGTCTCAGCTGACTCATGGAAACTTGGTGAACTGTGGTAACTTGATGTTGAGCTCTAATCTGCAGACTAAGCTAAGATGAGAAGATGGCCTTGGCCATACGTCTCAGTACATGTGAACCAGAGAACATGGTGACAGCTGGCAGGTCCATAGGGACATGTGGCACTGAGGAGGGAATCTCCTGGCTCAGAATAAATGCCCTGAGCTGAGCTGCCTCCTTCTTTTAAAACTCTCCCCTTTTTCAGCACCGCTGGTGTAAGATGCAACATGATAGCAATATAGCAGTTCAGGATAGGGGAGGCATACTTCAAGAATTTCCTTTTGCAGTTTAGCCTACAAGTGGCACACAAAACAATCAGACTGGTCTGATTGTTGGCTGGACAAGTCTTCCTGAACACCCAGTACACCAGCACCTCCTTTTATCTTCCTCATGGTGCTCCCTCGGTTTCCTGGCATGGCAGTCCTTGGGCTCAGCAGTTAGATGTTGGGTACCTGGTGTGAGACTGGTGGAGAAGAATATTTCACCTGCCCTTTGCAGAAGTATTTGGATGCATTCTTTGCTCTGTGTCTCACTAAGTGGGATCTCATGTAGGAGTTGTAAAGTGGGAGAAGTTGGTTTTCTTGGTATCACAGGCAGAACTTGCACTGAGAAATGCAGAGAAACTTGCAAGTGCCAGAGAGCTGAGCAGTGGTCAGAGCTGCATGCAGAGTTTTGCACTGGTTGTGCAGTAGGCAGATAAGATAAACAGCAGTGATATGTCAGGCACACGGTGCAATGTGTTTCGAGATAGGGCTTGACTGGAAATGGCACTTTCTATGTGAGCAGCTCTGTCTGCTGCGTATTCTGTCAGGGGTGTTGACAAAATGCACTCTAAAATTAAGCAGCAGAGCTGTTCACCATACCCTGGCAGGTGTTGAACAAACAGCTCCCAGGATGAGCATAAGGTTTTCCCTCAGTGTAGCTGAGGACAGAACATTGCCTATGGGAGTTCATTCCCGGTTATGGTAGAAAAGAAGAGGGGAAAGCTCTGTCGACTCTCAAAGCCCAGGTGTCATTTTGCAGGCTAGGGATGGTGGAATGAACATCTGTGTGTTAAGCACATAGAAAAGACAGCTGGGATTGTAAGCTGGCATAGAAATCAGTGACATTAGAAACCAGGACAACTGCTGAGGGACTGCAAAAGCCATTAGGTGCCTCTGGCCTTCGGAGCAGTAGAACCATCAGTTGGATGCAGTCAGTCTCCTTGTCCCTTGAAGAAACTATCCCTGTATATTATGGGTATCTAAACAGCATTCCTTATTCCATCCTAGCTTTTGCTGCTGTTGTTTCCAAATTACCCATACTGAGAAGTGGTTTCTGGGGTGAGGATTTTCAGAGGATAAGTTATAAAGCTTTCCAGATGTACTGTCCATATCTTAACGAGCTGGAAAGGCCAGATGCAAGGGGCTTCTCGTTTCCCACAGGCGATGTTATTTCCATGTGTAGCTGGGATTAAGCTATCACCTGTAAAATGCTGACTGATGCTGACTAGTAAGTAAAGCAAAAGAAGAGCTTGAGTTGTAGTGAACAATGTGAAAAGACTAGAGAAATTAGAAACTGTAAAGACATCCCTGCCTGTTGCCCAGGGTCTGAATTTGCACAATGAAACCCTCTTAGCAGTAGCCAGCACAGAACAGCTCCTGTACTCGAGCCCAGTCAATGGTACCTCCTGGGCTGCTTCAGCCCTGTGTGATGAGGCTGGGGACTCTGGGTCCTGCCACAGACATGGTTATCTGAGATTGTTAGGCAGGCTCAGGGCTTCCTAGATCTCGAGGCACACCACAGCCACCCACCGTCTGCATAGTATTCCCTTACTGTGCACTTGAGATGTTTTAGATCTTCCCCTCTTGCCCTGATCTTATACCAAAGATATTCCCATCTTCCCAGGGCATGTGCACAGGGTGTCCAGCTCTCCAAGTCTTTGCAGCCACCTCCCAGTTGCCATCCCCAGCCTCTGTGTGAACAAATAACAAACACCAGCCCTTGACATGTGGAGGAGCCAAGCTTGATGCACTTAAATGGAATAGCTTCTGATTTGGTTTCCCATCTTTGGCCCACCTGTGTGTACCACACTATTTATTTCCTATTATTGAGTCATGGCAGTATTAAACACTTTAAGGGCACACTGAACCTCTGAAACAACATGGTTTTCATTATTGTGTGTGTGTTTGTTGGGGCACTGCAGGCTGAATCTGCCTGGTGCTCGCTCTGCGCTGCCCTGGTTTCCTGCACAGAGAGCTGGTTCCTTCCAGGCTGGAGCAGCACCTTCCTGTGCATCCCCATGCAGCCTGCAGGTGCCCCAGCCCTGCAGGAGCACCCGGGTGCTGTGGACCAAGAGATCATTTTGGCATAGTTATATCAGGCAGAAACTCTTCCTGCTATCTATCAAAAGCAAGTGTTGAGGGTGTGACCTCTGGTTTTCTCCTCCCTGGGGACAGGGGTTTCAGCAGTGTTCAGGGCTGGCCTCACATTTCCCCACCAAATGGGATGACAGGGTGATGGTGATTAGTAAACCCACCTGAGAAAATCCTCTTAGATTCTAAACTTCATTTGTGCTGCTCATTGGCTGCACTGAGAGGGAAGATTAATGGGTCCAGTGTGGTAGTTTGGGGGAGAACTTGCAGTTCCTTGCCACCACCATCTTTTTATTTCCTATCATTATTCCCCATTTCCAAGGCAACCAAACAGTTTTTTATTAGTATCTGGAAGAAAAAGAAAAATCAAATCCAGGATTTTGATCCAGTAAGGATCTAAGGAGGGTTACTAAAGACATCATGCTCAGTGTTAGTACGAATATTCCAAAAAATCATGTTTCTTTGGTATTTTGTGTTTTATTTTCTTATTCATATTTCAGGTATGTTTGTGATTTATTTCATTATTTTGGATCCTCTTAGATTCAGCACTGCTGTCCTTCAGCTCTTACACAGAAGTCCCAATGACCCCAAGAGCAGAACTGACTGAGCAATTTCTAGCAAGGTGGGCACACTGTGCCTGGTAGAAATGAAGAGCTTAATTACCTTAGGGATTTTTTTTGTCTGCACACTTGCTTCAAGGAGACAAATTGAGCTGCATTTCAGTGTGTTTATTTCTTCCACTTGCTCACTTCAATTCCATCCAAGCAGTCTTGTAGTTAATATTCATATATTCAGCATTATTTTGGTCTTGAACCTGAAGTGACCAATATTGTCTTCCTCTGACAGAGTACTTAATACCTTTTGATTTTTAAATATTGCTGAGTGAGTGATGTGATGGATGCAAAAGTAGTTACACATTTGTGTGCTGGCTTTGGCTGTGATAGAGTTAATTTTCCTCACAGTAGCTAGAATGAGGGTCAGTTTTGGATTTGTGCTGGAAATAGTGTTTATAACAGAGGGATGTTTTCATTATTGCTGAGGAGTGCTCACATGGTGTCAAGGACTTTTCTGCTTCCCACCCAGCCCCATCAGCAAGGGAGCTTGGGGTGCACAAGGGAGATGGGATGGGACACAGCCAGGACAGCTGACCCAACCGACCCCTGGGATACCCCAGGCCATGGTGTCATGCTCAGCATATAAAGAGGTAGGGGAAAGAAGGAGGAAGAGGGTGACAAGTTCAGAGTGATATCATTTGTCTTCCCAAGTCACCGTTGCCTGTGATGGAGCCCTGTTTTTCTGGGGATGGCTGGAACTCCTGCCTGCTGGGAATTGGTGAATGAATGCCTTGCTTTGCTTGTGCATGGGGCTTTTGCATTCCCTGTTAAACTGTCTTTATCTCAACCCATGGGTTTTCTCACTTTTACCTTCCAATTCTCTTCTCCATCCCACTAGAAGGGAGTGAATGAAGGGCTTTGTGGGACTTAGTTGCTGGTTGGGATTAAATCGCAACAATTTGTTTAAATTTGGGCAGATATTTTTGATGCTATAGAAACTAATAAATTGAGATAAAACATGGCCAAGAGCTGAATGGATCAAAGTGTCCAGTTCCTATTTAAGTCCGTGACCATTCCACAGGGAGAGCTTTCTCTGTTCTCTCAGGCTGTTGCCTCATTGCAGAATAGAGTAGACATAACAAATCGAACTTACAATGATGTACTATGAGCAGGCTCACTTCAGCAGCATGGAGTTCAGTATATCCTGTGTCTTGGACAATGAGATACCTCTCTAGATGAATGCTTTGTAAGCAAACCTACATATCCTAAGGAAGACTTCTACTATTCAGAAAGGAGAAGGACAACTATGAATTAAATTAATTTGGTCCGCATATTTTTCTTACAGCTGTCTAGAATTGTCCTGTGTGTTGTTGCCTGTAGCTGTTGTGATGTGTTGATTTCCCCCCCTGGTTCTGTTGTAAGCTCACCTGGTGGTATCCCGAGTCTCCAGTTGGTTCTCCGCCAGGCGAAGCCCATGAGAAGGACACGTAGCGGCGAGTGGCTTTCAGGCACACCGGGGGCAGCTTTTGGGGATGTGGCCCTGTGCTGTTCCATGCTTTGGGAGTCTGTACCTGCAGAGCAACATGTTACACCTACCTGATAAAATGAAAGTAGATGATCAGGCCACCGGAGGAGATGGAGAATTTGGCGGAGGGTTGTGTAGGTTGTGTATGCACCCCAGCACGTGCATGGTTCCCCCAGCTAGTAACTTCCAGTTAGGACCTTTCCTGAGCTCTTAGTGTTAGAATAAAGTTTCTTCTGCTGATAATGTATTTGTATTATGCAATGTACTCAGAAAACAGAAGATTATCTCTCTGTGACTGTCCTCTCCTCTCAAGAAGCTGTTCTACTCTGTACATATGATATGCAGAATGTGTGGGAGTCTTACCAGCGTTGGTTTGCATTTTTAAGACTGTGCTAATTAATGTGTAATACTATTGTGTTTTTGTAGTGGCATCTTTGATGTAAGATGTAAAAACTATTTAATTTTTTTTTTTTATTGTTCAGCTTTTAGAGATAGCACCAAGGACTGCATGTTCACTAGAATCAGCCTTTTTCAGGGGCTGTCATAGCTGCACGCAGGCACCGGTGTTTCACCCGGCATGTAGCACCTGCGTTCCTCTTGTAATAGGGGTCAGTTTTGAGTGGAAACTAATCCTTCCTGAAAAGTCTAGTTTTGTCTTTCCCTCTCTCAGATTCAAGCTTCCCCCTCCCACGCTGCGTGCCGACCCTGGCCCCAGGAGGAGACCTGGGAGGAATGTCTCCTGACCCGGGGCACCCCGCTGGCATCAGGCTCCCTCGCCCCGTAGCTCACCCAATGCATGCTCCTTGGAACTTGGTTTTCCTTGGAACAGCACAACAACGGTGGGCTTACATTGCAAGACAATTTGTGCAAGTGACTTTAAAATGAATTAACTAAAATTGTGGGGAATTAAGGGAAAGAAGAGCCTGAGCAGCAATTTTAGGGTCAGAATCATATTGGGGTGCTTAATATAGCAAGAACTTGGGGCCAGTCCCTAAAAGACAGGACCATTTGAATGGCTTAGGTCTACATTTCTTGTCAGGTTTGGAGAGTGAAGTGAGGCTCAGATCCAGCCTTTCAGGCAGGGTTGACTTACTAGATGGACTGAGTCTGAGGTGCTTCTCCAGATTATGTTGTGGGCCAAAAGACAAGACATGCTGCAGCTTAGGAATTATTTTTCTTTCAGATTTTTTTTCTTTTTAATGGAGAAAGCAGTTCAAACTGCACCTGGCAAAATGACTGACTTCAAAAGCATGTGGTTTTCCTTGTTATATAGACACTCACAAAACAGCATTGTGTGGCTAAAAAGGCACATTTGTGACAGTTTCTTTCTGAGTGCCAAAATATATAAGCAGTATTGTTTGAAGGGAAATAAAAAATTTTTTACTGTATTGTTATTACTGTTGAACAAATATATTGTTTTTAAATGTTAGATTTCGAAGACTTTTGTATTGTAAATTGTTTTGTGACACGGTGCTTTTTCATACTGGAATTACTGATTGCACCTAAATATTAATTATTGCTTTCTTATATAAATATGTGACCTTGAACAATCTTGATGAAAACCAATGTGTGGTGGATACCAACAGTTAAAAAAAATTCACCTACTGAAATCCCCTAAATGTTCTTTCCTACTAATAAACATTCTGCTGCAGCTAGTGATGGTGTGCCATGTGCTTTCCTGCCTCCATGGTGGAGCCTTAAAGCCTCAGGTAGCTCCATGGTCTGGGGAGAAAACCCCAGAGAAGCCTTTGCCTGCTGCCTTCACAGCTCCTGTCCCGCTCACTATGTGGGCACAGAGTCAGCAGCTGTGAAAGCCAATTTGGAGGGCTCAGCCAGGGCTTAGGCTGTGCAGGGGCGCTGAGCCAGCGCAGTGCAGCCGGCAGGGCACTCCACTGCTAACACAGTTTTTGCTCCAGCAGCTAAAGCCAGCAGCTGGCAAGGAGTAGGACATCATGGAGTGGGTTATAAAAGCAAAGGAAGGACAGCACAAGGCTAAGAGCCCTGGTCCTCTGAAGCTGGAAAGAGCAGCTTAGCTGACTGATAGCAACTTTCCCTGCTATAGATAAATCCCTCTCCAGGTTTAGGGGACTTTTTTACCCCCTAATGACTATCACACCATCAAGGGAGCAGGATGTGGCAAGGGAGCATGGGCAGAGTGGTAGTTGTGGTTAGTCACTCCAAGATGTGGCTGATGAGGTGGCAGCAGAGCTTGTCACAACAAGGACCCCTGCCAACCTCAGGGAGGCTCTGGAAAGGGCTGATTGATGCTTCTGTGCATGCTCCTTAAGCTCATCAAATTTTTACCCAGGTTAAATTTGGAGCTGGGATTAGCTGAGTGCAAAAAGTAGTTTAAAGCCTACTGGAAGGTAAGAGAAACCAGTGCCTATTTCCTTTTGAGATAAAAATGTCTGTTTGTGGAACTGCACATTAATATGAACTTGAAACAGGCTGGAGCCTGAATGAAGCATCAGTTGCAGTATTCAGGTGTCTCCTGTGCTCAGTGCAAACAGACTTTATTACACAAGCTTCCAGTGTGCCAGACTCCCTGTGATGTACATTCTCTTCACCCTTCCCTTAGGGCCACCATATGATTTAGTATAAAAAGACTGGGTGTAAGGAGGTGTTTACTTGTACAGGGATGCTAAAATCCTGCACTTACCACCCTTGCTGTCCCTTGCATCTTGCTGTGCAAAGGCATCTGCCCCGGGGACTGGAGCACATGTCAGGGAGGAAGGAACCTGTGATCCTGCAGCTCATGGCCCCATCTGGGAAGTAGTGTGCTCCAGAATCTATCAGTGTTTTCTGCAGCACAAATTGAGCCAAGAGATTGGGAAGGTGCTGAAAATGACAGCTTTGCTGCTCCAGTGAGTCCCCTAAAGTTTTGGTCAGGAGCTAGAGGTGGAGTGTTTTGCTCCATGCTCCTAAAAGGGGGTCTGTTCTTCTTAGTGACCTTTAATCAAGGTGACCCGAGTCACCTTGCTAAAGCCTGGCTCAGCCATGCCAGACACAGTCCAAGCCTCAGGTACACAGTGGGTGCAGTGCTTCCCATCAGCCAACACACTTCTCCTCACCCCTCCATGGCCTTGCAGATGGAGCACTGCCAACCACACAGCTTTAAAACGTTTGCATTTTAAGAGCCACTCAGTAAAACCACTTCCTATAAAACATAATTAAACATCTATCACAGGCAGTGCCCAGGAAATGTGATTACCTTAAAGGGCTCCATGGGAGCTGATCCTGGCTCGCCTGCACTGCTCATCCAGAGCACTGAACTCCTCCACCCCACTGTAAGACAGGACTGTCCTGCTACTGCTAGGGAATCAACCTTTGCTGAGCAAATGCTTTCCCAAGCAATTTCCCTCCTACTAAGATGTTCTCACCTCCTGAATCTTGTTTGAAAAGCCAGACTCAGCTGGTGGAGAATAAAATGTTTGATGAAAAAGTTTTACTGCAAGATATGTGGCCAGGTATGCTTCAGTGCTTTTGGAGTAGATGGGGGTAAGGATTTCAACTCAGGGGCCCAGGAGTCACAAAGATGTTAGTGTCAGTGCTTCCAGCCAGGTTCCCAGGACACTCCAACAAGTCACAGAATCACAGAATTGTTGGGGTCGGAAGGGATTTCTGTAGTTTATCTGGTCCAATCCCCCTGCTCAGGTAGGGCAAATGAGAGTTGGTTGTCCAGGACCATGTCAAGGCAGCTTTTAAATATTTTCAGGGATAGAGACTCAACCACCTCTCTGGGCAACCTACTCCAGTGCTTAGTCACACTCACAGTAAAAACCATTCCCCAATTCCAGAGGGAACCTCCTGTGTTTTAGTGTGTGTCCACTTTGCCTCTGGTCCTGTCATTGGTCACCATTTAGAAGAGCCTGACTCCATCCTCTCTGCACCCCCCTTCAGGTACTGGTACATACTGATACTACATCTCTCCAGGAGAGAAGGTAATACACACCACAGCAACAGAAATATTATCTCATACATAGGAATATTTATTTTTTTCCTTCTTAAAAATGTACAAAAAATAAAATAACTGTATTTACAGCTTATCAAACCCCTCTCCCAGTTGCAACACTATTAAGTTACATGAGCTATATTCTTAATATAAAAGCACACTATTTATACATTTAAGTTTCCTCGTTTGCCAGAAAGACGGCTTGTCACAATCTTTGGCACAAACATTCTTGTTTGTATCTTGTCTCAATTGGATAGGAAATGGAAGAGCATATAAACATTTAATAAGCTTTACATTTTATAAGTCATAAGATACTCCTTTCCAGTTCCACTTCAATCAATATACAGCATCTCTGACAGCTAGAGAGTTTAGATTTCACTAATTGTTTGAATTAATTTACATTTAAACAATTCATAGAACGAAAGAGAAAAATATATAAGAAAGACATTTGATCTCTGAATTCCATTGACCAAAAACTTTGTGAGAGAGGACACACAGGAAAAAAACCCATTCTTTTCTTTGTAGTTTACACTCTGGGGTAGAAGTCCTCCAAAATGTCTTGATGGGGTTATCATCGTACATCCACAAAGCTTCACTCAAGGGATGCACTTTATTTTGGGAATATCAGCACCTGACTGTCAAAAAGAACTAGAATCTGAGAATCTAAATGGGATTTCATAATAAAACATCAAATGGACGGACGAAGTGCCAAATCTACAGCAGGAACCAAAATTAGAAGACTGTTCTCCTTTTGTACATCTCTATCTAGAGTCTTTCAAAATACACCATCTACAGACACAGCACTGCTATAGCTCTTCATAGGGAAAATGCACTGAGCAGCAAACCACTCTTCAGGCTGCACTAGTTAAGATTCAAGATTGCTGTCTTGAAGAAGAGAAGGAAATGAGAATTTTGTTCCTTTAAATAAACAACCACAGCAGTGCCACAAAGAGAAAAAAGGAGGCAAGGCAGATATTCCTGTCCCCTGCTGAAGTAGCCAAATCTTACTTCCATTTAACTCATAGTATTTGGAAGATCTAGCATTAATCAATATTTTTTATCAAACAAAAGCAACATGCATATTTTAAACAATATACATGTAAGCACTGTGTACTCCTCAGGATATCTGAGTCAAGCAGGGCACAAGGCAGCCACTGCTTCAGAAGTTTGCATTACTCATACCACCCTTTCCCACCACTCTGATGGGCTGATTTGGACCAACAAGGTGAACCCTGAGAGCTTGCAGCTTGCCACAACCAGCACCTGAGGTTCCATGTTCCTCCAGGAGCTGATGCTATAACAACAACTGAAGGGGTGTAGCATGGATACTCAGTCTAAGTGCTTGTGATGCACCTGCACCTGGAGCAGAGAAACAAAGCCCTCAGACCCTGGCAGATAAAGTTAAGGGTGATCATCCTTACCTAGCTCTAGTTGTTGTTTTAAAATTATCTTACCACCAATCTAGTCACCTTCCTGATAACTTCATTGAGACTGTAAGAAGGAACTAAAGGCAGGAGTGTTAGCTTTCTACTATCAGGAATTTTCACACTTTAAGATGTGTTTAGAAGAGCTTTCAGTTAATCTTGGAAGCAACTTTCCTTTTCTGGACAGTGGCTGACTGAAAGCTCCTAAAATGACAATGGAAAGATAGCTCCTTAAGCCCCAGTATTCCTGGAGCATTGCACTTCTCACTGATCCTACACTGCCCCTCATCACAGGATGCTGCAGCACTCAACAGATCTCAGCTCATCTCGATCCAAATGTAAAATAAAACCACCCCATTAACCTGAGTGCTGGTGCTGCCAGGACAGCCTGTCCTTCTCTGTGATCCCTAAATTCTCACTGGCCTTTCTTAACGCAGCACATTCCAACCCAAGCCAGCCCCAGGTGCCACAGGCATTCCTTTGGACAGCAGGTTTGTTGGGGACAGAGAACTAGGACTCAGCTCCTGCATACATTTACTCCTTTGCTTCACCTGCAGCTTCTGCCCAGACCTCACGACCAGCTGAGAGATCCCAGATGATATTCTGAGGATTCCAAACACCAACAAGAGAAAGACAAGAACTAGTAGTATTGCTCACTAGTCCTGTGTGCTGGTCCAGTTCCTAATGCCTCCTTTCCAAACAGTCCTCTTTTTTTCTTTAAGAAAAAAATATCTGGGATAAATCAGCATAGACTTTTTATCTCAGTCTGAGCCATCATAAATCTCTTGTATTCCCAGATTGTTTGCTCTTGAGCAGGGTAGCAAGAGCATCTTTGCTGGAGTGCATTTTTATATAAAGTTAAGGAAATTACAACAGAACTTGGCATTAGAAGGGCAAAGAGTGCACGACAAAAGAAAAGGGCAGGAGAAAGACAGAATACACACTTTGCTGTACAGGCATATGTGGATTCTAGGTATGTTAGCACTGATGCTACCAGCCTGAACCTTTTACAGTTCCTGGTCCCACAGAAACTTTGACATGTACTTAACATTTCTATTAAAGGAAGAGATTTTAATGGGATGCTTCTGCTAATGAAGTTAAGAAAGTGTGCAAGAACTTACAGGACAATTAATGCAGATATGGCCAAATCAGACAGGTCAGTTATCCCAGCTACTTTGCTTGAATGTAAATAGCTCCACACAGCTCAAAACACTACAGGAGCCCTGTTAAACACGGCAGTGTTTCTTTCTTCCATTAGCCACCAAATAATAAAGGTTATGCGACTAAAGGAGAAAAGGTTTTAGAAGGAAAAGAATAAACTCTAAAGGCTGCATGTAGGAAACTGTCACACAGGATCCACGTACAGTGCATAGAGAATAAAATGCAACTGAAACTCATGGAATTATATGCTAAGTGAGGAGCTCTTTACAACAGCCAGAGGAGCTGGAATGGAGAGAGAGAGATGCTGGGTTTGGATGTTATAGGGACATTCAGGCCTTGAACCCCTTTCCTGGTATGATTTTAGCCTGCATAACTTTATCTCTTCACAGAATTCGTGAGAAAGGAGTGGAATTTGATGGAATAACCATGTAGTTCAACTTGGGTTAAGATGCAGCCCTTGAGAGAGAGACTAATCTCCACTCCTCAGTTGTGGGATACTCAATCTCCACTGGAAAAATTGTTCCAGTTTTGATAAAATATTTACATCAAGCCCAGGCTTATACGTCACCCAAGCGTCCTAGGAATCACAACAGAATCATTCAATGGAAATACAAGAGCAAATACACTTAAAAGGAAGAGTTTGAAGTCCTGTTTCTTACAGTCTAGAGGAATGCTTTGATGTGCAGGCTGCTGCAGAAAGAACTTTCCCACCACAGGTTTGAGAAAAGGCCACTTTAGGAGCCTCTGCTTCATCAAAGGAAGACAACCAGGAAGAATGCCCTTCTGCACCTCTAGGCAAACCAGGCAGCAAACATGCGTTGTCTCCTGGATTTTGCTACAGCTGGATGGGAGACTCAGGTATCTACAGATGGGACTTGGGCACCTAAGGTGGGCCCCATTGTGCCAGAGCATCCAAGACCCAGTAGCAGAGTCTGCTCTAGTATTTCAATGTACAATTGTGTGAGCAAGGATGGAGCATATGAGTACAGATTCAGTTATCAGCTTCTCAGTACACACTCTTTAACAGACTGCAGCAATTTAATCCTCTATGAAAGATTCTATTAAACCCTAAACCAAATACATACAAAAACATAGTGGCAGTAAACATGCCCACATACAGTAGTTAAAATATATTATTGCATATTATAAACATTATATACAAGGTTAAAATGGTTTCTTTACCATTTACTTACAAATGACATTTGGTAGCTGAATGCCTTACTTACAAGTCCTCATTGCTACGTGCTGAGAACTACCAGAGGTATTTGGCAAGACTATACAGTATAGAGACATATGGATCAGTCTGAGCAAGTGAACTGTCAGCCACTTTGCCCATCTTTAGCATTGCAACAGATTTTTAGCAATGACAGAGACAACTACTGGTAAAGTGATTTATACCAGATTTCTGAAATTAGACCAGCATAGTTACTGAACATGTTTTAGAATGAGCTTATCCACACTGAAGTATGGATTAAAATGCTGCATTTCCCATTTGCAGTGGGTCATCTGGTTACAAATCTGGGGGCTGGTAACTGCTTGTACACCAGAGAGTGAGGAATAATAAATAAGGGACCAGGTTAATGTGAATGGCCTTGTGCTTGACAAACCCAAGTCTATCTGCAGTGGGTGAACAAGTGCAGAACGGACAGTATTTTCAATGCAGTCTTGTAACAGTTTCTCTGATCAGTGTCTGTCAAGTTTACTGGGAATCTGATTTCCAAGAAGGATGAAATGCTGTGGTTCCTTAAAAAAAGGCTCTGCCTGAGGCTAGATCTCTGTCAGTGTGATCTTGAAGCCTTCAACCATGCTCTCCATGTTCAGGATGAATGTGTCCTCGTTGGAGTAGTGCTCAATAATGTTGTCATCCATATTTACCAGGATACTGGTGACAAAGGCAGAAAAAAGTGTTTTTATGTACCAGGACACAGAAAGGGAAAGCTATACACTCTACCACATGTACTTGCTTCTCTACAACACATAACCAGACTTCAGCACATGCCAGCACAGGGATACTAGTAGGAATTATCATCAAGATCTGCCCTGTAGTCCCTTTACAGTCTTTGAATTAGAGGCTGCTCCTTGCCAGAGTAGTTAAGGGACACGCCAGTGCTGGGATGTTAACACACTTAGGCTACCTACAGATAAGCTGCACTTTAGATCCCTGGCAGACCCAGCTAGCTGGTGCTTCCCATGCCTGAGTGGTTCCCACAGGGACAGATCTGTGCTACTCCTCAGGCACACCATATGAGCTGCTGCACCTCTCTGGTGTGAGCTGCTAACACAGGGAAGCAGTGTAATTTGTGCTTTGCACACAGCTCACAGACTTAGAACTCAGCTTGGATGTCAGACTATCGACAACGACTATTACAAGTGTATATGAGTGTTTTCCTCACTCTTTACCTCCAAGTGTTTCTTCTGTCACTTAGAAAGAAGCAAAACATAAGAAGTTTCACCTGTCTTCTCAAAAGCTAAAGAAATCCCCAGACACAACAATGCCCCAAGCTAGAGTTACAGCTGAAAATAAATGATTGGTTTAAAATGATATCACTACAATATTGTGGTTAAATAGAACCGTAAAAAACAGTTGAAGTGGAGAGATTTAGTTTTATGGCAAGGAGCAGAAGCCTAGCTATTCTAAAAGTCCAGCTGTGATGTTCATATCTAGAATTTATTCAGCTGAAACCCCTGCAGCAAACATTGCCTGCCTGTCTTTCAGAGTAAGACAGTGGCAGGAAAACTCCACACTGCATTCACAGCAAAGGCAGCATCTCCCATGCTGGCCCTCCAACATATTATTAAGCATATTGTCTACAAAACAGACTTTATCCACATATCTTATCCACAAACTAATTCTTCGCAGTAAGCACTGGTCAGACACAGATTGGAGATCCATGTTTCCTCTTCTGCCATCCCTTACAGTCTCCATAGACATGAAGATTTCAAGCACATGGGTATGTCTCCTGAAAAAGTTTGTGCTGCCCAGCATCATGAGGCCCCAGGTATAATTGGGATCTCTGAGTACTTCTAAAGGATCCTGCAATATATCCTTAGTTAGTTAGGTAACTAACTTACCCCTTTTTACTCTTCTTATAAAGTTTTGCAATCTTTTCAACTGGCAGCCCATATTTCTCAGAGATCTGAAATAATATAAATAAAAGACATATCACTAAAGATGAATGAGAAATATAAAAATATCATCTCTTACCTTACATAAGACATTAAAACAAAATATCTGCAAACTTTGACAGGATACATATACAGAAAAATCTGTCACAACTATATCATGCTTTCATTTAAGGATGACTTGGGGAGCAATAATCCTGAACAGCTTAATCAAAACTCACAATTGTCTCCATCCAGAAACTCAGATATCATAGTTTTTATAGGGTGTGACCCATCAGAACTGCCCCAGCATCTACTAGTGCTCTGCTCAAGGAGTCAATGCTCTTCCCAGCTTCAGATTTTACCAGGGAATTTCAATCTGATCTTTCTGTTGTTTCTTAATCTGATATTTCGGGCTTCTGGAAGCAAAGGCTTCTCCTACCAGGCAGAAGGCAGACACATGGCAACCCAACAGGAGCTGATGGACCAATGGAACAACAAAAACCATACACATTTCTATTTCTCAAAGACATTTCAAGCTTTGTTAAGCTAACAGGACTCTCCATGGTGGTACTTTTGTCTGAAAAGTATCTTCAAGGTACCTTTTATTGTGGGAGGGCTACCAACATCAAATCCAGGGGACTAAGAAGCTTCTGTACTATTGGGAAGGTAACTCAGTCTAGTTACTACGGTAGCAAAGTGAAAACACTATTTGGATTACAAAACATCATCTGAGTCTACAGCTAACAAGATGAGATTTCATAGAGAAGTGTGTTATCAAGGTAAAGGATTTGTAAAATAAACTTCTTACTAAAGCAACTAAAACAATAAAGCAGAAAATACAGTAAAGCTTTAGAAGAACTACTTAGCTGACAAATTACCCATGCCAACAAATACTTCACTGGGATGCTTTGGCATCATTGGGATTGCTTTGCAGCAGTGTACTAGCAACTTTTTTGGATGTCTATTCTGCAGTGAGTCTGTGCTGTGCTTATGAAGATGGTGTCCCTGGGCCCTTCATCTGAGCCAGGTTTGCTTTCCAAATTATGGTTCTTCTTTGAGGGAACAGGTTCACACTTCAGAGTTCACACTTTAGAAGAGTATTGTCCCAAAAGGCAAAATAGTTACAGAAAAATGACTTTTTTTCCTCCAGTGACTAATGTTCCATGGTGTTCTACTGCCAAACAAAGTAAGTTTCCAGCTCTTCCCAAGTGAAATGAAGTTGCAGCTAAATAGCTGACTACTTATCTTCTGCATTAGAGAACTGAAATGTATCATTAAAAATCTATTTAAAGACTGGCAAACATCAGGCACTGTAAAATCCTTTCTTTGTGTTTCCATTCAGAGTTCTGTTGAGAAAAGGTATTTTAGAGAAGTACATTAAAGCAATTATCGCAAAAGAGAAAATGGAATGGATAAACTGAGTACTGAGGACAGATCAAAGAGCCACAGGTTGAACACCAAGCATGGCTCCCATCCAGCCAGCCAAGATTCTCTGAAAGAGAGAATTAATTAGCCAATACTTGTCTACATCACCTATAATAGTATAACTGTCATCTTAGTCCAGATGCAATTTTGTACTTAAAAACTATCCCTAACAATGTACAAGGGTATCAGCTCGACAGGCATGCTATAGCATAACTCCAAGGTTCTGAAGAACCAATAAAACTTCTCTTCCACTGAAAACAGTGTCCTCTGACTATTAGCATACATCAGTGGCTAACAGAAAGAGGAATAACTGATGAGGTGCAATAGACTCATCCACTCCCTAAGTTTTCCACCTAGCAGAGAACAAACTACAAACTGAATTTGGGTGGTATTTGCTCCTTCAGTTTCACTCGCACCAGCATATTTCACTGCTCTTTTACTCTTTATTATCCTCTGGCTTTGCTTATCATGAACAGAATTACATCAGGTAAACAATCTGGTGTTGAATTTTTGTATCTATGCTTCTGTTGTACTCCTAACTTTATGTTTTCATGTAAAGCAATAATAAAAATGGCTCCATTTCATCAGACAGTTGAAAAAAATCCTTTGTAACAGGCATTGGAGAAAAACTGGCAACCCAAAACTGCAAAAAGTGTCACAACTGTGTGAACATGAGGAAACTATCTTCTCTGGGTTGTTAACTCTGAAGCCTAGTGATACTGTAAAGATCAGCATTTGAAGACACTTTTCACTGACTCCATGCAAATAAACAAGCCAAGCAAAACATTTCTTGCCAAGGAGGCTTAATAGCAGCTAATATACAGCATTCTGCACATTCCAGCATAAATCTTCCCTAGGATATTTGGCATAGCTAACACTCATGCATTCCAAATGTTGCTCAAAGCACTTTGGGACTCTGGGACATCACTTCCTACATAAACTATGAGAGGCTGGGCTGAGAAAGCCTTGCCTGTCACACTGCCTATGACAGGTGTAGGATTTATATAACATGCAGGGATTAGTGAGCTTTGCAAAAGACTTCCAGCTGACTGAATAAGCACATTTCTCAGGAACCCCTGGGATTCAATCAATTATATCAAACAGCAAGCTGTGGAAGCAAGTCTTAAAGTGAGGGTATGGGAGAGCCTGCCCCTCATAGTCTCCAGTACAAATGTGCTAAGTCCTGCTGCAGAATTGGAGAAAGCAGAGAGTGAGCATCTGCTAGGGCATCTCACTTACACCCTCTTCTCAGAGCTTTCCTGCCAACACAGGGGACTTACACTTACTGCTAACTTCCATACAAAACTACAGGATTTCTCACCTGAACCCAAGCAGGCTACACCGAATTTTAAAAAGGTGTCTTCATTTGGAGGAACATTTTTCCTTATCATATCCACTGTCCATTTGTCAATCTTCTGAGCAGAGATTTCTTTGTTAGGATGCCCAAAGCAGTGCGGCAGCCTTCCGAGTGGCACTGAAACAGCTGTCTGGGTGTCCCTTTGGGCTGCAGTCCCCTGGCATGGCAAGTTTGTCTGATTGCACAAGCCACCAGAAATGCTCTCTGCTGCAGTCAGGAAACCAGACTGGGCCAAGGCATGCAGGAAAACATCTTTGCCAGCTTATTTCTATTAAATGGTCTAGTCTGTTGCCATTCACTGGCTGGAAGATCACATATATAGGCAGGTATCTAATAGTCTAAGGTAGCTCTATTGAACTCAGCTGTTAGCTTTTTATTATTGAAAGACTTTGGGAGATGGCTGAATTTCCCAATTTGAACTGCCTTCTGTACTTTGAATAAATATGTAATTTTGGACAATGTAAGACTGAGGTACCTACTGAGATCCACAGTTATCCTGACTTTGGATCAGGTTGAAATCAGGATGTAGAGCTGGTCAGTCACCACATATGTCTGATGTTTTGCTATTTTCTGTTGATCAAGACTAATTAGTGAAAACCAAACATCTCAGTCACTCCCTGAGACATGCTGCATTTCTGAAACCCAAGACCTCTAGATACTTGCCAAAAGAAAGATATCTGAGAAGGAATCTAATTGTTAATTTAGAATGGGGATATATGTGAGAATAAAATAAACACAGGATCTGAGAAAACCATATCATTAATAACAGAATGTTAGGAAAAAGTCAAAGATCGGGAATAATGACTAACAAAAAGAAAAAAAAAGTAAAATCCATAAACAGAGAAGGAGGGTATAACTGAGGATCACTGGAATTCTCTTTCAGATCTGGGGCTCTTTAATACTCAAGAGGTTCAGTTCCTGAATTCTTAATACTGAGAACAGAATGAAGTATTTAGGATATGCACAATTACAAAATTACATGATCTGCTGCAATGACTGTAGAGAGAATATTTAAGAATATGCAATTTGACAGCTTTTTGGCATTGTTTCATCCACAATATCCTACCAAAGAGAATTAAAATTTTCTGAATGTGTTCCTTCCAGTGAACTGGGACATTTTACAACAGATCAGATTTCTCTGGTGCTGAAAACATGCCAGTGAGTCAGCAGCTGCACTGACTGAGGTATGCAGAAACCTTTCCTGCTTCTGCATCCGCTTTGGTTTTGTTACATGGTGGCTGGAGAGGCACAGACTACTGGAGATAAAAGATTCATGCTAGGTTGAACAGTTATAGAAGGAATTATAACATACTTTTAACTTCCATACAAAGACAAGATGAAATCATGTTGCAGCTTACCATGAATCAGACTGCTGCCTCTGCAAGCAAAGCCTGGTTTTTGTTATCCATGTGCTCTGCCTGACAGCTGAGCTGCAGTCATAGCTAACAAACAGCATTGGCAGAAGCACAGTTAGGACATCCTTAGCGTGCCACTGACTCCTCAGAGATACTCTCATCTAAATAGGTGCTTTACACAACTTCACTAACTCAAAAATCTTTTTCTGCCTTCCACTACTGGCCAAATATTGACCAAATAACTCAATCTTTACTGCATTAAAAGTGTTCAGTACATGCAACAAGATACTGTGACAGTTTCAAGAGAGTATAAATACACACACTTCTAGCACTTGGCTGAGTTCTCTAGGGGCACTTTCATCCATTTCGTCTTTTCCCCTACAAGTAAACAAGGCTGAAATCAACTCAGCATCCTACAGTCAATCGCACATTCCCCCACTGAAGCAGTGAAACACACGATTATTTCTTAACTCTTCCCTTACCAAATTTCATGAGCCATCAGCTCATATAAACAGGGTTAAACATGGAAATAGCAACTCTTATGATCACAGCTAATGGGTAACAAGCAAAAAGTCAACTCAAAGAAGCAGCAAAGAGGCAACTGGTAGGTAGGTCACGCTGTAAGTGAAGACTAGAGAAGGAATTTGAGACAACATATAATGACAAGTCTGCACTGGCTCAGCACCTGCCTCTTACATGCTGAAAAGCAATTGCACAAAGGCCATATGAAATTCCCACAGAAATAGTGGATCCTTGGGCCTCTTCTTGGAAACCAGGCTGGGAATGTACTGACAAGCATTACAGGAAAAGATCCAACAGGCTCTGAACCATCAGGTCAGAAAGAAGCATTTCAGAAAATGAAGCTTGCACCTCTCTCCTTCCCTGACACTGGTTAACTACTGCTATTCCTCAAAGGTCAGGTCTCCAATAATCAGCTCTGTGATGCTGTTTAAACCTAGTAACCTGCAGAAAACATTGAATTAGGAAAATGCCAGCATTTCAGAGCTGTGCTCCAGAAAGCCTTTAAGAAATGCTTTAAATGCAGTTGAGAATAACTTCATCTTTATATTATAGTTTATCTCAATAATACAAGGAAAGCCTCAAGATTTTCTTGCCAAGAAAGACAAACAATGTGAGCACATTGGATACTTACAGCTTCCATCAGCCCCTTTACTGTGGGTGATTTCAGCATCAAAGCATCGAACACCTCGTCTGTCTCCTTCCTCACATACAAAAGCACTGAAATAGAAAAAAAAATCAAACTTGGAGCAGGTTCAGTCAATTGCACAGATGAAATACCCCACACTGAATAGAAAAACAAATATTGATTCATGACAGATAAAACAAAGCACTGAAGATGGTTTGCACTTAAAAAGATGTACCTTTAATATCATCAGTGATCTAGACACGGACAACACATCATAGTTGCATTAAAAATACAGTATTGAAAATTCAGCAAATTTAATCTAATGTGAAAAATCTTTATCTTCCAGAATCTAAATCTCCATTTACAGAAGTTAAAAAGCACTAGGATCTTGTCCCTTGGTTATAGGACAAAACACACAAGCTAGGTCTTCTTAAACCTCTGTCTTGGCTTGTACCTCTCCAGGTTTCATCTAAAAGTCTGGGAAACAACATTCAAAAAAGGCAGGTCTGGGTTGCCTTTAGCTGTGCCTTTGAGAGCAAAATCAAAGAAAAGGTAAAGAAATAGTTGTCTCTGACATTACCATCCAGATGACTGCAAATGGCCTGACCAATATGAAAATAAATACTGGAAAAAATGAGTTCAAAGTAATTTGAGACTTTACAGGGGAGGCATTCAAGAGCACAGCTGGCAGGCAGGCATTTACCAGTGTGCCCACCTGCTTAGGTACCCAAATGCCATTTCTGTTCCTCTTCCTCCCTCAGATGTTAGCTGCTAGCTGTTAGCTGTCCACAGGCACAGTACCCTGCCCTCTCTAGCTTTTGTTTTCTTCACATTTGTACAGGTAAAAAGAGGAACCTTGCTGTAACATGGCAAAAGCAAAGCAGACAGGTACAAAGCATGTAAGCATAGACACTAGAAAAGTGTTTTAGGCATCACCTCACATGACTGATAAGTAACCAGTTAAATAAGATGTTCTGCAATTTATTTTGTTTCCTAAATAAACTGCCTTTTCAAATAGCACTGCTGCACGAGGTATAAATACACATGCACTGTCATGTCTGTGCGACAAATTACACTGGTAACTTTTTTTTTTTTGGTAGATAGAAAAGGGCATCTTTTGAAACTGCAAATTCTCGTGGTCCAAGAGATATCTTCACCATGTTACTCAATAGATGATGTGCAGATGAACCAAAAAAATATGATGGTATTTTTCATACAGAAGTAACTGTTTAGAAGTTAATTCTCAGGCCAAGACTCTAGCAGGATGGACTCGGGCCCATTTGCAGAGAATTGTAGCTTCTTTGCCCAGGTTTTGAAATGACTGGAAAAAATAATGGGTAGTCAGTCCCTTCACATGGCCTACAAACCAAACATGCAGAAAATGTTGGGTTTTTTGCATCTTCAATTCAGAAATATGAGCCACAAAACTGATACCATAATATGCAGAGTCATATCCTTTTCACCTATGTTTTGGCAACTCTTTGGGGCCTGGCCTGAGAACATCATTTTAATGGACTTAGAAGCTGAGATAACTATGGGTCACAACTTTACTGTAAAAATGTAATAGAAGAAAAAATTTCCACACCAGGAGTTAAATTTTACCATGCCTGATATGTTTAATCACATGAACAAGCACTCACTCAATGGGCTAATTTTACCAGTACTAACACATACTAATTTAGTAAACCTCTTCCTTGTGACTAGAGGGTTGTCCTGTAACTCCTGGCTTTACAAACATCTGGAGCTCTGCCAGCCTTAACAATTACAAATATATATGAAAGGAGAAAAAAAAATCACTTGGTCCAAGGTTAAACTTGGGTACATTACACAATCCCAGTGCTGAGCTTTACATCTCTGTTGCGCTTGGCGTGCCAGGCAACATTATACACACAGAGAGACAAGATTAGTAAGCACATGGGGGGTTGTTAGGTTTTTCTTTACCCTGACAGGTGTGAAACTCCTGGCTTTGATTCAGTAAAGCACTTTTCCACAAATGATTTGTGGTGACAGTGATGCCTTTGGAAGCCCCGGTCTCATGCCTGTCCTTACACCCTCTTATTCTGGCTTGTCTCAATGAATTTTCCTGGATGACAAACTCTCTCAAACAGCAAATTTGAGTGAAAAAACAACCTTTTTTGGAGTTATTCTTCAAACAGATCAGATCCCTGCCTCAGTGTACAATGCAGCCCCACAAGGCTTCATGCTGGCAGAGCAGCAGAGGGACGGCTGCAGCAGGAGACACAGCCAGAGGGGAGGGAAAAGGGCTGCAAAGGCTCCACTGGGCTCAGCAGCAGCATTGCCACTGAATGACCACGTAACACAACTCATGTCCTCTGATCCTACTGTCATCATATTCACAGCATCTAGATGGGCTGGCTCTAACAGTACAAATTACAAGATTTGGACAGGAACAAGGGGGAAATCTTGTACAAGGTAATGAGCTATTTTTGCCTGAAAGTTAAAAGAGAAATTCAAATTTGTCTGATCTACTCCCTGGTCTTAGTCCTTAACCTTCCTGCCAGCACTGAAATCCACTGCAGACCTTAATATTCTTTAGATGTTAAAAACAATTGAAAAATATGGGGGGAGATAAATTTGTCTTTAGTTACTTAAGAAATAGCCCCAACAGATCAAATTGCAGAGGGACAAACAGCCTTTGCTCAAGGCAAGGGATGTTGTTGCATCAGTGAGACTTTTGGAAGCCAGGCCACCAAATGGAGAATTTATGTGTGAATGCAGAAGAAGAATGTTAGATACCTCTTCTAAAATTGTTAACAACAACATACATGAGGAAAAATGAAACTAAGGACACAATGAGTCAGTAAAACTTGGGGCATTAGGAAGGTCTGAGCCTGGGCACTACCAGTGCTGTGACTGGCACCCTATGAACAATGACTACAGTCTCTGTTAAGCAGTCTCCAGATGAAGATGTGATACATCTTAGTCAAGGAAAGAAGGGCTGGTAGCTCTAATTTGGCTTTCTTTTCTCACATTTGGAGTTTTCGTTATTGCCCAGGCACAAATTCCCTTGGATGCCTCTCAACTCCCTGATTGTTACAAATCCGAAATGTTTCAGAGTAGTTTAACATGACTTTCCTAAGAGACAAAAGCTACACAAAAAAATTACTTTCTTGAAACTGAGAACTACAGGATTGTAAATCCACCTGATCTATAATTCAGCTGCTGGATTTATAATTAATAGGAAACTCCCTATGAAATCTGAAAGGGAAAGTGATTTGAAAACTTACTGAGAACTCAAAACAGGAAAAAGCTAAGCCTAGCCAAGTAACTAGCTGTGATGCACATTTGGTACAGATTAACATACTTCACATTTCTGTGTCGGGCACTTGGACTTCCCTTAGAGGTCAAGGAATTGAAAGAATAATTCAAAAAGAGGCAGCTAGCTGAGTGAGAATATGAACCGTGTTTGCAAATCCCTGTTCTTTTGAAGGCTGCCCCTTAATATTTTTACTTCCACCAGACAGTGTTACAAGTAGGTCCAGCAGGCAGAGGTGAGGCCACACACTTCCATTTCAGTTCTTCAGTGGGGCTTGGACACCTCACTGGCTGCTATTTACCTGCACTGCTCTGCTAAAAAGACATCTTGGGATTACATTGTTTTTTAAAGCATATTTTAATGCATATTTTCACAGATCAGATCAGCTCCCTCTCAAACACTACACCTGCACCCCATCTACACCTGCTCTCTAGGAGTTATTAATTCTGCTCTACCAAATAAATCTTGAGAAAAGAAGCTTCTAATATGGCAACTCTGGGGAAGAAAAACCCAAAACATTTTAATACCCAGGGAGTTCTCTGGCAAAGACAGCGTTACCAAGTAGGTAGATTCAGCTGAGCTGCACGCCATCAGCACAATCCCAGATGCAAGGTTCCGGATGGCAGGAAGTTCACCAGAGCAAAGGCCACACTAGGAAAGCCTTGGCCTCCAGCCAACATAGTCCAAGATGAGAGAAACACTGAACAGGAAGGGGATGTGAAGAGAGCATCCTCTAGCTTCTCTGGTTCTGTGCCTCTCCCGGATTTAATCATTTTACATAGTTTTGCCACCAGCTAAATGTTTCTTTTTCTTTCTAATCTTACCCTTGAAATGCTTGCAAGTCCTGGATGATAGCAAAACAACTAACCATGGCAAAGGACAGGAATAATCAAAGCAAGCCAATACCTCCTTGCAGACAACTTCCTAGGCTTTCAGCTGGGAAACCCAGGTGAAATTGTAGGAAATGACAGTTCTTTATGTAGCCCTCATGACTGTCATCTTCTGCTTGATAGAGCCTGATAATGTAAATTTGGCCAAGGTCTTGAGTCAACCAAATGCAAGTCCATGGTCAGTGCTGACCTCACATAATTAATTTAAGATTTAATTAAAAGAATCATATGTTCATATTTATTTCAAGAAGGTATCAGTCTCCATCCTATAATCTTCCATGCTTCCCCTGGTGCAAACAGACCACCCTAACCAACACAGAAACTCTGCAAATGCAGGCTTGTGGGAAGTCATTTCTATAAAGGTCGACTGCAACTGTAATAATACCCACCTGGGCAGTAAAAACAGTTAAGGGAAACAAGCCCTTAAACAATTCAGTTACATGTACCGGAAGATGTCTCTCCATGTCTTATATTTCTAATAGGGTAGGAAATTTCTGATTTTATTCCACTCAATCTAAGTCTACAGTCAGCAGGAGCTTGCCTGTTAAGGTCTCTGTAGTTGACCCAACACATCTTGCATATTTGCTTGTGATCCCAGACAGAACAGAAAAGATGAGCAAAAGTTAAAAATAGAGCATCACAGATTTGCTACTAGAACTTCATAAACATTGTAGCTTGGCCAAGAATCAAGAAACTTTCTAGCTTTTTTTCTATACACTTGTGTCCTTCTTGAGAAAGCACAGTCTTTTTTTTTTCTTTTAAGTAATTTCTAGCATTTGTTAAAATGCCTCCTTATAGACTGCAGATGCAAAGATCTCTTCTCCCATCTACCCATATTTGAACTAGCATCCTACAACTGACTTTGTCCAAGCCACACCCGCCCTTCCCAGCTTGAGTGTTTGAGTCCCACAGAATGATTTTTAACTGCTAAGAATTGATTGTTACCTCTTTTCAGACCTTCTTCTTTGATTTGTTTCAAAGGGGAGGGACCAAACTCTTCTTCCACAGGCCGGAACATCCTTTTGACCAGGACGCTGCTACTAGAATACACAAAACAGGGACGATGTCACAGTAAAACCGTGCTCACAGCAGAAGAGGAGACAACAGCAACAGTCATGACTCACTTTGTACTCTGGCAAAAACACCCACTGGCTACTCAAGCAGCACCAAAAGCAGAAACTGCAAGGATTTAGCTTTTGATGCTCATCTGAACTATCCAGGCCTCTTAAATTGCCGAGAGTGACTGGCTGGGACAGGTGACAGGAAAATATGTTCCAATGTTACACGCTAATTTGAAAACCCCAAAAGCCCTCAACTGTTTAAATATTGAGGGAAGGGGGGTGGTTATTGCTTGATGCAATAAATCCCTTTGTTTCTCAAATTCCACTGTAAGCCTTATGAAGAGATTAGTTTCAAAAAGAAATAAAAAGGGCCTCATGTTTTCAAGTCAGTGTTGACTGCAGGTGCTTGGCCACTCCCGACCACAGGTCACTTTTTGCAGGTTTATGGGACTGTAGTTATGTTACTCCAGAATCTCAGACTTGAGGGTGTTCACTTGGGGATTCAAGGAACTTACGAAAGTATGGGGCTGGCACACAATGTCGGCTGAAGTTCAGCAGCCCATATTAAAACTCGTATTTCATGGCACCTCTAACTATTAGAGGGACTTTCATCAATTCTTCCAGTCCCTCCAAAGTCAGATAGGGGCTACTCCCATTTCCAACCTCTGTCCTTCCCAGGTTCTCTGTTCTCTTTCTGCCTTTCTCTTCTGGCACTTGGCCATTCTCTGTGCAGTTCCTGTATTTGTTGCATACACGTGTGTGCACTGCCAAACAGCTTTCAGGACTGCAGTGATGTTCAACAAAACATTCAACAAAAAATTCCCAGTTTTTAAATTATTTGAGAACCCTCATGCTTACATAGATGGCACTTCATTGTCAAATATATTGTCCTGTCCCTGTAGGGACAGGACAGGACCTTGGGGCTCTTTTACTTGGAAATGTATTAAAATACAGATACAAAAAGCAGACAGTTTACATGGGAGAACATGAGGGAAGGGGAAGAAAGGGGTCAGTTTTATCTGATTTCATATTTTGTATCAACTTTTATGAGTTTAAACTGTTAACTGCAAAGCTTGTGAAACAATAAACATCTTACCCTTCTCTCTCGTCATCTGTATTATAGTAAACCTAGAAGGATGGAAATAAAAATCAATTATTCACAAAACTCAGACACTTGCTTAACAGAATAGTTTCAAAAGGGAGAAAAAACAAGTGTTTTGCCATTTGTCATATGTTAAAAATCCCTTTTCCTCCTATAAAACACAAACACCTCTGGTTCTAACTGTTATCTGGAAGAAGCATGGCTTAGAGAAACTGCTGTTGAATATCATCTACTGGAAATATATCAAAGTTTATTTGAGAGACATTACCCTCTTCTCTGCTTCATATCATTTTCCCAATTATTTTACAATCCTCTAAATCAGATTGCTACTCACCTAAATAATCCCTAATACAGTTTAAGCCACAACATTCAAAAGCTTGTGTATGTATTTAATACTGTCTGAAAAATCTAATTAAACTATAAAGAACAAGATTAAACTATAGGCCTAATGGAAATACAATTACTAATGGTAGACCTGAACATTTTTTGCACAGGCTGTGGGCAGAAGCCCAAGTCCAGTTTTGTGTAAATCCACACAGCTCAGAGTCACCGGGACCAAATTTATAACAGCAGCAAACGCAGCAGACAGTAGCAGGGGAGGTATAAAATCACAGTCTGTTGTCCAACACTTTACAGAACAGCCAGACAAACTCCTTACAACATGCCTGCACTGCAGGTCTGCACCAACAAGTGCACCAGCCCTGCAGCTGCTGAGCTGAGGCACAGGGCACCGCAGCCGCTCCTGCTGGGCAGGGCAAGCCACCCCAGGCGGGTCTCCAGCAACGGGGCAGAGCACACTCATTCTCACTGGGAGCCTTCACTTCTGAACCTGTGCAATGAAAATAGCTCAGAGCTGTGTGTGTGCAAAGCTGAGTCTGTAACTATGCGTTACAGCAATAAAAACCATGGCTCAACATTGCCTAAGAGCTAGAAATGGGGATATCTTCCAGTTAGTTTAGAAAATTATTTACAGGATTACATATACTGAAAAATGCTTCCACCGTCTCCTGTTTTGAAACAAATCCACACTCTGCTTTGAAAGCCATGAGGACAGAAGGTACCCAACACTGATATGTGAGTGGGCGTCTTTCCAATTTGGGAGAGTAAACCAGTGACAGCTGTGATTACAATGTCTGTGCTCTTTATGCTTTGCTCAACCACAACTCTCACTGCTTCAAAATAATTGACAATTCCAACACTCAGTTTCATTTAATCTTCGTCATTTTAGTATTTTCCAGCAAGATGCATATTAAATTTCTTCATCAACTATTTGTCTTTATAAACACATGCATAAAGGTCTCATTCTACCCTGAGATGTTAATAAATAACACATTCATAGTAAAAAAGTTGTCAGAGCTGACCCTCCAGTTCAGGTTTTCAACTTCCCAGCAGGTGATAAAGTAAAAAAGAGCCAAGTCAGGAAAGACTTCCTTATGTTTACTAGCGATAATAACTGCCAATACTGAATACTAACATTAGTATGACAGATTTATACTTGGAAGAGTGCAAATATCTTTTTTCAAGGGATTTCCAGGTCTCTAAGTGATGCCGACAGAAAATGGGTAGTGGTGTTCAGTGACCCTACTCTTGACCTTTCTAAACATGTAAGAACTTGGTCTTTGTTTTCAGCTGTGATAAGGAGGGGGCTCTCTGCTACCACAAGGTGGCACTTTATTTCACCAAGCCCAAGAGTGCATTCAAAACCAGATTGTGTTTCAGTCACAAATCAACCTCATACTTAAAAGCAAAAGAATGACAGAACTGTAACAAAACCAAACTAGTCAGTTGTCAAAGAAGTATAAACTCCTTCTTTGCACCCAGAACTCAGAAAGGTACTTGTCTCTTGTAAGGTCCTCTATAAGTGATGTGCCAAAACTGCATTTACCAAAATTAGGGCTGAAACAAGTGGCTCCAGGAACAGTGATTTATTTCTCTAAAACCTGCCCCAGAGCAGAGGCAGCCAGGTGGCAGGTGGGCATCTACTCATCTCATTATTTCCTACCTGTCCAGTTCTTTGTAGGTTTCCAAAGTGAACATCCGGTATGAAGAGAACTGGCTGGGAATCCAGGTCAGCCATTGTTTTGAAGAAGGTGATGTCACTCTTTTTCTGCAGAGGGAGTGCACTCAACTTCCCTTCAGCTGCTAGGTGGTTCACAAAGCACAGGGTTGTGAAAAGAGGCATATTAAGCATGACTTAGCCCTAGATCAGAAAGGCCCACTTTACTCACCATTATTACATGAGGCTTGGGATGCCTGCCCTTTGCCTTTCTTCCTGTTCTGCTTTCTCTCTTCATCTCGGATTTTCCTTTCTGCTCCCTGATGCAAAAAAGACAACCCACAGATATTACCCAAAGAGGAACCACTGTGAGCATTGTACTCTGCAATGCCTGGAACTACAGCATCCGACATACAGAAATGCTAAAAGAGAAACTGGTTATTTCATTGAAGACAGTTCTGTCCAGGCTTTGCATGGACCACCTGTGCCTGAGACTCAGCTGGCACATCCAGTAGCTTCCAGTGCTGCAGACAGCAAGGGGGACACATCCACATGTTGGTTTGTAGGAGCCAGGACAGGCAGTGTGCAGTCTGTAGCAGGACTGATGCCAGCACAACCTGCGCACAGGGCAACCCAAGCCCAGCATCTGTGCAATGGACAGAGTGCTCAGGCCAAACATTTTGTGCATGTAATGGCATAAAACATCTGCAGGATTGCTATCATTTCACATAATGTCTGTGCTGAGGTCTTCCCTAAACTCTCCTCCACCCACTTTGTCTGGGGGTGGCATTGCTTCACTTTAGCCAGCTGTGCAGAGCCTTTGAGAACTGACAGTCCAAAAAGGCTGTGCTGACAGCTTGCCAACATTGCAAGGGCTCTTACAGAAAAATACAGGCATTTCAAACTGGGAGAAGCTTTCCAGAAATAGGAAAGCAATGTAGCACTGCCCTATTACGTACCAGGAACTCCTGGGAAGTTGCAGGCTTCTGTTATGTAAATACACTCCCATCGAGTTTAAAAAAATAAAACTTGTTATTGACATAAAAAGCAGCAACATCTCCTTTGAAGTTCTCCTAATTTACTTTAGAAATAATACCTATCACATTGTGAAGGGTAATGAAGATCCATATGCTCCCAGACAGTTGGCATGCAAGATTACAGAATTTTTTTCCAAATTAAAATTAGAAGCTTCTTGAATAGAAAGGGAGGGGAGGGAGCTAAGGAAAGCAAAAAACACCCACTCAAGATGGCAATGGCAAATTCACACATGAGTCAATGAACCAAGTTTAAAAAGAGCGCAAGGAAAGATGTAGTCCTGGCTGTGACCTATCAGTAGCTTTCCAGAGGCTGAAAGAAGTGGAGGAAGAAATAGCTCTTTAGGAAAACATGAATGTGTCAAACAAAATCACTGCCTCCAGACCAGGTCCCAGTCCAGTTATCACTCGGCAACCTCAACTGCAGAAGCCAAAGGATTCAGAGTTGTGCACTTATCCAAATTGTTTCTAGAGGCATATTTGTAACCTTTAAGGCCACCTGTTCTTCTAAGAAAGGAGCGAAAATACACATCACAGCCACTGTTGGGCAAAAAGCACATCCTGAGAAGACTGTGCTGCACAAAGGGCTCTGCCAGGTGGCCTCAGCCCTACTCGGCACTTGGTGCTGCCACTCTGCTGCTCACAGGGAACGGGATGAACCACCAAAGTACTTCATACACAGCAGCAAGAGCAAGTATCCTCTCAGGAAAGCAGAAACTGAGGAGGACCCAGCCTTTTGTACATAATAAAAAATATGTTTTACTGATTTTCTGTAATATTCTTTGTAACCATGAACTTGGTGATGCTTCACAGCTTTCTCTTCATTCATTCATCCAAGGCAACACACCCCAAGATCTCTGGGGTGCAGGCAATCCCTGAGCTGGACAGTCATTCCCATCCACCAGTGTTTGTTTGTGCTACAGCCACTCCACAAATATGAACTGCAAATTGGCAACTGCAATACCCACAAAACTACCTACCAGCCCTTTTGAGCTTGGAGCAGCACACACAGCAAATGCCAGGGGCCAGCCAAGCCTACAGGATGGATATCACAGTCACAGGGATGAAACCACAAAATGATTTTTGCATACTAGAGCATTTCTGCTGCATAGTTTTGACAGCTGAGCCATCTGATACATACCTAATAAAGCACAGTTTGCACATCTCTTCAGGACAGAAGAAATTACCCTCTTACAGGGGACTATAAACTATGCTGTGACAAGTGAAATAATGAAATGAGTTCTTCATTTTTTCATTGATATCTGGGCTGTGTATAAATGCAAGAAGTATTTCTGCTACTAATCATTAACAAAATGCAGCCTACAAATTTCAGCTGATTCAAAATATTTTCTTCCTAATCCTTCAACTCATTTAAACTTAAGTCTTCCATTCTAGCTGCAGCCTGACAAAGTCCTTGCCCTCCTAAGGACCATTCCCATGACCACTCTGATGCTCGTGTGCACACTTGCTTCTAGTTTCAGGCTAAAGCATTCCACACTGGGCAGGCACATAGACATCAGCCTTCTGCTCTCCAAAGCTGAAGATTAATAGGCAATTAGAGTTGGTCAATACTCTATGATAGTCCATTTTCTCTACAATGTTCCACACCAAAAACAAGGACGCAAGAATTGCATATATTCCAAAGGACATGCATAAACTGGAATAATTTATTTTATTTTGGATCAATGTTATGGTATTTGCCAAATCAAGTTCTGCTTCTTTTCAACAAATATAATCACATATAGAAAATCAAGTAGCTCTGAAGTCCCAGTTCTTTCATACACGGTGGCTAAAGTATCGTGCAATATATAAATAAAAATAGTCCTGGTAGCAAGTTTCCCTGACAACATACTTAAGGAATAAAAATTATATATTCTTATAATGCAGCATCAGTGATCTGCACATGATAAAAAGACTGAAAGGCAGAGAATTAGCACTGAGAAAACAAAATGTGGACTGTAACAAATGCTTTGAAGATTGCCTACTGAAAAACAAACATGGACAAAAGGCTGGAGGACAAATAGGGAGTATGGTAAAGTTAGATTTGTTAAGTAACATTTACAGGCTTTGCAGCATTTATCTCCATAAATTTATGTCACAAAGCACATAATGGATGTCAGTTGGTGGTGCTCTTTAGTTTATATGTAAACTAATAGTAAAATCAAGGAATTGCCAGAATAAATACTAAAATATATATAATATGTACCACTTAGCTAAATGCAGTTTTATTTCCTCAAAGATAACTCTTTCCACAACAGCTATGCTGTGTTGCAGCTACAAGACATTAATTGGTCAGTGAATGTTCTTAAAAACTGGACACCTCCACCTGTGATTTATCTAAGTGAATATACAAATACACCAACTGGTCCTAAAGAGGCACCACTATTACAAAAAGAAACATTTTTAATAACACCCCAGGCACAGAAACATTTTTTTCTTCCATGTTCCAAAATGAAAAATATTTCATACTTAGGCAGGAGGAATTTACTGCGCAGTTCCACTAGTCCAGGTGATTGTAATAAATCAGGTACTTTTTTCATCAACTTCTATTTGATGCTGTCAGATTGGGGCATAACAGTGCAGTTCACACTATCAGAATTCATAAAGATCATTATATGACTGCTGGGGTTTTTTTAATGTTCCTATAGTACCTCTTCAATTCATCATAACAAGGAGGTGGGCAATAAATAACAGTATCAGGTTCATGGCCTTTCCCAATAAGGTAGCAAGCTTTGTCCATGTCAGTGGAGGGAGAGTCACAGGCTAGCAAGAGAAACTGAACTATTTAGCACCACCTTAACCAGAGCCAGGGGGTTATTTTGACATCTTGGAAAGATGAGGATACCCAGCCACACCAGCTACCTTCCTCTGAGCACAATGAATTCTCCCAGCGTCAACAGCAAGTGGAAATTCTCTAAACAGTTCTTTACTTACAAAAGCCCTGTAACAAAGGGATGTTGGCAAAGATCTGGCAGCATAAGTTTGGGGAGAAGCAAAAATTCATCACTTACCAAGTGCCAATTAGCACAAACTGTCATGTGCATTGACCTCAATAATTTTCATTTGCTCAAGTCATTTTCACACCTACATGAATTTAAAAAGCTCTACGTGTGTATACATTTATATTAAAGAGATATATAGCCTATCATCAATACCCTTGAGCTCTTCGGTTCCCACTTCCAATACATTTTTGATGTGCATAACGCTTTAACTACCCCTGTGATCTTTCTTTTTACTTTGAGACAGTTTTGAGTAATAGATTCAACATTAATTTCCTGCTTTTTCGTCTGGATATTTGAAGCTCCAATTAAGCTAATAGATGCAATAAACATGTATTACTCAAAATCTCCACCAGTTGTATCTAGAGGTCACCCTTGACGAGTTTGTGCTCTGATTTTCCTTTCTTTTTTAAGGCAATTCAAATTTTTCTAATTGCACTTCAGAAACAGGTAGATGAAAACAACTTGTTACTTTGATATTTACTGAGCTTTTAACATCCAGCTGTAGCTTCAAATCTCTCAATATTTGACATTCAAAGTTACAATTAAAAGCATAGCATTTTGGCTGCAAGAAGACCTCAGTGCATACATTTACATTCATTACTTCCAAAGATTTTCCTCCACTAACACAACTGACTGATTAGCCCTCAAGATCTCGTTGTCAAGACAGCAACAAGGGAACAAACTGAAAAGGTGGAAGGAGCAGCAACACAGAGACCTGAAACAGTTGAACTCTTACCCTTTCCATTAAAAAGTTAATGTTACATCTTGCCTGGGGCATGGCCTTTTGTCTTTCTATTCCCACCTGTAGGATGGCAACACTAATTTGGATAAATTTCCAAGTCACTTAAATAGATGTAGGCTCCTGAATCCCTGAACCTTGACTAGAATCCAGGCATCAGCTTCCTTATGAAAGATCTTTGTCAGCCTGGAGAAAGTCATCAGCTGGCAGATGCTAAACAAAACTGAAAAGTGGTCACACTCTCTTTGAAGAATCATCACCGACATTTCTGAGCAACTGTTTCTACCTCGTGATACACACAGCTGACCATGACACTGCCTAATTCATTCAGGCATGATCTATGTCTGGGTGCTGAAACATCTTACTAATTTCCACACAGGAGCAGTCATACCTACAGCAAAAAAACAAAATTTGGCTAAATAGGGTGTGAACACACACAAAAAATAGTAACTGAATTACAAAATGGGAATGGCTAATATATTTTTGTGTTTTACTTTTGGTAAGAAAATAGCAACATAAGAGCTTCTAAAATAACCGTTTGTAAGCAAAGCAGGGGGAAACCCATTAGCTGTGTCACTGGAATTTGCTGTTTTCCACTGCATCATAAAAGGGAGCTTAGCAGAGCCTCACTGAAAAGTGCATTTTTCTGTCAGAGAAACTGACATGAAGTTTACCTGCTGCCTATCCTGACTTTAAGAGTTAAAAGGGATGACACCAGCAGACTGCCACTTACATGAGCCTGTGATCAACACTGACCTTCCAAATAGAGATATTTGCATTTGCACTCTCTATTACTTTTTTGATATTCCAGAATCATGACCTATAACATGCTGTACTTAAACAGTGCAACTATTGCTTACAAGCTGAGGAATCAGGACCAAAATTGCTGCAAAGCAGTAAAACAATTACATGATAATTAGATAGTTAGATTTGTGATACAGCTGGTCCAAATGCTATGATGAAATACAATTCTTTAAGGAAAGAAACAGCATTTAATTAAGTCTAAAATACAGCAACAACAAACTTCATAACAAGATTCTTCCTTCATCCATGGTAACTGTGCTTTCCACTTACCTTGTCACAAAAAACCTTGATCTGGCAGTAGGCTCGGTGGATAGGTTTATTGCTGCGGTTGTTGTAGCTGTAAGTATCGATCTGAATCATCAAAGGAAGCCCTTTTACTCCTTTTTGTGAGGAGAAGTCTGTACTCAAGCAATTCACTGTGATGAAAATCTGTGTGCCAGAGAGATTACTTTTTGAAATGTGGTGCAAACAACATTAAACTTTCAGAAATACATGACAAGAAATGCGAAAACAAAATATTTTAATTCAGCTATGATGTGCACTCTGGAAATTCACACATTTATCCTCCTCTTCTGTCCAGCAAAGACACTCCCATGCTGGGAAGAAGAACAAACTTGAAAGCCATATATTGGTGCTTCAGTTTGGATCAGAAGCTCACATTTGAGGTGAATCATTTGGTTGTCCAAACTTACTGTGCTTTGGTTCACACCAGAGCTCAGAACACATGAACTGGATTATTTTGGAAGAGCCACACCAGAAAGATATGTTCTAGGAGCACACCTCAGATTCTTCAGCTGCTCACAGTTGCTTAGTTCATGGGAACTGACTAAAGATAATCTGAGATAAAACCTCCTAAAAAATGTGTCTCGTGTGGATGTCAGGCCTTTAGCCCTTATTTGTTCCACTCTACAACCTTGCTCTGTATGTTTGCATTATTTAATATAGATCATCTTGCTTCACCCTTTCCAGCTGCCTTAGGTATGGCTTGTTCATCTGACAGTGAGACAAAGATAAACTCTGCTCCTTTTTTTATTTTAAAAATTTTCTTCACACTCTCATCAACACTGCTGCTTTCTCCATCCCATCAATAGATAATCCCGTGTTTCACTTCAAAGGCCCTTCACTGTCTTTCCTCAGTTTTAAGGACGCATCTCACCCTGTCTTTCAAACTGGGAAGGAACTTTTCAAATATTCCTAGAACTACTCCCTATCTCTTCTCAGAAGTTCTCTTTGTTATACAGCACCCACATAACTTGACACTGCATTCAGAGAGTCACAGAATTCTCTGAGCTGGAAGGGACTCAGAAGCATCATCGGGTCTTAAAGTGAATGGCCCGTCCAGGGATGGAACCCACAATCTCAGCATTAACCAACCGAGCTAGCAAGTCCCCTGCTTGCCTGTGCTTCAGAAATCCATCTCTTGCTCTCCTCCTACCACAAAAACTTACTATTTGGTAGCCTAATCATCTCCCTCTCTTTAACTCAATTGGCACCATGGGACAAGGTGTGTGTCAGGACCTCGGAGAAGGGTCTCCCACCACCAAAGTCTTTCAAGGACTATTCTGATGTAAAGCAAGCACTACGAACTGAAATACCACGGATGCCTTTCAGTCAGGATGGAATGCATAAAACTCAAGAGAAGAAACTAGATTAAAAATCCGATTTTCAGTCCAGTGAGGAATATGTACATTACATAATAATTTGGGGCAATTGTATATTATAACCTGATTCTACTTTTCGCTTGCCCTTAGTTTAAAAAGCAACAACGAAACACCAAACAAAACAAAACTCCAAAAGTGTGAACCAAGGAAAAGGACTGAGAAAACCAGCAGCATATACATCCTGAACCAAGAGGATGTGAAACCCGCTCCAGAAGAACAAGGACACTCAGGAAAGAAGAGATCTCAAACTGGTCTCTCAACCACACCTGATGCACACCTCACTGGGCAGAGGAGAGGGCAGCAGGCCTCTGGGGTCTGGGAGAATTCCTGAAGGAAGAGCATGAAGGACATCCCCCCTCCTCCCCCTCGATTCCACAAACAGGGAAAATAAACCAACAGTGTGAGTGACCATAATGCAACATCCCTAAGAAAGACAGCTGAAAATAAAGAAGGGCTCCAGCAGGGCTGGTGGGGGATACTTTACCCTCCTGGCAGAAGTTAACATTACAGTCAGGGTCTTTATGATGGAGCCAGAGCAGCTTGTTTGCCTGACTGAGCTAATGGCCCCTCCTCTCTGCTTCTGATTGTATCACAGAGCTGCATTTACAAATGAAATAGTTGAACTTTAACTGTGGAGAGAAGAGGGAGGCAGGGAAAGGCCCTAGGTGAAACTCTGATTTTGAAGCTGATAGTGTTATTTCTGTTTCGAATTACAAGCTGATCTCCTCCAGCTCCAAAGATAAGTGTAGACACAGCGAATATGCCTTTGAAATACGACAGCCTGAATTTTCATTTGCCTTCAGAATCATTTATAGTGTCAGGGCAATGGTTTAAAGTGTGTGTGAACACAGCAGTAGAACAAAGTCTAGCATAAAACAGAATTGGGTCTCCCTATATTTTAGCCCATACTTCTGCACAGGGATTTTCCAAAATGTACGTTCAAATGCGAGAAGACGTGCAGGCTTTGCATCTACCTAGCAGTTTGTACTTCTTCCACCCTTGCTGCACACTCAGCTGAGAAGCAAAAAAAGATCTTGTCCCACCTTAATCAACTACATACACTGTGTCATCTCTTTCACTGCCTCCACAATCACAGAGCAGAGTAGGAACGGCTGGGGAAGAGACTTTATGGTTTCAAGAGTCCCCATACAGCAATAACAGATTATTCAGCATGAATAATAGATAGATGCTGTAAGACTCAATATCTTGTCCTGACACTGTAATACATCAGGATCTCTCTGAGGAGCAATGACTGTACACTCATGTACATGAAGTGTACTACACTTTCTGTCATATCATTTGCACCTCACAGATAGACAGATGGATTCAAATTAACACAAATCATTCATACTGGGCGTATTTTCTGTCTCCATGCAATGTTCTATTAGCTTTCCTGTAAGGCACCACACTGACTTTGGATTTGGAAAACATGGGGGTGCATAGAGGGAAAGGGAAGAGGACATAGGCTCTGTTATTTATTTTAGGGTCTTTTTTTTTCTTTGCATGACTAAAGACTTGCACCAGTGCAGCAGGCTGCTATGGTGAAGAGGATCTAGAGAAACATCTGGACAGTTCCCTTCTCTCTCCCCTGGTCTGACCAGAAACCACCTCCCCAGAGCAGTGACCTGCTCTGAACAGCACTGATTTCAGCCATTTGTCCAAGCACATCCTGCTTTGCCCTATGCAACTCTCACCTTCTCCCTCTTCCCAGCTCCTGTCCATAATGCATATACTCCCCCTCTCGATGAGACAAGGGGCAAAACAACTCCATAGGCAGCCATGAAAAGGAGTTGCTCTACTTTTCCTAGAAGATACTCAGATTTAAGATCTCCTTTGCTGTGGTATTTTGCATAGTAGAATTAAGATGGTTAGAAAATGTAGAGTTAAGTAGAAATTACAGTAGCGGAAAGAGAAATCACTGCCTCCCTTTCAAGCCCTGTCTACACTTGTCTTAGAACTATATTAATAGAAGTTAGTATGAATGTACCTGAATTCAGATACAACTTTTTTTTTTTTCCAGTGCAAACTGGATTTTAGCAATGTTTTGTTATCTGGAGCACATTGTATAATTGTCATTATAGCGATGTCTTTTTTTTTTTTTAATGTCAGCATATCTTAGATTAGAGCAATTAATGGCAGTGTTCCACCCATCCAGTCTCCAGCTCAGGCATGCCACTGGCAATTAAATACTAATTTGGAGAAACATTTGGTGCTGAGAAAGTTTCACATGTGGCCTAATATAACGACAACTCTTCTATTTGTTATAGAGCATGTCTAGAAAAAGTACTCTGTCTTTTGGGGACTACTCCTCCACACTGTACCTGCTATTATGAGAATTACTGTTTGTTAAATACTGCAGCATAATTAGGGATGTACAAGACACAAACACAGTAAGCTGCCTTAAGGGAAAGCAAGGCTCAGAAGTGCATTTCCCTTTTTATAATTTCATTCAGCCAACTTGACTCTTGCTGCGGTCTCTCAGCTTATACACCAAAGGTCTACAGCTATGAAACTTCTAATAGAAGCCTTTTATCACCATTTACATTTCTGGCTCCCATTGTTTCAGAAACTGCCAAGGGCAGAAGGGAGGGAAGAGTGTGTTTCGGCACAAAATAAGAAACTTAAAGCAATTTCTCTACTGAATACTAGGAATACACAGAAACCAGGTGACAGGTCTCTTAAAAGTCTGCTTTAAAAGGTTCCTCCCTCCAGACCGTAACAACAAAGAGTTAAACGACTCGTCTCTCAAATGACTAACATCAATCCCATCATTCCTCGTATACACAGAAAGTGTGGGTTTATAGTTTCTCCTACCAGCCGTTACCTTATAAATCCCACACAAAGGTAAGACCTTTGTTTTATTTCAATACAAATGTCTCCAGCAAATGTTTACACTACTCTTTTGAAGCTTCCTCAACCCACACCACACCCCGGCAACTACATAAAAATGCCATTTGCTTTGAATCCCAGACGCATACTTACCAAGCCATTTGTATACACTGAATTTCAACATTATGTGCTACCACAGGTTAACTCCTCTCTAATATATACACGTGTGTGTGCATGTCTCACATCTATATACACACACATATATATGCACACTTGCACACACAGACATGGTTTATTAAAGTAGCTGCCAAGTCTAATCCTACATAATTTCTGCTACTAACTCCCCCAAATGAAGCATCTTTTCCTTCAACCTTTACATTTTTAGAGTAGAGAAGACGTTCATTTCCTTCCTAATTAAATTAAATTTGATGTAACTTGAGAAGGAAATTCACGATTAAGAAACAAAAATCTTATACTAGTCAAAGCCTGTCCTAAGTATCACTAACAATGTTTAAGAAATATGGATTGCCACAATACAAATTACTGCTAGAAATAGTGCTGCTCTATAAGCTTGATTTTACCATTGTACCCACTGGAATTGGAGCTCACTTTGGCCCACAATATCCAAGAACCTAATCCTGCAAATCAGTCACTCTTTGAAAACAGCTTATTACTGTATGAGCTATGCCAAAACTCATTAAATAACTGGAAAAGTTCCCAGAGGCTTCAGCATACTTTGGATTAAAGATCTACATTTCAGTTAAATATAGCAGGGCAGTTATTGCATGCAAGTATACACAACAACTGCTCAGCACACAACTCCTGCACTCACTGAAATCACCTCACTTGTGTGCCAGCACCTGCCTGAATAAGACAGCCACAAACATGTCTTTTTATTGCACGTCCAAGTTGCAGTGCTTAGCAGAAATCTGAAATCTCTTGATATCACTGAAAACTGTCTCTTTAACGTGACATTTTTTGTTAGCAACTATTCATTGAAGTCGTATCTTCGATTTTAAGGCTAAAAAATACTTTCCATAAAAATATACAATTAATTGTTTCAGGAGTAATACCATCATAGCCAATTCAAATGCACCAAGTACCTACCAAAAAGAAGACATATCTCAAGGAGGTGGTACAGTTTATGACAAATATATTATCCTTTGACCAAGAGAATTCTGCCTCTTTTACCATCTTTCTTGCAAACTAGCTTCTGTCAGTGCTAACACCGCAAGCACACAGATGAATGCCTATCAGAAATGAAGCTGAGTCTGTTCAAGAGTCTCTACTAGAACTTTGTCAACTGGCCAGATGCTGCAGCAAAATCTTTTATAGGGCAGCAGCAAGGCAACTACATAGCTTCTAGCATATTATAAAGACACTTTTTTAAAAGATAGTTAAAAAGTCAGCCAGTTGTTGTTAACTGTTGTTTCCTCATCTTTTTTTAAAAACTCCTTTAAAAATATCAAATACAGCATTTGAGTTCAACCAAAGCAAGACAATAAATCACTTTACCCATAAATGTTACATATATATAACAGAATTGAATATGGGATGGAAACAAAGACAGATTGTACAAAACTGTTCTTCTCTTCCAAACCCTGCTCCTTTACAGCAATATTTTTGTCTTAAGAAAGCACTGAGTTTGACATGGCTATAGAGCCTTCTCCTCATTTTCCTGGATCATGCTCTGAACCACAAGCCCCACAATGACCTCTAGATAACAGCCCTAGCAGAAAAGGCTGCTGCTCTAGAAAAGGGTAAGGATGTGCCAGGACTAACTCTCCTCTGTCAGAAGGGAAGGGGACTGCTGCTGTCAACCAGGCACAGCAGAGAAAACACTAGCAGAGTGCTGTTTCTGACTTTGGTGCTGTTTCCTTAGTTCTCAGAAGGCAATAGTGTGATTATTCCACCTCTTGACATGCACTGTACAAGACTCTGCTTCCAGTGACTGGTTCTGCCAAGCAGCAGTTGGAAGATGACACACCAAGCATGGTGAATGGGAGCCCACAGCCCAGTTCCATTGCCATTACTGGGACAACAAAGAGAGGCCTCTGCTGTACCCTCTGCATTCCTGTTTATTCCACTAAGACCCAACATGAGATGCTGCCTTACCAGCCCTTAGAGGCTTACTGGGAGCTGGCAGATTGTGACTGCCACATGCCTTCTCTTATACTCTCATCCTGAAGGGCTGAGGGGTGAAGGCCTGTTCTGTCTGTGCACGAGAGGAAAAGTCTGACTTCAAATGAGGAGAAATATGGCTTTAGAAATAGGAGAAATAGGAGAAATTAGCTGTCATCCAGGTGGAATAGGAAAGTAAGAAATCTGATGCTCAAGAGATGCCTTCTGAATGTGGGACTTAGTTTCCCAGGAGAGAGAGGTGTATTTGATTAGGTGATTTCTACTATTTCTGTTTGATTTTCCACATCACTCTCCAGTGTACTTCCAACAAGAAGTTTGTTTTCTTTGCTTCTTCCAGGGCCAGTAGAATGCTTCATCACATCCCATCTCAGAGGCCCTGAAAAGAACTGTTGTGTGCCACTTTTGACTTGGAAAAAAAAGGCTTTTGTGCCTCTGAGGGGGTTAAGTTTTAATCTTGAAATTGTGGTGAAAATGGAAAATAATACTGAACAGAAACAATGGAGGCAGTTGAAAGATCATAATTCAAAAAGCTTAGGAAAAGGGAGTCTGTAATTATGCCTTGAAATAAATTCTTCATCTCCCAAGGATGAGGTAATTGCTGGAAAAAAACCAGCCTTCAGTGACGTGCCTCAGAACCCACAGCTTTCCAACACCGCAGGGGCATCCTATGGGAATCCCCAGACCAGTGCAACCAGCTATTGTATCATACTTTCCAACAGGAGCAAGCATGTACACATACATGTATGTGGGGAGGGAAACACTTTAGTGCAGACAAGGTGATAACCTTTCACGTACAATCTGATTTATGCTTGATAGCCAAACACTAAAGCACATTATGAATCCTCTTTTATCAATACATTTACAGTTCAAGCTCCTAAAAGATCAGATATTTAATACTCCAAATTAAATACGCATAAGTCAATTTGCACTTTAATCACTATTTCCTGCAGAAATACAAGCAGCTTAAATTTCACTCCTAACGCTTTTTTAATCCAGTAAGAATCTTTATTATAAAATCTTAGCTTGCTTGTTTCCAGTGATCATTGCAAAAGTTGTGTTCCTAATGTTCTGGCACCCAGGGCAAGAGCCAGGTGAATGGTGTGAGACTAGAAAAAAAAAAGTCTGACGTTAATACCTGACATTAGTGGATGTGACTTCCTTGTTCCTATATCAACATGGGTGTCTTGCTAAGTCTGGCTTGGAGCTGCAAATGCAAATGTCTTAGAGAACTGCCAGCCCTGGGACAAGGCTGCCGAGTTCTAGCCCTGGTAGTGCTTCTCTAAAGGTCTTTGAGAAAGACTGCAGTGTTGGAGATCCCAAATAGGTATTTGCTTGCACAATGATCACACACACACAGAGCAGTCGGTGTTATGACTGCTGGGGACAACCTACAGCTGTATTTTGAAATGGAAACACATAATAGGGAAATATCTAGGGCAGTGAAAATGTAATCAGTGCATGAGCAAATACAGCACCATTAGCAACTGGGCCAAGTACAACTCTTTATCAAGGCCTGCTTTTGAAAGAGCTGGGTGATTTTCAGGACTATTGTCTTTTCTTTTAAGATGCACATCAGAGATAAAAATCCCTGTTACTATAAACAGTCAGCACCTTCAGTCAGGAGTCAGGACACTGAGTGTTAATGCTACTACTCAGTGTTCAGTACAAGTTCTCAGAGAACTCACTCTGAGGATGCAATCTCTCTAATGCTACTGGAAATGCAGTGGGCAATTGTGCATGAAGACGTCTTTGTATTTGAAAGATTCATAGCTTTACTTGAACATTGGACATCTTGTGTTCAACATGAAAATAGTATCAGGAGTTTGCCGAGCTCGGTGTTTGCTGTTTATCAACTCTACATCCCCAAGAGTACTGCATTACCCCCACTCACTTTACACAGCCTATTTCCCTTGTTGTTTGCTTTCCGGAGGCCAACTTCTTCTTATAGTTACCGGCAGTTTTTCATTTCTCCCGCGCTAGTCCATGCAGTTGAAGCACTCTGACAGCCTTTGTACAACCTTATCTGTAAGAAACTAGTTAAGGTGTTCTGATGTCCTGGTTTATAGATCCACTTAAGAGTCACATTCCTGAATGAAAACCCCATGCCTGAGGGTACTTGACCATTTAAAAAAAAAAGCCTCAGTCCTCAAAAATACGTTCATTCCAAATTGCAAAGACAGTCTGTGTAACAATATAAAAAATAATGGGCACCAACACAAGGGAAGGATAGTCTAACTTACAGAATATGGATTATTGGAAATTCTTATAGTGTAGAAGAAGTTGACAATTTAGTGAAAGAAAACACTCAGCTTGTGTCTTACACCTGGCTTTGCAAATAGGAAAAAATATGTTACTGTTTCTCAGACTGGGGACCTACCAACAAGCCCTTTTATTTGTCAGAAAGGAGAGAAATGGAACAGTGCCTAGTGATGGATGGAACTTATAAAGGGATGCCATCTGCATGGCTTTTCCTCACCTTTGCCTCCTCATTGACATCCCAAGTAAAGGACACAGCATTGAATGCAATTTCTTCAATATTCCCAATGGTATTAAAACTCTCCTTGTAATCAGCTGTAAGAAAAAAACAAAAGAGTCATGAAAAAATTTGAACTTTCTGTTTTACAATTCATAGTGCTTCTTTGCTTCTTAAGCTGGATTGTCTAGTGCATCAAAACTACCTCTTGTATTGTTTATGATTAATTATTAATAATCTTAATTGCAAAGAGCTAATATAATGCAACCTGAGTCTTATGCATAGTATATCACCAACTAATGTTCTTGCAAAATATTATTAGCTCTCAAAAAGGAGTGTGACTCTACTGGCAATGAGTCAGTGCATTCATTAGCTTGGCCAAGGAATGGCCAAAACTGGAAAATTAACTGAAAACTTCTGAAGCATTTAAAGGGACTGTTCAAACCTTGATATTAAGAAAAAACATAGTAAATCCTAAACAAGCTTTCTGAAAGTTTAAGAGCTATGATTGGAGGAAATCATCAGTGTGTATTCCAACTTTCCCAGGAATTACTGCACTGGATAGTGGATAAATACTTATATATTATTAAAAACAAAATAAAACCCCACAAAAATCCAAACCAACAAAAAATCCCCCACAAAGAACCAAAACCACAAAGATCCTTTTTCACTACTAAAAAAGCAAACGAAGAAAAAAATATTTTTAATTTGTCTGACTACAAAATCTGCACCTTCTCACTTCTTCCCCACGTGCTGTTATTATTATCATCAATAAACTAGCATTTTGGAAGGAATGAAAACCAAAAGGGAGGAAGATTCCAAAGTTGACTAACCCTCCCCCAAAAACAGTAAGGGTGGAAAATTATGTAAAACAGACAACTCCCAAGTCTTCTTTATAATTGAAAAGAGGAACAAGCACTGCTTTTCTCTCACTTTGCTGGATAGTTTAACACATTTTATTCTTTTTGATGACAGATTAAGAGAGATACCAGGTAATATCTGCTTGATTAAAGAAACTTCCAGATCGTTCGCACTAATGGAAGAACTCTCTTTGGGACAAACATTTCCTAAGAATCCCTCGAGGGCTGTAATTGGACTCAGTGCCAGAGGGCTGAGATTACACTCCTGATCTAAAGTTTGTGCAAATCTCTGCTTCAGAAGCATGCTGATTCTTAGCTTTGTAAACCAGTTATAGAAAGAGGATGTTTTTGGATTCTGTGAGACACACAAATTGTTCCAATATTCATTCCCTTTGCCTAAGCTGTTGGTCCATAAAAAATAATTTCTAGGTAATAACTGCTTTAAAATAATTTATAACAAAAAACATTGCTACAAAAAGAATTATTTCATTATTGAGACAGGCAACCAGTATATTTTTCTCTCATTTGAAACACAAGAATGCTGGCATCTCACTGGGCACATAAAATTGTGTCCCTGGGACACATGAGTGATTTTGGATACAGTAAAAAAATCACTTTAGACGACAGGAACAGGACGAGACATTTGGTGATGTAGCAAATTAACAAACTGTTTGAAAGGGCAGGCAGGCTTTTCATTCCCACCTTGAACTCATATCTCCTTTTTAACTGAAGTCATTGGCTTCACTATCTAAATTCACTGTGGGGATGAAAATGAGAGGAATTAGAAGACATATAAGTAGCTTAATATGCATGTGCACACATCCACCCACCTCTTTAATTTATGATTCACCAGAAAGTGCCTCGTGCAACTGACTGCTGCATATGGGCGTGCTGTGTAGGTGCGCTTCGGAAAGACATGAACAAGATGTCTCCTAGAGACACCTGTTTTCTTGTCTTAAAAGGCTGCCAGAGCCTCACATCCCACCAACCCTTCCCTTCTCTCAACTCATGCCTCTCCTTTAACTGCTATGCACAAATCTCACCGAGTGTCTATGTGACACTCTGTTAAAAAGTAGAAGTGCATCTTATTCGCCTCAATTTACAGGCAATTAAAGAAGGAGCCTCAGTCGATTAAGAAAGCATTTACACCTCAGAATATTTGAAAGCTGTTAGAGTGACTACAACTTTTCCTCTTCTCCTGCTGTGAGTTACCAGAAAGAAAATCAGTGTTATTCAATATGGAAAAAATGGCTGCACAGGAATTATTTCCTCTTTCGTTATATAAACTGCATATTAAACCATGGCAAATTTTTAATGTTAAACATAAATCATGCATTGATAAATGTCATTGCATACTTTCGCATTGTGCACATAAATAATAAAAACTATCCTGAAAAAAAAAACAAGTGCAAGCTTCTATGGAACACAAAGCTTCTACACCCACTCTTCATATTTGAACCTGCTCTAGTATGTCAAATTACTGTACTTATTCTAAATAATCAACATCCACTGCAACTAAGTATTGTATTCTTTATTTGAAATGATTTTAAAAGAAAAAGTTAGTGATCCAGTGTTATAGCACTGTGAAAATAAAGCTGTTTTCCCCCTGCCCCCCTTATTCCTCCTACAAAAAGTAAACATGCACCTTACTCCTTCTTCAGAAAAATCCATTACAGCATATAGCCTAAATTTTGGAAAATACCTTACCTTCTTGCTTAATAAGTGTCAAGCCCTCAGGTTTATTCCTCAAGCACTAAGGACTTAAATACATATAACTACACACTTATCTTATTAATATCAACGCATCTTCAGATCTGTCACTGCACCTAATCCATTGAAGCATCCTTCCTCCCAGGAGGTGCACCAGCCAGTACACAGAACAAATTAAAGCCGTGACCCCTGTGTAGGGGCAAGCCACTGTTTCCTCTGATGTCCTGAATATAACTGCAGGCCAGAAAGCAGACAGATAGATCCCTGCCACAATGGAAAGCAGCACAAGCATAGTCCCCCCCATCCATCTAAGATCTGAACAGCTGGAACTAGAACATCCCAAATTAATTTGATCTTCTGCCTGCTAAGGACCACATCATGCTATAGATTAAAAGTGCATTCATAAACAATTAGAAAGGATTCACAGATGTTAAACATGCTACAAGCATCAAATTAAAATAAGAGTAACATCTATGGAACAGGTGATGCAGAGTTATGGATACTTAATATTGTTTGTTTACTACACAGGGCCTGGACATTAACTCTGAGTATTCAGAGGACCCCTTCCGGGATCTGAAGGAATTTTTAATGTAAAGGGAAATCTTCATAGAGTCATTCAATATAATTTCTATGGAAGTGACCCCTGGAGGTTATCTGGTTCAAGGAGGGCCAACTTCAATTAAGTTGCTCAGTTAGATCACTTGACGATAAAACTAGAAGATTTTGCTAAATGCAGCTTGGTATTTGTATAGCAAAAACAACTGGGAGCCATTCTGGCCTAATAAGCCAGTTAGCCGTAATGCAAGTGCCAAAGAAAATGAAATGCACTTCAGAAATACCATACTTGTAAGAGCTAAGGCTATATTTCAGTTGTTCTCAAGAAAACACTACTGAGCAACATTTAAGTCTTTTTTTTCCTGAAAACTGAGGTGAACCATGCTCTTACAGCTCTTATATCTGACAAGAAGGGCTATATCAGTAAGTCTCACTACACTGTGCTTCGCTCATGTTTGCAGTGCAAATAAAGAATATGCACCTCAGTATTCAAAAGTGGCTCAAAAGTCAGTGCAGAGCTATTTCACCTCAAACTAATGGAAAATTAAAAGACATTCACTTTAACACAGGTAAACACACAGCTCACACACAGCACTTATTTTGCAGAGCACTATTTTACAGAATATGTATCATAAGTTAACTTGTTGGGGTAAGGCAACTGAAATGTGCCAGGACACCACAAGTGCAGTGGAGTCAGGGGGTGTTGGCACTACAGTGGAGTGAGCTGCTCAGCACATACTTTTCAAAGGTATGAGCATTACTACCACAAGCTTGTAGGGACTAGCACAAAAAAACAGGCAGTCTTCGGAAAGAGCTGTGACGCGGCCTCCTTCTTCTTTTAATGTGTCATGATAAAAGTAATTTGTTCTGGGGTGGTGGTTTTACTGCATTAGGTACCCCAATGGGCAAGAAGAGAAAATGGGGGGAAGGTGGAAAGAAAGAAGTTAACGAAACAGTTCAGCCAGAATAATGATGATGAGACAGGAAGCAGAGAGGACATTCTGGAAGAGCTCCTTGGACAAAATACACTTGACCGTAATAACACCAGGCCTCAGTGGAAACTGCAGTATTTGAAAATCTACAGGCAGCACAATGATTAGGACCACCTGCAGACAGATTGCCTGATCACCCAGTTCAGTCTCCCCCTGAAGTGTCCAAATGTTCTCTATGAAGTAACCCTGCTCTGGTTTAGCCCCCCTCTCTGCCCCCCTTCATTCCTGCCATTCAATGGTTTGGTTCCCTCAGGCGGTCAAAACAAGATAGACTTTGTCTGCTTTGGTCTTGCCGACTCCTTTGACTGGAATCCGTGCAGATGGCTGCATGTGTAAACTGCACGTGGGAGGGGAGAAACGCTTGATGTCTAGACACTGCCACCGACTTCAACTTCAGGCTCCTTGGCAGCAAGTACGTGTTCTTCCTCTGCTAAAATCTCCCGAGCATGCAGATAGGACAGCTGGGGCTGAAATGGGCTTGTAAATACTTTAGAGGGGATGAACAGTAAACAGGTCTCTCAGGATAGCACAGCAGAGTTTGCTTCTCTCTCACTGCTGACACTGACAAGACTCAGACTCTACGGATGTAAGAATTCTGCACACTCCTTTGCAGTCACCACAATGATGACATCTCCGCTCTCAGGCTGCAATTCCACATTAATTAGCTAACATAACTGTTGCTGGATCAAAGACTTGATCACCCTTTGAAAAAATAAAGGGAACAGACACTCTGCTGCACCTGAGGAGGTGCAGACCTTTATTTTCCAGCTGCAGAAGGAGGTACACCACTAAACACACATGCAAGGAGCAGCTCCTCTGTGTAAATACTGAGAACCACTCCTTCTGCATGGTCCTATCCAGCTCCATAGACCCCATAGTTCTAGCAGCAATGAGACATTGCTGAAAACTCTGGTACAAGCCAAGAAGCCATTGTCAGTATATTCCACCATATTCCTGTGCAAGGCACCAGGTGTTTCCATATCTGCAATCTTCCCTGAAACATCTGGAGATGTTCTTACACTCACCAATGTCAAGGACTCTCTGTTTAGCTGTGTGCTGCCGGGAATGCCAGTACTTCCAATATTTCAGCTGTTCATCTCTGTTTTTATCCTCACTGAAAACAACCATGACCACACTCTATGAAAAACAACACCAGAGTCACATTAGTTAAAATAATTAATAGTCAGGAACACAAAAATTAAAATCTCCATATGCCTCTAATTCTGATCCAGCCACCACCCTCTCCCAGTACTTTGGTTGTAGAAGATTGGGTTTTAATCAGTCCAACGCTACAGTGTACTTAAAGACTCAGGACAGAAGAAATGTAGTTGCAAAATAATGCAAGGCTCAGGATTATGTTCTTGATAGTCCAAATAAAACTTAATCATATTCTCAGTTTTAAAAAGTCAACTTCACTGGCTAAAGGCAAGACATTATTAATTTAGTATACACAAATATCCTTTTTGGGAGCAGGACCTTTGCATATATGTTTAATGACAAATTCAGTGTAACTATTTACTGAATTTTGCTGAGGTTTTCAATTCACATTCTGAATTTGCTTTGTTAAATTGTGATTCAAATGCAACAGACTGAATTTTTATGCAAAATTTTACACCAACAATACAGGCTTTTTGAAAAAGCCCTGCTGTAGGCAAGCAAAACAACACAAAACAACAAAAGAATGATAATATCAGTTAAAATTAGGTGAAAATAAGATCACAGAAAAAAAACTTCACTTTTAAATGTCCTGTTTTACTTTAACCCTGAGACACTAAGCACAAAAAATATCACTATGGAGCTGCTTTATAAGCCTAGGAGGTGTATCACAAGGGATTCATCACCTGTATCCCTCCACACAGCCACTACCATAACACTTCATGCACTCTGTGACCTTCTGCATTGCACCTATAAAAGCTGAATACCATCATCCATACCATCTTCCACGTCTATCCGGCCTCTCCACAGGCACGAGGCAGCACACACCATGGAGGATCCGGGGTTATGCCTGTATATACTGGGTGGGCATCATGCGTGTGTGGCTGGCCAGCTGATGCACTAACCAGAACTGGCCATGCAGACTAGCTTTTCCACCAAGGACAGCATTAACGTTTTTATGAACCACTTAAAGGGAACTTATAGAGGTTTAATATCTTCAAAACCTCTTGCCCCTCTGTTAGCTTTGGATAGAATTGGCAATAAATCCAACAGTCAATTGAGTAGGGCCCTAGCAAACAGAACATGATTGTGAAAGTTGCACATGGTTTCACAATCTTCTGTCAACTGCAGAAGGATGCAGTGTCACCTCTCCTTTATAATTTTCACCCTTCTGCTTCCACAGCTTCAAAATTCAGGTGGCAGTGCACTGAACCAGGCATATGAGGACTGGTTTTCAGTCAGATCAGTGACCTCTTGACTCCTGTTTCAGCTCTACAAGTGCTAGAGCTGGAATCACAAACTGGGAAGGAATGGGTGGCAGAGAAATAGACTGTACAGCAACAGAGAAGTCTTACATCAGATTCAGCCAACAGCCTCGTGTCCTAAGGAAACCAGGCTAAAAATTAACTGCTAATTCAGGTTTCCAAATCATTGCCCCTGTTTAGGAAGAGTCTCTCTAAACTTCATGTATGATAGAAACATATAGGTTGTTGTCTGCTTCACTGCTCACATTGACTTTCATTGGTTCCTTTGACTAAAGTCACAACATTTTTAGAGAGCTTCACGTATTTGGATGGAAACATTTTTGCGGCCTCATACATATGCAGCCCTGCCAGCTTCAGGGTAAAATTTACAGGGCTCATTGTTCATTCCAAGGTTACTGGGTTAGGATTTATTAACTCAAAAACATTACCAAGGAAATCAGGAGGCCCATTCACCAGGTAGATGTTGCTGAATACACAAACTACAGTTCTATGCATAGAATCTAAGATGCAAATCATTCATTTCATTACACTTCTGGGTGAATATCAAGTGAAAGCTCACACTTATACAATGAAAATTATTTAAAATTTATGTCACAAAGGATGGATTCAACTCTTCACATTTTCTCTGAAATGCACTAGAAAGCAGCTGATGAAGTGCACCAGTGAGTAAAGATGGACTTCACAGTAGATGTGGAAGATCTTGGACTTCTTTGCCTCATTCATGGCAATAAGTTCAGCAGTGTTAAGTGTAGTATCTGTGTAACCACCATTCTCTGCCAAACCATAAACTGAGGCTATCATTAACTCATAAGATCACAGTCTGAAAAAACTAGTAAAACATTTGTTACCACCATCAATAAGGTGGTCTCCCACCTTTACACTGAGCATGAGAATAAGCTTGCTCTGTCCTTTCCCCAAGAAAAAAAGTAAAATTAAAAGCCAATCAACCACAACCATGTCTAGCTGCAGAGCTCCATTCCCACCTAGGAAAGAAATAGGACTATACCCTGACTTTGCTGATGGGGTGCCGGAAGCATTTGTTGTCACCCGTCTCACTCAGCGTGATGGCGTAGAACTGTCCTTTGTTCAAGTACGTCATGGGTCCTTCCCCTTGCTTTTGACGCAGAGACTTGGTAGCTTCTAGCGTATACTGAAAAGTGCTGCTGAAAAGACAAGGAGAGAAATATCCACAAAATCCACATCACTTTCTCCTTTTCTCTTTTATTATGTAATTACTGCATTGAATAAGGCATAAGAAGCTAATAACAAAATTCCAGGAAACCGTCTCATGGCAATTTAAAATTGCAATTTTCTTTTTTCTACTTCGTTAGATCCCGCAATCAAGCGTAAAACTATCTGGACTGTAAGTTTCTTGGATCAAAGGCTAGATCTGTACTATCTCTGAAAGGAACCATTATGAATTATGAGACTGTGTACCTCACAATGAGACTGTCAATTACCAAGAGGGGATTCAGTACGATTTGCAGGAAATCATCAACTCCACTTTTTAAACATTTAAACTTAGAAGTGTTGCAGAAAGATAACTAAATAAATAAGTAATTTTTTTAAAAACCCCATCAGAATAAAACATGATGCAAAAGATGGACAGAGAGAATGGAAAGTCCAACTGCTACTTTCAGCACAGTTCAGAGAAGGAATACAATGAGAAGGGACGGTAAGTTCATTTGTTTAAAGACAGCATGTAAATCAAGGTTTTTATAAGCTTTCTTTTCAAAATTAGTCAGAATGCATGAAGTGCCTACATTTAGCTTTATCTTCAGTCAAGTAATCTCCCTTTAGAAAAATCAGGGAAAAACATTTAGCTCTTGTGTTGAAATTTTAGATCTTAAAAAGACTCTCCTTCACAGAAGAACTTTCCAACTTCAAAGCACTTCTCAAACCATGAAAAGTTAAGGCTGCATTAACTAGTGAACTGTTAGCTGGAAACAATTCTCACTGAGCCTCTTCAGCCACCACCTCCAATAATGGGCTTGGACAATAATCCAATAAAATTATGCCTCTAGCTCCTCACATTCTCTTAAATTAAAATAACATTGATCTTGCAAAAAAAAAATCAAACTACACAGGAACCTTAATACAAAGTCCTCAAGAAGTAAAGATACAGTGAAAGCATTTTCACAAAGGTGCTAATTCAGCAAAGTATTTAAGCAGTGCCAGAGCAGAACAAAATGGAGGAATATGTTGGTCCAAAACAACAGTATATCCTTAAATTTCTAATTTAAGCAAATACTCTAGATCATCATAGTATTGCCATAGCAATATAGGAATAAAGGGAAAGGGAATAAAGGGAAAACAAAAGATATTTGAACTATCCAATCGAAAACAAAACAAAACACATAACTAATAATTACATTTAAATCCCCACTCAAAGAGAAGGTAGAAAAAACCCAACAGATCCAGTCTTTCCATTCAAAAGGAGTTTCAGAGAGCTTAGTATCAGTTATTCAGTTTAGTTGCAATCATTCAGTCAAATGAAGACAACTTGTAAGTCCTTCTTAGCTTATAAATTGAAATCCAGTCATTTTTCTAGCTGCTTAAAAGTTACAAATCAAAGCAAAACTAAGGTAATAAGCAAACACCTGTCTACACCTATCCAAGCCACTGATGGCAGCACTGGTGCTTCCACACAACACAGCTGCTGCCACCATGAAGGCTCTTGCACGCAGCGGGAAGGCAGCACAAAGGCACCGCTGTCCCCTCCGCTGTGGGGTGTGCTGGCACAGCCCCCCTGTCCTGTGTGCAAGGGGAACAGAGGCACTGCCAACACTGGCAAGTGTGGACCCATCTGAGTGGACTGGAATACCATCAGTGCTGCAGAACCAGCATCCATCCTGCTGCATCACTTGTCCTACAGATGGACCACCCATTAGAAGTGGGGGCACAGCCTTGATTCAGCATCACACGTAGGGACTGCAGATTTTGTGCTCAAGAACACTTCATGACACACATCAAAGCACCCTGGCTGCCCTGGGAGATGTGCCTCAAAACCTCACACCAGACAGAAGAACTAAGGAGTATCTATGCTGAGAAGGGCTTAGAATGATCAAAGTCAGACACACACAACGTCTTAACAGAACTGCCTACAGTCTGTCACAGGCTGGTCTTCTGTTCCCTGGCATTCTGTATGTTTTAGTCAAAAAATGTAAATCCCAGACACATTGCACTTGGCCAGTTTTGGAGCCTCTGTGAAGTACCATTTGAGAGCTTTCTTCTTGTTTCTAGTTGGCAAGTAAAGCATGGCCTATAGCAGGAGGATTACTCTCACTCTTAAAACTTAATGCAGTCACTCAATTATTATAATACTACTATGAACCTCACCATGAGTCTCAACTAAACCCCTGTGTAGTCACTAAGAGATCTTTTAGCAAGCTTCCAATTACTTTCATATTCACCACTTATTTTTTCAATCTGAAATTCTCATTTCTGAGCCTTCTACTTCCAGGTAAACTAAATACATCTTTCCTGGGAGTTTTCTTAATGTGCATTCAGAGGTTTCATTGTTAATGTCACCTAATGCTGTAGTATTAAATGTGTGAGAATTGTTAACAATACCAATGCTTCAGGATTCAATTTTACAAATGTTCAGTGTAGTAAGTGAGCAGTCATAACTAAATATCAGTTTAGTATCTTCTGCCTATATAATGATTCAGTTCTGAGCTCACTGCAGTTAATGACTGTTTTAACATTCTTCAGAAAAAATACCAAGCTGTAAGGAACCTTCACCACAGTTGCAGTCATACGTCTAATCCACAAAAACTACGTAGGCATGCTCCTGGTTCTAAATTGAGAGTAATCTCTCAGATATAAACAGAACCATTCACAAGTATGACATAAAGCATCAGTTTAAAAACTTTAGTGATTACAGTCTTTCCTAGATGAAGGGACTGTGCAGTGTTTGCCCATGCTACATAGACATTCTTCTGTGGTTAGGCAGAACAGTATTCTTTTCAAACTTTAATTTTTGAAGCTTTTTCTTGAAGCTTTTCAACTGTCCTGGACATTTGACTGGTGCATTCTGCCCTCCTGAAAAGATTTTTTCATGACCTGGCTGTCAAAGCTATACTCTTTTACCTGGGGAACCTGTCAACAGTTTTCATCTTGCATATCTTGGGCAGAGGGGCTTCAGAGGAATTACAAGTTTAAAGCAATGCTGAGGGAAGGCAACAGATGAAGATATAAACTGGCCAGATCAGAGAGCTAACATGAGCAGGGGAATAAGGGGAGAATGATGCTTGGCAGCATCAAGGGAGCCCTGCAGGTACCTCAGGGTGAAGAAAGGAAGGGTGTGAAGTGGACACAGGCATCTACTCCCTCAACACATTCCTGCCTGATTCCAGTCAACACACTGCAAAGCTTATGCCATACCTTGTTTGTTCATAAATATATTCTTCAGCCCCCACTGACACACTCCGATACTTCTGAAAAATAAGACCAATTAAATACTGTTTGATAAAATCAAAATGCAAATACCAACAAAAGTGCAACTATGTTTATTTAAAGATAACTCAGAAGAAACCATCAACCATTTAAAACTCAAAATACTAAAAACTGGAGCAGATATTAATAAGCTAGTCACATTTTACACGAAGGTTAGAGGTTGACATTGTAAAAAACATACAATTTACTTACCTAACCTCAAAGAATTTGTTTATACTATAAAGAACTAACAAACTAAGCACAGCTAAACAAGAAAATAAAAGAGATAAGAACAGTATATTTATAATTGTTAAAATTGTAACTGAAGAACACAGCAAGCAATTTATCAAAGTGTCCACTACCCCAGAGATCTATAAAAACTCAGCACTCCTTCAGTACAACACAACAAAATGTTCTGAAACTATTCCTAAATATGTATTTATAATGTGTTTGAAAATTCACTAAGTATTAGAACAAATCCAAACCCAGTCATTCTCACCCGTACTTAGGAAATACTTTGCAAGCACTTATGAAAACTAGTAAGAACAACTGCCTTCCTACTTCTAAACACTAACTTTGCCTAAGTTTCTTTTGGTATGTTTTGACATTTTACCTTATGATTTCCCCACACCTGCTCCAACCAGCTACACAAAGGTGGCTGGAGGAGCAGTCAGAGCACAGCCGGGCTAAGCCCATCCTGGTTTGGGCAGTTGAGAAAAACAAAGGGACAGGCTCAGTGCTGAGCGAGGCTGCAGCATGGTGGCAAAGCTCTGACTGCTCCCATGCCACATGCATGTGAACACTTGGGGCTAGAAGGCCACCAACAGTGGCACACATCTTGCCTAACAACTATGGCTGGGGACATAAAGTTAATTGTCCGGTGTCCCTTACAGAATTAATAGGGGAGGTGAAGATGGAGAGGAGTGAGCGCACTTAGAAAACCACTCCAGCCACTTTTGACAAGCAGATTTAAACTGATTCTTTCTCCACAGACTGCACAGAAATCCTAGATGACAAGTATTGCACCCTGTTATTAACCAATCATTTTAAAAACATGTAACAATATATTACCACTGTAACAAAATTACTATAACACAGAATTTGGGCTGCAAAGCCAACATATAGATGTAAAGTTCCTTTTTACATTCAAATTTAACAAGTTTGCATGTTTGACAGCTCTCTCCACAGGGCAGATGGCCTGTTTGGGAACCTCCCAGCAGCATGTCCCAGAACAAACCAATGGAATGGAATCACTCTGCTACAGCACCCCAGGGAAAGCCATGAGTATGGTACCCTAAGAGCCATTTACCAGTAACAAGTAAAAATAGCCAAAATAGTATTATTTGATAATGCAAAGCAGTGTCTCTAATCCAAGGTTTGATCCTACTGATTTTACAATGGGAAGCTAGATTTCTTCATTATTTATTCATTTAGTTGACCTACATGTGTTCTATATCTGGATTTCACCTCCAGACACCCTGGACCTGTGTTGATCGTGGAGCCAATGTACTTTTCCATAATACACATACACAAACACACAGTAAATTTCTCATCTACTAAATCAGGGCAACTCAGCCTTAATGTAGCTTGCCTTGTACTTTTGTCACATTTACAATTTTGTAGAGTTCGGAGGAGAAAAACCCTAGGGGAGTTTTACCATCTAATAGCTCTAATTAATTGCAGAGGTACTGTCAGCTTTAAATTGTCTTTACCTTTCTACAATTCCAACTTGTTTGCATTATTCTGCAGCAGGCAAAAGCAGCCAGAGGGTACTCACCATACTGAAGCTGACTGTAAAATTACTTTGACTGTAGCATAACTGTAAAATAGTTATAAGGAACTCTGCTTGCCTTTTTTCTCCTCATTTCTGTACACAGACACACAGCTGTTCTTGCCTGGTGAATTCTCTGTTCCCCTCTATTAGTCTAATTCTGCTACTTTGTCTCACTTGCTTGTGTTGCACAATAGAGCCTAGTGCAACAAACAGCTTCTGAATAAACTACTCAGGTTTATCCAGCAGCAGAGGCTGTTGCTACTCATTTGCATTTTCAACAGAACATCTAGAATTTCCCTGTAACAAAGTGGATATTTCTTATATTCTGAAGGCAGATCATGTTAATGGTAAATAAATCTTTCAGAATAATAACTATCTTCTACTTGACACAATATCCGAAAGACAAAAAAGAAATAAAATCAATATTTATTATTCTCAGAATTTTCAATAAACATCTTTAAAATTGTTTTCTGAAATGCCTCATGATGCTCCCCTATAATCAGAGCACAAACTGATTGGAACACGGCAAGGAGTAGAAATTAATTTGTTGGAATAAGCATCACTATTCTTCTAATGGCTCTTGTGGACAGTTAAAATCGCCTTATCTTGTAAACAAGCTCAAATATCCTTATCTTGTTTACAGCTTTTTATTGCATTCTTAGATGCTAATTTGAGGTGAAAAACTTACTTCTGTTCCTCCATCTTTGAAGGTGTCACTGTAGGTACTGTCAGGAGTACTGCGCTGATCATCTTTAAGATAATTTGTGTGGGGAGCAATGTTGGACACTTCGTATGGTTCAAAGATAACACCCCGGTGCTCCTCATTTTCTCCCCTTGCATAGTGTGTTTGTGGGGTCATAAAAACAGGGGTGAATTCCTCTGCTTTAACCACAGTCACTGCAGATCCTGTGATGGGTGTTGAGCTCCCAGACACATTTGTGTTGTATTCCCTTTTGGATGACTCCAAAGGATCTTGGTTCAAGGAAAGGTTAACTGGCACTGTCTTCAGGACTTGCACACGGTTCTCTCCCCCACTTAAGTTATTCTGAGGTTCTGTGGTATTAAGACAATTTCTGTGAGACAAAACCAAAAAATGTTATGAACTGTCCTGATAGAGGAAATCTCCTCCTTAAACAGTTTAATGCTTGGATGTCAGGGAAGAAGATTTTTAAATTCTGATAAGCCAGTGCTATAAAAAGTAATACATTAACAAATACTAGGCAAAAGAAATTGTGAGGCAAGCAGAGAGGTCCAGAGCTCTTTAATAAATGGGGAAAAATAATACATTTGATTTGACTTGTTACAATAAATTCCGGGCATCCAGGGTTGCTCTTGCCTTAGCTTATAATTTGGATGTAAAATCAATCCAGCAGTGCAACAGCCTTTAGACACAAAATAAGAATTACGAGTAAGGCAGGGCATGGATTACTCACAGTAGATATTTTGAACATGCAATAGGCAGAATATCAACAGCAAAATTCATATGCAGATGGCATGCTCTTTCAGGCTGTTGACAGGCCACTACTGTTTGCTTAACTGGTAGCAATGCTGTTCTAAAAGAGCAAGCCCAGGAATTCTATTGTAGCAGAGTAGATCAGTAACTATAGTGGCTGCAAGATAACCTTAAGCAGCATTCCCACATCTACCCACAGTTGCTGTTGAAAGCAATCTGATTGCTGAGTAGTTACACTGACATAAAATTATTAACTCATAGAACTTTTAGTAGATATAACATTGCTTTGTTTTCAACCCAGGAGAAATGTTCTGACACTACCCAGTACCCACTTCCTCTCTCTTGGCTTTCCACTGAAGGCCAGTTTTGTCAAACACACTCAATTTAGGAATTGAACATCAGGAATTTCTCTGGTGTTTGTAGAAGAAAAACTGCCCAAAAAACATTTCATAGCCTATTATGAAACAGTAAATTTATACTACTATCTACTGAAACAATCACCTTATGAACAGCTAGTGGAGACCATCTAAGGCTGTCACAAATTAGCTACATTGAAATAAACCTTGCATAGTTCATCTCTGTCATCATTTTATGTGGATATACCTTCCAGCATGTAAAAACTTCACTATTCCTACAAAAATATACACCCTTTCTCTTCTGCAGGTCTTAATTGTAGGAGGCAACTTCCTTTGACTCAAGTCACTTTTAGCCTACAGAGAAAAATTCAAATCTGAGAGGAGTGAGAAAAACATTCTAAGCAAATTATTTTAAAGAGTTACTTTATTTGCTGGGCAGTTCCTAAATTATGTAAATGAGACTCTATAAATGAGATTACTGAGGCCAAACTACTCACTTTTTACCCCACAACAAGAAAACAAAAAAACAGCCAATAGCTAACTGTCGAGATAATCTGATTTTACTAATTTCAGCAGCAGCAAAACAACACCAGAAAACACAAAGAGTGAAACTCTCAGCTACCTCCCAAACTGCATGTTTGAGAATACTTTCCATTTTTTCTAATCAATTGAAAGTAAAAAGGAGTAAAATGTGCTTCCCAAAACAGCCTTCATTCTTTTAACTTTTGAAAGAAAACCACAAACCCCTCAGGCTCTCACAGTTCCTTCAGTTCACAACTGATCAGCACTTTTAGTAGCTGGGTGTATGATTTTGAATAATACTGTACCTTTTATCTTGGTCTTCTTGATTATCACTCACTTTGTTAACAGACAACAGCCTTTTATCTCTGGGAACCTGAGAACAACACCAGGCATGGGGTCAGGTAAATGCAACTGTCAAGCATTTGCAGCTTCAGACTGCTCTACTGCAACAACTAGAAAAATGTAACTCTATCAGTGTTGTCTAGTTCACAGATGCCAGGAGATGTTTTTCTTTGGGAGACTGACTGTGAACAGAGAGAAAATTTCCAAAGAGAAAAAACAAAGGAATTGTTTTCTCTTCTAGTTCTTGGGCACACCAGTTTGGAGCAAAGCACTCTTCTTTATGCCCTGTCTTTTGACTATCAAGTTAAGCCTCGCTATCTCAAAATCAAAGCTCATATTATTCCAAAAACACATACACACTTTTCACTGAATAAAATGAGATGAGAAGGAAGATACGATGCTTTGATGAGCTCTGCACTGAGACCATCTTAGCTTAGACAAAAAAGGCTTTTCAACCAGGTAAGTCCTCCTGTTACAGAGAAGCCCAGAGAGCGCAGGCCTCATACCTAGAGCAAGTTTGTGGATCTTTCCCTCTCTTAGTATGGGGACAGGTCAGGGATGCTGGTATGCCATCAGAAACAGACTACTGCTTTGCTGATTGCATCAATAGCTACGAGAAGTAAAAACTCAGTCAAATCTGGCCCCTTGACAGACTCAGAATTGATACCAAGTGACTTTAAAGATTTGTATTCCCATACACCAGTGTCCTGACACCAGCACAGATATGAAATCACCAAGGGCAAAGTTGCTGCCATGACCATATTTTTCTTTTCTTCTGAGCCGTTAATTTGGGAGCTAAAACTTCTAATCTAACTTTTGCACAAGAAGACATATCCACTCCATCACAGCAATTAACTCAGGATTAAAGAGCAAGAATAGACCTAAGAATGGGCTAAAGCCATGCTTTTTACTGTTAAATATTTTAAAGAAACACCAGAAAAACATCTGACTTTAGAAGAAAAACAGCATTACAGTGCACTCAAGTAGCCAATGATAACACCAACAATACCTGTAAGACAGCAGCACAGTCACAGAGTTCTATCCAGATATCCAGAGCCATTCTTTCTTTCAGGGACCTCCCCTTTCCCTATTAAGCATCCTGCTGGTTACAAAACCTATTTCATTTATTTTTTTGAACTGGGATAAAAGCCACAGTTTACATATGCTGATTCCCCTTTTAAGATTATATATTTGTCTCTGAATGAGGGTCTATGTTTAGGTAAATATCACCACAAGAAAAAGGAAAAGTTGAAAAAAACAAACAGTTAAATTCAAATAATTCCTATTGATTGGGAAAAGTAATTGAAAAATACTATCCAGCATGTCAGAACGAATAAGCCAGATTATAAATAAAGACAATTCAAGAGTCTGGTGCATTGGAAGTCTTCTACACTTCCCCATTACAGCACAGAGTGTAAGTTTTAAGTTTGTGTTTGGGAGTATCAACAGGAGTTATCATTTCTTCCCTATTTAAGACAAAAATAGATATGACTGAATGCTGGAAATGGTTTTGAGATGTTAATCCCACCTTATTTCATCTGAACTCAAGTCTTTAGCAACTGCCTGGAACAAGGAGCAGATATGTCTTTTAGAACATGGTTTTGAGAAAGAAAAGGGCTATTTTCTGGTTTTATTACAAAAATCCATCAGATTAATGACCTGATACGTACAAAGGTATTACTAAGAAAGAAGCCAATACTCCAGATGCTCATACACATCCTGAATTTTATGAATCCATATTAATTTCACAGACTCTGGCACCGTGGTAACTACATCAAGCAGAGAAAATGACAGTTTTTCTTCCTCACTGGGAACAGTTTTCTCTACTGACCACAACACACAAAGGCAAGGAATATAATCTATTAAAGCAATTAAAACAATATTTAACCATAAGGTTGGTATATGGCATCTTTCCTACAACCCCTTCTCCTGAACACTCAACATCACAGAGATTAAAAAGAGGAGTTCATTCATTAAAAGCATTTACACTAATAAATACTAAAAGCAAAGGTTTTTAATTTCCATTCCTGTTGCTTCTTCATGAATTACAAGGGGACCTGGCATTGCTGTGCCAGCCTTCACAGAAGATCATCTGTCCAAAGCAGCCACAGCTGACTTCAGGGGTAGGGAGATAGTTAGAGTGAAATGAACTATTTCATACTTGAGTGCTTGGGAGGCAACACTGATTCTGCTTGCAGAGGATCAAGAGGTCAGCATGGGTTTCAGAATGACATTTTTGCATTACACAGAGATGTGTTCTCTAGGACTCTCCTCTGATTTCTGCAAAAACCTCGAACATAGCTTTACTTAAACACTTTAAATATATATATTTAAAAAAAATATGTTAGCAAAATTGTATGTAAAGCCCTGGGTTTAGAACATGACAAACTGAAACTATGTCAGTTCTTTTTGTGTAAATTGACATTGATCTCTGGCTCTGTGTCCAGCTCCATTTCTGTCCTGCAAACGGCCAGTGCAAGGGCTAGCCCTCACTGTATGTTTGTATACAGCCTACTGCAATCATTATACAAACAAAAATAACATGGGAAACTGTCAGATGAGAGATACCCCAGTTAAAGAGCAAACTAAAACATGTGTGGAATGAACCAGAAAAGCAGACAAATGTACAGATGGACAAGGCCTCCCCTTTCACACTTACTTAAGAATATTTCAAGTATCATCCAATGTTCTTGCAAAGGAAGAAGAAGAACACTATGTTCAAAAAGAAAACATGGTATAAAATTTAATATGGGAATTCTGGGATTGCTTTTTTCTCTCCAGAATTAAATACATCAAAACTGTTTCAGACAGGCTTCCTATAACAGAATGGGTGCATGATGGAAACATTAGAGAGAAAACAAGATGCAGTGACTTCTGTCTTTGAAAACTGGGTCTTTTGATGGCTCTTAGAGTGGTCCCTGCTAGCGCAGCAGGGAGGGATAATGACAGAATTACCTACTTTATAATAGTCATACAATAGGCCAAGAGCAGCAGCACTGTCCTCATCACCATTTATGCTCATCATAGCCTTGGTAGCTGCTGTTAGGGGATTCTCCAAATACGACTTCCAGGCTTCATCTTCACTGGTGTAGGCTCGTCTGGTGTTGAATGAAGTGTCATTTGGCACTAAGGCCACAAGTCGCTTGTTACTGCATAGACAGGAAGAATAAAATTGTGATCCAGAAGGGATTACTTTATTCACAAGGCATGGTAAAGAACATCAAATAGCTCAATTAAAATTATATGATTACATCTAGCAAGCATCTTTGTATTATACTTGGTGACATAAATATTATCAGTATTAGCTATCTTCAGTACTTAAAAAAATAAATAAATGCGTGCAGATCTTGTGATAATAATTCAAATGTATTTTTACTAATATACAGATAGAACTACAAAAATATTTTAAAACTATTTGGAAAAAAATGAAGAAACAATTTAAGAACATTTTGCCCCAGTATTTTTGCCATGTATACACTTGATTAGGGAAAAAAAATCCAGCATTTAACTGACATAAGAAGACATGAATGAAAAACAAGAAAAAGCATCTAATACTAATCTACGGTTCACCTAAACAGAGTATAGTTCAGTATTTATTAAGTGGGTACACCTTAAAATTACGCTATTCTCTGCTTTTAGAATGCAACTTGCCAGTAATTTCAGAGAAGTTTTCTGTAACAGGATATGAGCAATAGGTCTGGTGGATGGAACAGAAGTAAACATATTTGGTCTCAATTCACACTTTATCACTCACCACATCTAGTTATAAACCCATGGTAACACACACAAGACCATTAGTGAGTGGCATTTGCAGCAAAGCAGCTTCCTCCAGTCTGAAAGTGGTACAAACTGACCAGTGTCTGTGTATCCTGAACGAGAAGCTGCTGCACCACAGCTATGGCTGAAATTTCCAGTATAATGGAAACATAAACGAAGATAATAGGACCTGCTTTTGCAAACTGTTCAATAAACTTATTAATAAAAGAACTGCATTAAAAAAAAAAGTTGCAGGCCTATTACATAAGATAGTAGGCAAACAGATTAGGCATGGGAAATAGCGGAGTGAGGAATGTGCTGCTTCGTGGGTGCTACAAGAGCACTGTGAAGAATTGTGGCTCAACTTACAAGTATGACAACGAAAGTTTTAACACGTTACACCTTACAAATTTGAACGTTGCAGAGATGGTAGAATAACTAAACATACTGCCATAGCTGGTAAAACTAGTAGTTATTCCTGGTGACCTTCATAAAACACTTTTTGCCATCTTCCACATAAAAGCCAGTTTGGTAGTCAGCCTCTTCTTTCTGTTCTGCCCTACCTGCACCAGTGCCAGCTCCACAGACCTAACCCAACCAACTGCTGTTGCACAGAAAGTGGCATTTAAACTGTGCAAACAAGACTTTTGTTTGTTTTCAGAAATAGGATTTGATAAAAGCACAACTGAACCCGCACAGTAAATGCTCTCAGATGCAGGGAGCATGCCTTGCCTGGCCCCCAAGCTGCAGTGACCGGCTGCAGAAGGCTGGGGCATCGCCGGAACTCCGCTGTGGTGCAAGTCCAACCTGCAAAGTGCGTGCTCCAGTGCTTAAGGAAGAAGAGGGGGGATGGTAGAGATTATAATCTCTATGGTACAGAGCACTGTTTACAAGTTTCTTTATTTAATGAAAAACAAAATAATCCATCTGGTACACAGAGCACAATTTTATGAGCTCTGTGGGGGGAAGAGAACAGTTCATAGCTTTGTATCAGAAAATAACAGCCAATTACAGTACCAGTTCTATTTTCCTTTCATATAAAGTAACTGGATTTTTCGAAACTTCCCTTTTTTTGTTTGTTTTTGGGGTTTGTTTTTTGTAGTTGGGGTGGGTTTTTTTTTGTTTTTGATGACTCTTCTGCCTGGCCTTTTGCCGAAGGTTTTTGTCCCTCTTGTTTTCACGTATACATTTGTTGTTGTGTTGTTACAGGTTTGCTTCAGCAAGTATAGCTGAGCATAAATTAGGAGCCTAAGGAAATAAAGAGGCAACTGCTAGGTCTGCCTGCCTTTTCAATACCTTATTGTTAGAAACTCAAATCAGATTTACAACAGCCCTGCTATTTGTGCCAGAGGTAGCTGAGGGCCTGTTTCTACTCTGGAGTAGTCAATTCTCCCTGGCCCAGAGTCAATTATTCCAAGCAAGGATTCTCCTTTCTTCAACAAAGATCCCCTTCAGCTAAACCTGGGCTGTTTCACCGCATGGGCGGCTGCCCATTGCAGCGCACAAAATCACACTCACCCTTCCTCCTGTAGCAATCTTCCCTTAAAATCAATAACTGCCTTTTGTTCTCAGAGAACTCACAGCCGTCCGACAGTCATAACTGATTTATGAACACTACAGTCAGACAGCAAGGTCCCTTTAGAAACACACCTTCTATGACTCGGGCTGTGCTTGTCTGTAAAACTGCTGGAGGGGAGGAGTCAATCTCTGTTACTCTAACTTAGCCAAGATGATCATAAAGCAATGACCAGAGTGCAGTCTCTCAGAGGTGCATATCTGATTGTGCTGGGGAGAAGCCAAAGCAAAGGGAATAAACGCTCTAGATACAGCAACTCAGTAAGTAAGCAGTTGGGATAGTTGGAAAGGCACAGGTGCATAGAACTACAGCCTTCCCAACATCTCTCCAGAGCATGTTTTTTTCTAAAACTCAGGTTTTCACATTTGAAAACGAAGTATCTGTCTTCTCTGCCTTAAGAGATGGTCTGCAGCATAATCAACTGACACTCATTGTGTTTACTCTGCAAACAGACTGAAACAATAGCACTAAGAAAAATAAAAAACTTCCTCATCACCCCTATCCCTGTAATCAGCTCTGTGGGAGGTTAATGGTCAGAGCTAATTATCGTGACTTAACATAGTCAATAATTTCAAAGATTATAGCCAAAGCAGTCAGCCAAAACAATTGGGCTCACTTAAAGAAAACTTCTCTAGTAAATACGGCCGTTTAGATGAGAGGGAGAGTTTCTCTGAAGAAATGAGACTTGTGCATGCACACACATTCCCTTTCTTTTTTGCACAACTGCTGAACCTCCTTGGACAATTCAGCTAAGTGTGATAGAGGGTTATAGCAAAGTCCTCCCATAACCAGAGGGGATAAATACACTATTTTCATATACACGAAGAAAACCCAACATCCTAAGTGAGGCTCCACACAGATAAGCTCCCCTGGTCTTGTCAGTCATACTTCCATGCCAGGGCAACCTCAGCTGTTCCAGCTGTGCAACTGATGTCAGCTGGCAGCTGCCTGGGAGCAGAGTGACTCTGGTGGTACCTGGACCGTGTGGAAGACAAAGGGTGACACCTGTGAGTAACAGCAATCCCACTGTAGAGCTGCTCTGATCATCCCAGCTGAAAGAAAAGCCTAATCTGGAGTTTGCAATTAGCAGATCCATAGACCTATGAATCTTATCAAAAGCTGAAAATCCATCAGTGACCACATCCACCAAGAACCACACACTTAAGGAAGAAAGGTAGGCCAAGATTGCAAGACTCCCACTCAACCTGACCAGCAACACCAGCAAACACCCGCTGTAGCCCCAGACACACCCAAAAACCTGCTAAAGAGCAGAGAACAAGAGCAACCCCTGCTGTGGCCACTCCTCACCGGGCACCCCCACCACCCCTCAATCTGGGAGTCAGGATGTGTGCTAACCAGAACACAGCTGTGAGGGACGCACTTGCACAAGCTGAAATCACACCCTCACTTTATCATGGAGAAAGAGATTAATTAGGATACTTTGTATCTAAAAAGTAAATGTTTCATTTCAAACTACCACTTGAGCTTCTCCTGAATGCAAAACGTTTCCATTGTATCATGTCAAACAGTAATAACTGTGCAAGAATGAAAAGTATTTTCCGGGCAATGGTCTACCTACGAGCTAGACTGCTCTGACACTGGAGTATTTATGGCAAGACTAAATTTCAGACAGCCTTTATTTTGCAAAATCTTTTTTTTCCTCTCCACTGCTTAGTAGATATTTTCCTGTTCATACCACCCAAAGTGATTTGTGTGTTTTCATAAAATATGCATAAATTTTCCAGATTAACAGCAGTTACAGTGATTTTTTAAAACTTTTTTACAATTAAGATTATGGAATTCTACAAAAACCTATACAAGCGTAGCATAGAAATATAAAAATATCCAAAATTGTTTCATTTCAGTTACTGTAGTACAACAATGTAAATTGGAGAGGAACATTGTACTTAACATCAATAATACTAAATGGAAAGGGCCAACCTTTCAAGCTCTTCCTCGGATTAAAGATAATGAACATACAACAGCCAGCCCTTGGGGCTATAAAATCCTACTACAGACAAATTCTCACTCAACTTGATGCAATTTACGAATTAACTTACAATGAATCAGAACTGCCCATTAACACACTCATGAACAGTGGTAAAAGCCTTGGTGATCAGAGCTTCCTCTTTATTCAGAAACAAGGTGCCCTGCCTGCCAGTCTCTCAAAACCAATTTTGACGCTCAAGAGCTTTCACTTGAATTTGCAAAGCTCAAGCAGCCCTCAACTTCTCAGCTGTATCTGCCACTGAACATAAAGCAGACTGATGCAGCCATGCTCATCAAGTACATCTGCATCCTGCTGCATCACATCCTGATCCAAATGGCACCAGTAGGAAAGAAAGCCTCTTCCTACCTGCCCCACATCTTTCACCTTGCCCAGGAAATTCAACCCTGAAATCCAAATCAGATTGTTTAAACTGCCAAGGTGGGCACCCAGTCCAGACATTTCCATTTTTTTACCTGTGGGGTGTTGTTTTGTTTGGTTTTTTTGGTGGTATGTTTTGTTTTGTGTTTTTGACATTGCATTTGTTCTTCAAAAAAAAAGTTACAATCAAGATGCTCCACAAATATACCTGCAGACTTCTTCACCCTGCAACAATGCAGGAGGAGTTTCCCCTCCCTGCAGAGGCTAGGTGCCAGTGGGAACACACAAGTGATGTGTGTGAGGCAGGAGAACGGGAGAGGTTCCAATTCCCAGGTTTCGGCCCAGGCCTGAGCCTGCCCATTCTTACACAGGTGAGATAAAAGAGCACCAGGCACTTCTGCACACATCATCTGCAAACTGTTCCTTCAAGAGAAGGGACACAAGGCTTTGGCCCATACAGCTGTTAAAAAGCATCCAGAAACTTTAGCACTAGTCAAATAACTGGGAAAGGCAAGCCAGACTCACGTCACCCTCATTCCCAGCCCAGCACATCGAGGCCATAGGATATTTATCATAAGCTCCCTGTTAGTCACATGATAAGAAGGTGACCAGGGCAACTGCCTCCAATCTGTGAATGTTGGGAGAAACACAAATTCTAAAACAAGATGCTAGCCAAAGGGACCACTTCTGTTGTACACAGACATGCATCACACACCATGATGTATTCTGGTCTTTCTCCAGTGCAAAGTCAAAGAAGTGGGGAACCTGTAGAACACCATGTTTCATTTGGTAAGGTACAGGAACATGCTCGAGATACATCCAAGAACCAGAAAAGAGGGCAGAAGTTCCCACTTCAGTTTTGACACACAGCCTTTACAAACATTCCAGTAGTTCTCAAACCCTCTGTAAGTTTATTTTACACTAACACAAATCTTAGTTCAGCTATAAGACAACTATAAAACAGACCTACAACAGATGTTCATGCAATATGTCTTAAAACTAATGCACACACATATGAATTCACAGGCATAAAATTAAGTACTATGACCATCTAAAATGCAGGATGGATCCCACAGAAGCTGCGTAAGTTAAACTTCAGATTCCAGATCATAAATTTCTGCCTGTGCTCATTATACAGAGAAGTATAAATCAAGGCTAGTCCTAGTGCTTGAAACTATTTGTTTCAAAGACTCTAATGTTAGTTTTGGCCCAAGTTTACCACCTTCAGAATACTACTTTGCCTACTTGACATCAAGTTAAAAACAAAACAAAAAACACAAACCAAAAACAAACAAACAAAATACCACCAAAAAAACTCCCACAACTTGTGTGGCTCATTGCAAGTTTTGATTTATTTGGTTAAAAAAAAAAACCTTGAGATTCATCAGGATTTATTGCCAAAGGTATAATTAAATAGTCTGCAATACTGTTGTTTCAATTAGATAATAGGGTTCCGTTAAAACTACAAAGGAGTACAAACATTTAACAAACAGGAAAATTATGGCCCATGTGTCTCAGCATTTTGTCTTTCATAGCCGACAATCACATCATTCCCAGAAACACAACAAGTCTCCAAAATGTACTTTACCCAATCCAGTGACTATATAAATATACAAATGAATTGAGAGTGAGGGGAAAAAAAAAAACAAAACCAAAGCATTTAGACCACCAGGAAACAAAAAGGTAAGATGCCCTCCGGCCCAGAAGTCCATACCAAGGAAAAAACTCCCATTAAAGAGGCTGAGTAATTTTGCCTTCTAATGAATGCAAGTTTGGGACTCCTGCAATTTTGGGACAATTATACTTTTTGAGCACAAGACAAATCTGAACAAGATTACACACGTGAAATGATTAAAAGAAATTATTTTACGCTACTAAACAGTCTGAGAGGAAGTAGAATAATATATTAAGAATAGCAACAATGAATGGCAAAACAGACCAGTTTAACAATTAGATGCCTAGCAGAAGTTTTATTTGTTTTTACTATGAACCAAAATAACTTGAGCATGCAGTAGTGATCAAGAGATTAAAACAAATAGGTGATTCATTAACATTGACAAAAAATTATTATTAACTATGTCAAAGAGGAAGTACAAAAAAGAAATCTGACACAAGGATGAAATACATACAATAAATGCCTACAGAGGACTAGTTCAAGTAGGCAATTACTTACCCTGGGACAGACTTTTTATACCTATGATTTCAGAGACTTTTTTTTTTTGTTTCACTTGTAATAAAATATTATTTCTACCAGACAATCTTTTGTTACTCGTATACTAGGCCTGTTGTTTTTATTTTTTTTTTTAATCAAGACAGTTTCAAAAAAAGGACAGGTTTCAGCACATTTGTAAAAAAATCAAAATGAGGAAAACCTGAAGCTCACAGCATTTCTACAGGAGCTGACAAAGTTGATCAGAATTAGCAATTATTTAGCAGCTTCATGGCAGGCCATGCTGTTTTCCTAAGAAGAGTACTTCATGTGCACAGCACCGAAGGTTGTTTTAGCTGACTTGAAGCAGCTAGAAGCAGGCCATAAAATTAAAAACAGGTCATGACAAGGCTGCCCAGACCTCCTACAATTTAACCCGACCCTTGGCCCCGTGGTCTTTCTCATTCACTGCTTCCACAGAGTTAATGGAAATGGAATAGTTACTTCACTGATAGCACTGATGGCTGTTTTTTTTCAGGATATTAAATCTTTTATGTAGCCAGAAGGAAAACATGAATTCAACAAGCAAACCTGGGAGTCAAGATTTCCCACAAATATTTTTTAAAAGCATACAAACCCAAAAATATACATTACAGAACTATTTAAATACATTATTATGGAACATGCCATTGCCTCCGCTAATCAGGAAAATTAAGAAATCTATCTATATAAATATATAGCTATAAGTAGATATATATATAGATAAAAGAAATTTATATACATAATCTTTGATGTTTGAGACATACTCTCAAGCTATAGATATATTGCAATATTTGACTTCACAGTTCAGATGTATTTAATATGGTTTCTTTGGTTAAATATTGTGTAAGCAAACACTGTCTTTTTTATTATGCCAGCACTGTAGAAGAACTGAACAGAATCCCTGTACACTAAGATGTCTGAAATATTTACTTCTCTTAATTAGCTAGTACTGTCCCAATCACTGATCAAAAAGATAATGAAGATTCACCCCAGGTTTAATTCTTAGATTAGCACTTGAAAGTGCTATTTTGTGTATGTAGAAAAAAGGACAGCTGAATTAGCTGCTTCCTAATTAAAAAAAATACTTAAGGTAACCACTGCACTGGATTAATATTTGTGAAAATGTTTGGCAACAAATGTCAGCTGGTGTAATATAATTTCCCCTTCAGATGTCCCAGCCAAAAGAGAGACGATGATGTCCCTGCTGACCCTTCCACAGGGAAGAGGTTATGTGATCGTTACAATCAACTTGAAGAGACCTGGGAAAATCCCATCCCCTCCCTCCTCTTTGGCTTTGATCTTCTGTCTGGTCTCAGACTCCAGAACCAGAGAGACAGTAGTGTAAACTGCAAGTCCTAACCATTTGATACTCTTACTCCTCTTAGCCAAGCTTATGGTTGCAAGTTCTATGACGTTCTGCACACTGATTTTCCACCTTCCTCGCACAGAAATGGCTTTCTAGGGAATGTATGTGACAGCATGTCTGGCATTCGAAAAGCACAAGAACTAAACACATCTATTTTCTGTTTCTCCATTCCCAGATGAGTAATGCTTTGGAAAATCAATTTCACTGGATGCCCTATTCAGACAACTGGTTGTGGGGAAAAAAATATTAATTGACTTGTGACCTAATTGCTACTTAATATCTGCTGATGGAAAACGTGTTTGACCCTCAAAGAAAAAATTAAGAACAAAAAACAGAATCATATTGTAAATGACAAACCCTCTTTGTGTTATAGCACTAGATGCTTAAGTTAAATATTTTGAAGGCAGTAAATTTACACGTTGAGGAGAAAACAGTAAATCACAATTACCCTGTGAAGAGCCCGAGATCAACTTCTGCCACAGATACTACCAAGCAGCAAGGTGGATGTGAACATGCCTCCACTGACGCATGGGAACAGGTCTGAACCCATTCCCACCTACGGGTTCACTCTCCACTCAGTTATTTACCTACAAGCACACGCTCTGCTGCAGACCCAGGCTGCCCCAAGCCCTCCTTTGTGTGGGCAGTCTGAGCATGCCCTGGCCCCGGCTACCTGGTGTCCCGAGTAGCTCTGCACACCCTGTGCTGTTGGGAGCCTGACAGGGGGCAGACAGGCAGCTGGCCAGCCAGCAGAGAGCCACGGCAGCCCGCAGAGAGAGCCACGGCAGCCAGCGTGCTGGGGCCTGCCACCAGCCTGCCCTCCCTGCAACTGCTGTCCCAGCCCGCCTGGGCCTTCACACAGCTCCAGGAGCAGCAGGGACACAACTGTGGCATTTACAAGACAGATCCCAAATGGTCGTACAATTGCTGCTCCTCATTCACAGAAGTGCTGTCAATTTCTAAAACCCAGCTAAGTAGTGAGCTCACTGATTTGCTCCACTAATGCACTAGAGCCATGACTCTAGAGTTTTGTGTTGATTACTTTTTTGTGTACTACAAAAGAACAACTTTAGCCTATAAATGCAGAAGTGTACCCTAGAACCATCTTTTCACCCTGCAAAAGGGATGCTCCCTCCTTGTCACCCTATGTTCCTCAGCCTTCATTAATCCCCAGGTTCCCCTCAAAGGATCTAGAAACTGGATAATACTGGAAGCAGCAGCACAGACCTAGAAAACACTCAGAGTGGGAGGGCCATGCATTTCTTCTGCAGAGATTATAGTTTGAACAGTTATTTTCTTAACACCTGCCATTTGCTTGCACCCCTGCTGCATATGAACCTAGACCAATGAAAAATGGATGTCAAAAATAACAAACTCTGAGCCAGTTCTCTAGCTGCACAACAGCTCTACTGACACAGCTGAGAGGGTGGAACAGAGGTAGGAACAAGTGGCCACAGCCTGCTTAAGTCGGTATTACCTCTGAAAAATGCATGTGCAATCATGCCTTATCTCTCCTGACCCCAGAGTTTGTGGAAACAAGCAGACAAGACCCAGTTTAGGCAGAAAGACTAAAGGGAAAGACAGGGAGATAGTACACCTATCTTAAGGATAACCTCCCCTTCCAAGCTCCTCAGTTAGCATTAGAATCAAACACCTGGTTCTTTAGCATTTTCTAACCTGCCTCCCTTAAAGCACTACAGAACCTGTCCCCACTGCTCTCTCCAAAGAGAGGCACTGCAGGCAGCTCTGTGTAGTAGTACAGAAGGGTCTATCACCTCTCCAGCAAGGTGCAAGCAAGTCCAACAGAATGCATTTTTCCACACTTTCTATATCCCCATCCCTGCTTAGTCCTCTACACCAGCACTTTAGTAGCACAAGCCCCACAAAAACATGTCCAATGACTCTGACAAATTAACTGACTTCAAAATAATGAGCTCCACTCTCCAGTCTTGCCTGTAGGGAAGATCATTGTTTTAAGTAAAAGAAAGGCCATGTGGCAGAGAATAATGTACTCTCTGGATTAGGTTTTAATTGGATATAATTTGAACCAAAAAAAGAAAAAAGCAAACAAAAAAAAAAACCACCACTAAAAACCTTCCCATGCAAACTCTTCACACCAGTCTATTATCTCATTCCATCTGGTCATCTCTTCTGGAAACAAACGTATTTGTCTTCTCATGTTACACCTGCCTAGAGAGAGCACAGGGGATTTCTTTACTCTTCATTTCCTTTTCAAACTCTTACCTATGAATTCTCTAAACATCTTAACCAGAAAAAGACCACAGGCATACCTGCAATGGAGCAAGTGCTGTTACTTGAGGTTGTGTGCTCTGCACTGCTCTTAAGTTCCTCACAGTGGTTACAGCAGCAGCACTACACAGAGCAGGGGATGAAGAGCATTAATCTCCAGTCTCAGTAGTTTACACGTTTGCCATATTGTTGCTGCTGGAAAGGAAGGATAGTCCAGTATCTCAGTAGCATCCCAGACCCAGAGGGAAACCACTTTTGCCCTAGTTTCTTACATGAGTTAGGTTTCCTCTCCACTGTTTTTCCTTTCAAGGCCGACTATGGTGTGAAGCTGCTCTTCTGACCCCCCCACCTTCCCATCTTCCCCTCCCACTCCCATTAACTGCCCTTGATCTGCCGCAGCCTAGTTTCTGGCTGCTGAAACTACTGGTAACTAGGCTTAGCCAGGAAGTAACTTACGGGCCCCTTTCACCTTCACGCCGTTCTGGAACTGCCCGCTGCTTTGGGATGCCCTCTATCACTGCTTATCAGCTCTTCAACAGTTAATTTGGTTCCCCTCCCAACTGAACCACTGCTTTTCAGCTGCTCCTTCACTCACCCGCACCCCTTAGTGCTCTGTCCTTACTCCCTTCCTTGCACTTTAATCATTTACTGCTCTAATCTGGCCACATAAGGCGTTAGTTCCTACCCCAGCTCAAATTAACTCCTAAACGCCACTCTCAACTCCTACCCAAATCAGTTCAATTTCATGTCAGTAGCTACCTTCGTACAATCCCACTGTCAGCCGTTGTTTGAAAAGGCCAGGCCTAATATTTTTGTTTGATCTTTCCCTTCTGAACCGTTCTACCTTGTCTCTTCCCTAACGGGAGACTCAACCCTGCTGTTTTCTTTTGTCGAGTAATCTCCTTCTTTCACTCTTTGACAGGCAGGTTGTCACCAAGCCTCTCTCCAACATCAGGCTCCTCCTCTCCACCTCCGTCGGCACAAAGGCTCTGGGGAGCCCAGCCACCTGAGCAACACCAGACGTAGCCGAGCTCACACCCGTGTTTGGGGCACTCCTACCTGCACCGGGGCAGCAGTAAAACAAAACAGCCACCTCCCGCCCTCCATCTTCCTTACCCCGTAACTCTCGCCAGCCGCCTCCTGCAGAAACACTAATCACCCGAGCAGGGAAAATGGCCTTCCCGCCTGGCTGCCTCACGGCGGCTCCGGGCGCCACGCCGAGCCACCCGCCGCCATGGCGGCAGCGCGGCATCGCCTGTGCGAGTTCTTTACCGGGGGTGAATAACCCACCCCCGCCTGGGCAGCTCGGCACCGGACGCCGGCAGAGCTGGGGCGGCAGGAGCGGCGCACGCCGCGGCCTCCGCGCCCACCGACGGCTCCTGGCGGCGATCCCCGTCCCGGGGACACCGAGCCCACCGCGGTCCTGCGGGGCCCGGCGGGGAACCAGCACCACGGCCGGTGGCCCCGGGAGACAACGGGAGTGCCCCTGCACCGCTCCGCTGTCCCGGCCTCGCTACCGCCAGGCCTGGGCGGGAGACGGGCTGCGGCGGGCCCGGGGCCGGCAAGGAGCGGGAGGTTTCTCTCTCTCCTCTTCATCCTTCTCCTTCGGCCCAGCTACTGGGAAAGTTACTTTTTAACCCTGCCGGTCTCCGGGCAGCCGCGGGCCCGCCGGAGCGTCCCGCCGGGAAAACAAGGTCAGGACGGCGAGGCAGAAGGCACCGCATGGAGCGGCCGCGGAGCACCTGGGCCGAGGCAGGGCCTTCCTCCCGCCGCCCCGGCCCCCTGCCCTGCCGGCCCCAGCCGAGGGGAGGAAGATGGCCGTCCCCGGCCCTTCGGGGATAAAAGCCCTTTGTTGCACCAACACAAAAGCCAAAAAGCTCTTTACGTCCGAGGCCTTCGGCGGGCGGAGGCCGCTCTGCTCCGCTCTTCCAGGGCGCGGAGCTCTCTCCTCGAGACCTCTCCAGGTCACGAAAAGCGACCCTCGAGGTGAGGGGAGAAAAAACAAAACAACACAAACAAACAAACTAAACTAAACTAAAAGGGGAGTTAAACAAATAATCGCGCAGCCCCACGGCCAGACGGAGAGCGAGGTGCGGGGCCGCGAGCCGCAGCCTCGTCCTCGGGCGCTCCAGGGTGTCTGTGCGCCCGGTCCGGCGTCGCTGTAGGAGGGAGAAGAGGGAGAAGCGCCGTCCCGGCGGGTCCGCGTCCGCCACCGGCGAAGGGGAACACGGCCAGCCCGGCGGGCCGCCCCGCGCAGCGGGCGCAGCGGCGTGCCTGCGATCACTTACTTGTCCGTCTCTTGTGACATGTTTGATCCAATGAACTCTCTCCCCTTTTCCCGGTGCCTCCGTCTGCCTGGCGGAACTGGACTTTCAGGTCTGTGCAGGTGAAGGTGTGCGTGTGAACGCCCGGGACGGCAGAACCAGAGCTACTGGTAATTCTGCTTTCCTTCCCCCCCTCTCCCAGCTCCACAGCCAGCCGCCGAGGCAGGACAGGTAGAGCCCCCTCCCCCTCGCATGTGGGGAGCGGCGGGGCTGGGGCGCTGGCGGGGCTCGGCACGGGAGAGCGGCCGGGCCGGGCGCGCACAGGTAACTTTCCCGAGCAGCGCTGGATTCTTTCACTAAAGGAGCGGGGAGAGGGACGAGCCGCGCGCTGATTGGGCGGCGCGGCCGCCAGGTGCGCTGCCATTGGCAGAGGCGCGCACAGGTGAGGAAGGAGCCGCCGCCGAGCGCCAGGTAACGAACGCACCGCGCGCCCGCGCCGGGAGGCACCGCGGAGCCGCCGCCGGCGGGAAAGGAAGGAAAAGAAAAGGCGAAAGAAAAAAAAGAAACGAGGAGCCGGCGCTCGGGCGGCGGGCAGTTCCACCGTCCAACAACGCCTCCCTGTCCCCGCCGCGCACGGAGGGGCCCGCCGGCCGCGCTGAGGAGGCGAGGAGCGGCGCAGGGCCACGGGTGCCCCGTGAGGCTGAGGCGGCCCCTGCCGCGGTCCGCCTGCCTCACCTGTCGGGCTGCTCCCGTGCCCCAACTCCCCTGCTTCTCTGGCCTGTGGCTGCCGTCGAATAACGCCCAAGGAGATGTCGCCTTTCGCAGGACAGTTTGGAAGCTTGTTTTTTTTTTTCTTGGGTTTGGGGACTTTTTGACTTTTTTTCCCTTTTTTTTTTTCTTTACTTTTGATCTTACTACGGTTGGGACCAGCTGAATTTGACGTTGGTGAATGTCTTTCTGCAGAAGGCATCTCACGGCAGCAGGATGAGGTGGTGCCAGGTGATGACACCCACTGTGTAGATCTGAGAGCTGATACCTGAACTGGGGGATGTTGATGATGGGTGTTGAGGGGTCTGTTTTCTCAGCAGGGGGAAAGCTGGAAGAGAATGGAAAAGCTGGGATGGAGCATTTATTGAGGCTCTGTCGTGCAGGGATGAAGTGAATGGAGAGGACTGCAGATCCATCAGTCACCCTTTAGCCCAGTACAACCTACTGTGTGCTTTGCCAGAGGACCAAAGTGGGTTTACAAGGGACAACCAGATCGGGCTTTGGGGGCAGGAGCATTGACCCTGATGGAGAAGGTGGGGGAGGGGACCTCTTTGGGTCGGTTTGAGAACAGGTAGTAGAAGGGTAGCAACGAGGCTCTCGTCTGCTATCACCCATTCTCAGTCTCCATTCCTCCATCAGAGGCAGGCCAGGACTGCATTAATCCTTCCTGCTACCACCTGCCCTCCTGGAAACAGCTTTCTGTGCTAGGCATCCAAATTCACTGCTGACAACCTCTGCTGTACAAATCGTGCTGAATGTGTAAAGAATGTACCATTATGTGGGGTAGACCATTATGTTACTTGGTCATCTTTGCAAGACAATTACCTAAGTTATTTCAAACCCATCAAATTTATAATGTCTTAGGTGAAGGGAATTTTCCATTTTCTACATTTGATTTCATAAAATCATAGAATACCCTGAGTTGGAAGGGATCCTCAAGGATCATGGAGTCCAGCTTCTGAAGGGGAATTTCCCTTGAGAGGCGAGTATGGTAGGAGGGATATTAATGAAAATACATATTTGTGTAACCAAATATATATGTATACACACAGACACACATACATATATATATAGCTATAAAACGTGTTGTGGTCTGGGGCCTCATCTTCATTTGCCTACTGCTGCAGTTGAAATCAAACTGGACTCTGCTAAGTCTGTGGTATTATGGGATCACACTCAGGCACAAATATCTATCACTGGGGCTCATTCCTTACCTGTGTTCATAGTAACTAATCAAGTCAAAATAATTCAGTATAAATCAGTTTTAAGTCAGCTTAAACATAGCCGCATTAAGATTTGTCACTTTATACAGAAATAGATAAATACTTTACCTAGATCAATGACTCTTTGATCAAACACAAGATATTAGTTATCCAATCTCTTTGTCCATTTACCAGTCACAGGAAAGAAACATTACACAATCTGTGAATCCCATCAAAAGTTGTCCATGTGGCCATTATTCATGGCGATCCTTGTAGCAATTGTTTCCTATAGTACAATTTGAGGAAGCTATAAGGCTTCATAAAACACAAGGGAAACAGAATAATTTATTCATAGCAAATGATGCAGTCATTTTGAATACAGAATTCTATATAATCTTAAAATAAGTTGGACCTCTCAAACACATAAACTGTTTTCAAGAAATAGTGGTAGAATGCTATAACAGTTTAAGTTACTGAAGGTCTCCCTATTAACTGCAGAAATTGTAAGGTTTCTTTCCAAAATAGTTGTTATGCTGAAAGAAACTTTGAGACCTGAAAAGGTTACCTGTTTGAGCACTATCAATAGGATTAACACTAGTTCAGGTATCCTCTTTCTCTTTTTTAATTTTTCAGTTTTAAGAAACATTTCGATGTTGTTGTGTTCATTCCCCCCCTCCATTTTTTCCCATATGAAATGCATAGGAAGAAGGAGAGGAAGATCAGTGATGAACACATTTGAAAATGCCACCTTCCCCAAGGTAGAAATGCTGTTGATATGTGATTTTACAAGAAAGAAAACTGCATTTGATGCCATCTGTAGTCCTGGACCAAACCCAAACTGTAACTCAAACTGAAATGGAGTTTGTTGTTCTAGTACTGGGTCAAATGCAAAACTGCCTTTAGCAGCCTGTTCTCAGGAGAGATCCTCTTAGAATGAGGTAGTCAGGAGACTGAATTACTGCTCACTGTCTTAGGAGTAGTTCCAAGGTCAAAGTTAGGAATATAAGTGAAAAATGCAGTAATGAACTCTTGATTTGAGGTAGTTGGAGATGACAACTGTTATTTAGTTAGGAGTTGCTTATGTAGAAAAATATACCCTGAAAATTATTTTAACCAGGAAGGTAGGCATAGGGCTCACAGTTTTCTGGATGAGCCTTTTGCTTCACACTGCAAGCTGAAATCAAATTGTCAGAGTCCACCTCTAGCTGAACAGGTCAAACAAGTCCTACTTAATCCAGCCTGATGCTCATTCTTCATGATCTACAAGATTATTATAAACTAATCTGTTAGTCATTGAAACATCAGATAATGTTATTTCTGGGCAGACCAGTCTCGCTACCTGTAGAATCAAGGCTGTGTAGAGCAAAAATAGAATAGTCATGCCATACATTATTAAAAATCTGGGACTTGTCTTTGGAGTATACAGGAAATATTTAAAATGGTAAGCTCCTGTTTTTCATACTGTGCTTGCTTCTTTGTTTGCACAGTAGCTGATAGTTTTTTGTGGCATTGTAAGGATCCAGTCTAGAATTCAACTGTCTAAAGCTTTACCTCATGTTTATGCTATTCACTCCATAGCAGTGAATGTCGTTTGGACTTGCCAGCACTGGGTAAAGGAAATCAAGTGTACAAATAAGGCTTAACTAGGCTTACTAATTGCACCAAGTACTTAAAATAGACTTCAGAAAACTATTAAAAGAAGTCTATGAGATAAAAGATGTTGGAGAGATATTTATGTCAAAACAGTGTTGTAAAGCAGTTCGGCAAGAGAGCAGATGTTTGAAAACAACTGTTTTCAGTAGGCAGTGATTACCATATATTTTTATTTGTGTCTTTCTGTCACTGATGGCTGTTGATATAAAATGTATTCTCTCACAGTAAGTTCAAAGACAACCACCTACTTACTAGTTTTGTGATATGCAACATTTACTGTTAATCTTCCCTACAGCCCTTCCTTTGTAGTCTTCTGTATGAAACTGTATTGGAATTTGTGCAGACCTTGATCCTCAACTGACTTCAATGAAGCCATCGTGTACATCAAAATAAGCTTAAAAGACTGCAGTGCAACCTTCCTATACCCCAAAACAGGTCGTTCTTCTGCTCTAAGAATGAATTGCTGTGCACTGCTAGCTTCAAGAAAGTGATTCTAAGTAACCATGATCATGGTAACAGTTGATTTTAATGCTTCACAATTAACTATAAAATTCCTGTTGGAATAGGAGATTTTGTCATTAATGGCAAGTACTCGTGGATTTCCGTAATGCTGCTTGGAAACTGCAATTTGTGCTCCCCAAACAGCCTGCTGGGAGCCTTTTAACAACCACACGCTCTCAAGTACCTCCACATCATGTATGACAGCAACAGCTCAGCCATGTGGAGGATCATGGAATATCAAGCATTTCCTGGCCACAGAGTAAGGTGTGAGGCTGAGTGTGGCACTTTCTATATGAAATGCTGATTTGCATTTCTTTTAGATTCATCAAAGCAATGTGGAAATATTTAAAGAAAAAAAAAGAGAAGCCTTATTTATTTTTATTTTGCTCATTTTGAATGTAGACTTCGCAATCTGAAACATGACAGGGTTATAACACGACTATCCTATATATCTGCAACACTGCACTGAGGCAGCATGGCACACACAATGCTGTTTCAGCTTAAAACAGAAGTAATTTTTAGTGAAGAAAATACCTCACAGTATGTCAGTCCTTTCAGGATTGACATTGAGACATTGATACAGGTGAGAAGATGGCAAAGCCTGACAATCAATTGGCATATGAGGTGCAAACTTGATTAGCAGACATTAAAGTACCAATCTATTTCATAAAGATTACTCATAGTTTTGGAACCAATTCAATAGAATTTAATATAGAATGATGGCTTTTCTGCAGATGCTTTGATCTGCCTGGTAGAGTTTTTTAGTGATTCATTCAACCATTTCTAAACACTGGGAAAATACAGTTAGGTCATCTAATGATGGTAATTTTACTCTTAGTGTAAACCTATAGTGTGAAAAAAAGAGTAAGACAATTTCATGTGACGTGGGGATCCAAGGCTTTGGAAATACATTAATTATGGTGACATTAAAATTGTGTCCTGTCTTTATGGGGCAGAACTAGAGAATGTAAATAACCTCACCAGTGAGAAAAATGTTGAGAGTGCATCTTCCTAAAGCTTTGTTCAGCTTCTTGTGTTAATTGACAAGGTCTTTGCATCATCATAGAACAAAATTGCAAGTTCATAGACACATTTTGAGTCATCCTATTTCAAACTGGTTTGAGATGAAGGTAAAATGCTGTTGGTTTGTTTAGGTTTTAAACAGCTCCCGGGGAATGTAAGAAGATTGTCCTAACACCTATATATATCTTTTTTATTTTCTGTAATTACTAGGCAATTTTTTAACTGGCAGTGATACTTTAAAGCCAACTTTTTATCAAAATTTTTACTTTTTTTTTCTCCTTTTTCTTTTTTTCTCCTTTTCCTTTTTATCAGAATTTTAATTTACTCCTTTTTCTTTTTTCTCTTTCTTATTTTTCCTCTTTTTCTCCTTTATCCATTTCTTTTACTCTTTTTCCCCCCTCTATCTTCTTTTTCTCTTTTTCTCTTTATTTTATACTTTTTTTTCTTTTTTCTATTTTTTTTCTCTTCTCCCCTCCTCTTCTCACCTTCTTTTTCTCCTGACAATGCAGAATTCCCTCAGTTGTACAAAATCAGCCCACAGCTGTTCTTGGTACTGCAGTGGGTGTCTGGGGGAGATGGGCTGGTGTTCTCCAGGTTCCATGGAGGCTCTGACTGCAGAGTGGGAATGGGCAAGTCTGTGTTTGTCACCAGGGATGCTGCTCCCAGCTCACATCAGTCCATCCTCGAACCTTTATGACCAACAGAGCACTGTTTTAAAGAAACCTGGAATAGGGATGTGATCAACACAGGGCAAAACCAAGAGCTTCAAATGTCTTTGCATTGGTTATAAGTATGTTGAGAGTTTAAAAAAATTAGAGAGGCTCCACAGGTCTAAAATATTGTCCTGCAACAATAAGCATTCTAAAAGCCATGATGAATGCGTCTTTTTGCTCCAGCAGTCTGTCTTAAAATAGGCATAAGTGCTTCAGAATACAGAAGGTGAAGGATGGCATATAAACAATTGCTTGTTTACTTTTCCCACACTCAAGAACTAGAGTAAAGGCAGCCCATAGTATCCACAGAAATACTTTAGTGGTAGGAGTTGGGAAACAGAACCATGGACTTACCGACCTGTTTGCTTAAAGTCAGTGTAGTTTTCCCTTAAAATAAGTCAATACTATAATCGAAGAGAAAGGTATTTAAAAAATCACAGCAAGTGGAAAAAGCTGCTTTTAGAATTCACCCCTCCTGAATAAGAGGGGGGGTTGACAGCCACTAGGCTATTGCTCATTTCTCCTTGTGGATGCCCCCAGAAGCAAGCAAATGTTATTTTATTTGAAGGGCAGAGGATAAAGAGGATTGTCTGGTGGCACAAAAGGAACCAGTGTTGGAGCCAGGGCACCTCTGCAGTGCCTTGTTCTGTGGAAAGGTCAACAGACCCTGTGTCTCTGTGTTTCTGTTTAAGCTTTCTCAGCTCTGCCTTTAGTACCTTTACAGACAGGTGTAGCAGTGTCATTTTCTACAACTTTTTTGTATTCTCTTTTGAAATACAGGAGTATTTCAGAAGAAAGCCTCCAGCTGGTTTAATTCATAAACGTGAAGGCAGTGTATAATACTACTCTATCAAGCATTTTTGGGCAATGCAGGATCACAGCTTGTTGCCATAACCTTTGGCCTTTCTTACTGGTTTGGTTCTTCAGTGCTCAGGAGCTTCAATATCATTTAGTCCATGGCTTGGGGAAGACCCCAGTTTTAGATCCCCTGCAGCTGCTTCGTCAGCCTGTCCTATCAGGTTTGCCATCTCTGTGATACCATGTTTATACAGTGAACATGCCCAGCATGCACCTACAAGCCTGCTTTATCTCTACTCAGAGTGCTGCAAAAGTAGATTTTGCTATTCCTCTGCTGCTGGAAGGGCTTCCCTGACATCCAGGGAGATATGGTAATTATTCTATCTCTTTCTGCCCATGTGTTGTGGGATAGCCAGACCCAGAAATCAGGCTCTCAGTGCCTCACTTCCATGGGTTGGTTCCAAGTTGCTTTACACCTCATTTTTTCTTTGCAGTAACTCTGTTACTGTGTGCACTATTACCCCGCCTAATTCACTATTGATTTTTTCATTGTCTTTAAATGCAGATTAAAGATATTATGTAATTCCAACTTCTTGGAATGTTACATGCCTGTAACATGTGCTGCTTTTACCCTAACTTTGTTTCTCTTAGTTCCTAGTTTAAGAAAGGATCAGACAAAACATCCATGTTTTTTTGATGGTTCAGGGTGCAGAAACTTCTTAATGTGTCATGACGTAGACACTGTGTGTAAATAGGAATTACACTGCAAATTTTCCCTCCTTTATTTCAGTAGAGAAACTAAATATTTTAGAATAAACAAATTTAGGATATCTATGCTTTTTCCCTTACATTTTTATTTCTATTCCTTTTTCCCAAGTAAGAGGAAATTTTAGCGTTAGAAAGAAGCAAGATGAAAGCATTCTGCAGCGAGGAAGTTTTACCTGACTTCAGGACAGAGATGTTGAGTATTTGCTTGTCTCTATTTGACTTGAAAACAGTACCTGGAGATGGCTGTTTGTTTACATGGAGTGTTTGGGTGTGAGGGGAAAAGCATTACATTTACATTTATTCACTGCTTTTTTCTCTAGCTCCCACACATGACCAATAGCCCTGCAGGGAAGGGTGGGGCAAGTTGTGCACGTTGCTCTTTATTTCACCATAAACTACTCTGAGTACCAGGACTTTTAAGGGGAAGGCAGATCCTGCTTTAACACCACTGGAAGTGTGCGTTACCCCTCTTCATAATCAATACCATGGTTAATGTGCTCGAGGGGGAAAGGTAAGTAAAATTTTTGTAATTCCAGAATGAACTAGGTGCAGGAGGACACCTTCAAAGGTTCAGGAAACCTTTGTGAGAGGGAGCCCAAGCCGACACCACAGTCTTCCAGCCCCAAGACAGAGACATTTGGTATCAGGAAAAATTACTTAAGCTCTTTCAGCCCAGACACCATCTGCCAGAGACAGTTCTTGAGCTTTGACTCTTTCAGGGAAGGTGTGCAAGGCAGACACAGGGAGGTAGCAGCACCTCTCCATTCTATACCTGAGGTTTTTGAGCAGCAGAGTTGCCAAAGGTTATATGGGGAGCATGTGGAAAGCCACGGATTTATTACCGCTTGCCCAAATCTCAGGCTGATGCCAAATACAGCTGGCGAGTTTGCTGAATGCCTCAGCCTGACTCCTGGAAAGTACTTTTGCATTCACAGTGAAACCAGTGAGATCCCCAGTTTAGAATGCATTTATTTTTAAACTGCATAGACAGGGAATATGTTTTGACAAACATGTCCCAGAGTGTTGAGTGCTTTGTGGATTCTTAGCCCCTGAAACATCATCATGCCTAACTTCTCATTAAACCTGCTGCTTAGCAGCATCCATTAGCCCTCCTGTGAGCTCCCAGGCAGAGCCTGAGAGTGTGAGGTGCCTTTCTCAATCTAACCTTGCTTTTTTTTTTTTTTTTTTTTTTTTTTTTTTTTTTTTGTTTTTTTTTTTGTTTAAATCACTAGCAAAGTCTGAAGTAGAGCTTACAGAGGGAGAACAATTCCAGGTGAGTTCCACTCACAAAACTGACAAACTGCATATTAAATAGTAGTAACCTCATTTAAAATCTCATTTTATCAGGGCTAATTGGTTCATACTATTGGTGCAGCATAGGTTGAATTTTGAATGTTGCACTGATAACTCTAAAGTGACACCAGTATCTACACAGGACAGCTGATGATGCAGTATCATATCTAGCTTCCAGTAGACATCTTACCTTGGGCAGAGTGAAGTCCTCTCTCACCAGAGTTTTACAACTCTTGATGAAATCTTTCTCAGTGTTATGTGTTTATGAAGTGCAGGTGGTGGACATTGAGCTTGGTACCACAATGTGGAGCAAAGTAATCCCATAGCGGTGATTCCTGTGATGTCTATCCCTGAGGTCACAGTGATGAGCAGGCAGCAACTTGAGCAAAAAGCAGGACACAAAAATATGTCAGAAGGTCCTGTAACATTAGTTAACCTGGGATCTTATTTGTAAGGTGAGGGGGAATAACTGCATGCTCCAACCCTCCTCCTTACAGTGAGGTTGAGTAAAGCACATCTGTTTGAGATCCCCAAGAAATCAACACATTAGAATCACCACAGGTTGGCTGAGCCTGGTAGAAGAGTGTGTGCCCAAAGGGACTTTTTCTGTCTTACCGAGGTCACGCATTTCTGCCCTCTGGTGTCCCAGCAGGAGCCTTGCTCTTTCATCTGCCTGAAGCCTTTTTTCGTTTGGTTTTTTAGTAGGGCTACTTTTCAGGCAGGTACATAGGTTGGTTTGACCCCTTAAAATTCCATTGCCAAACTGTGGGAATGCTGGACCCAACAAAAGGAAAGAGGCCCATCTCTTTTGGCAGCAACCTGATTTAGCTTTGAGTTAAAGTGATTGTGAAAGTGCATGCAAAGCAGTCTGTACTGTTCAGGGTGAACTAAAGCCTTCCAAGTGTAAGCATAGGGAATTAATTACAGCATTTGCACAGCCCTGTTCTCCTAGAGTCTCACACATGGCTGGACCACATGATATTTCTTGGCATTACCAGCAGATGAGCCATCACCAGCAGCTCTGGGAACACCCATTTCTTGTATGTTTCAGCTCCTCCAGTGGCTGGAGTGGTGGTGAATTTCTGCAAGACAAGATCAGCATCATGCAGTACCAGTGAAGCTTCTGAATTCATAGAAGTGTATGGACGAGTGCAGTTATCTGGTCAATAGGGTATTCTGTTAGTCACAGGTGAAATTACCAACTTTTCATTGAAGGACGTACATTTAGAAGGTGTTTTTATAGATAGTATCATGAAGAATGCTACTCACTTAAGTTGTCCTTTGCACTACATAACCATTCTGTGCTTTGGAAGTGACTCCACTGCTTGTTAGTGCTCCAGTTTTGTAAGGTTTAGACAGTAGATGCCTGAAGTTAAATTTGCTGCTATGGCCCTCCAAGCACCATTGCAACATGAGGGATGGGGAGCAGGGATTTCCTCTTGATCTGGGCTGCTCCCTTTGGGGTCCAGAGCTTCCATCAGGGCAGGGAGGGGGAAGGGAGACTAAGGATATCAGAAAATCTTAATTGTCAACAAGGCCAATTATACACATGCCAATTACCTCACTTTAAACAACCAATCACACTATAATGGGGAGAATCTTTAGAGCCTGAGGAAGGTGCTTTGAAATGCCTCTGCTCAGAGATTCCCTATTAATGCAGAGAATTGCCCCAGCAGCAGTTCTTGGCTCCAGTGACTGGAGTTTGGTAACAATGACAGTGGAGCTGGGTGGATTGGGAGATGGAGTGGTATGAGAGTACAGGAGTTGAAATTTCAACAGCAATAAAGCAGTAGCCAGTAGCAACCTGGCTGGAGGCTTGCTGTATCATCCAACACAAATCCTTGATGGCAGTGTGAAGGAATTGGAATTTTTTATTACATGTATGTGTAGTCATTGTCTTTGTGTCCAGGAAATTGCTTAACCTGCACTTCACTGAGCAGTCACTTTCCCAGGAAATCTGCAGCTTCCTCGAGCTTTGGGTCTTTCTAAGCCTCAAGTATCATTTTATCCTTTGAAGCACTATACTGCTTTTTTAGAAGGCCTGATCCTGTAGTGGATGGAGCCCACTGACAATCCTTCTAGTTTTATGAGCTACTGATCAGGCCCTATATAGTTGAATTCAGCCTGTTTGCAGGTGAGTGCTGCTACTTGCATAGTAAGGCTCCTCACTCTGGTGTCTGGTGTTCGAAGAGGATTCCTCCCATGCCACATGACTGCTCCTCTTCTAAACTTCCCAAACATTCACTGCGTGTAGTCCCTGTTCAGTCTGGGACTGATGGGCTGGTTTTGTCCTCCTTCGTTCAGCAGAGCTGCACCATCTACATCTAGACGTGACACATCAGTGCAATAAAGACAGACATTTCTTCTGTGCATGCAGAAGTGAAATCAGTTTTAAAGCAGTACTTACGTGATGTGTCACATTTTCTGTGAAATAATTCAAGTCACACCCGGGTAATGTAAGTGTGTCTAACTGTCAGCTGGCAGAGGACTATGTCAGTTTAGGCTAATAGCTGCCAAATAATAGATACACAGATGCTCTTAAATTGGTTTAATTTATGTATGCTGGCCCTAACAATTGAAAGAAAAGATAAATATACACAAAGCCTTCAAAGCTTGCTGTGTTGTGATGCTAATTGGAAAGTCACCAAAGGAAGCCTGCATGGTGTGCGGGAATCCTAGTGCCTGACATTAGTGGCTAATTAGTGGCTGGCAGCTGGAGGGCACTCCTCCCAGCTAGCTCACACTGGGAACAGGCAGCTTGGCCCTGGCAGGCGATTGTTGCCCTGATACAGGCAGTGAAGCAAGTGTTGTGGACAGCAGACAGTTGGGGAGATGCACGTAGTGTCCGTGCTGTGGCAGATTCTCTGTATGTGCGCAGAAGCAGTGCCAGAGATACTGCTGTCTCGGTGGCTTGCTGTGTCCTGAGCCACAGCAAAGATACAAGCATCTGAGAACTGAGCTCTTTTTTTCTTCTTAACAAATGCACAAATCCTGTTATCTTACTTTCTGCTTCTTTTATGCCGTGTTTGCAGCAGATGACAACACACTCTGGAGGCCCTCAGCTTCAAACCTTGCTTTAAAGTCTGGAGTGAATGCATACAGATGGTGGCACCCCCTTCTTTGCATCGTGCTTTAGAATCATGACATTTTAAAAATAGAGGTTTCATCTCTCTGCCAGTATCTCGGTATTTCCCTCTAAAGCTTTTCCCTGAAGTACAAATGAAGTGTAAGTATCAGAGATTTAAAGAACACACTTCTGTCATATGACTCCATGATGGTGGCCTTTAGAAAATTGCAGGAATTGGTATTGCTGATGCATCACCGGCACCACTGAACTAACAACCAGGGCTTTCTTTGATAAGGAATGCATCTCTTTTTCTCAGTTTTGCATCCATTTGTGAGAATCCCTTGTTCATTTCTTAAATTAAGAAAGATTGTTTTGTAATATTAAAGAGTTACACTTTTTCTTCTTTTTGTTACATTTGCTTTTCCAAATCTGAAATGTGTAAAGACAGCTTTAAATTATTGCACAACCTCTCAATTAAACTAACTGATACCAAACCTCACACAGGCATGACCCACCAGGATGGGTCACTTCTGAACACCACAGAAGCTAGAAAACTTTCTGTGTCACCAGCTCTGTGAATAACACTGTTTTGCTCAAGCTGGAGTCACAAATGGGATAATGCCATGTGGTCACCAGCAGTGGCCTGGGACCATGTGAGCTGTTGGTTGTAGTCAGCTTTTCTGGTGATCAGTGCATGAGAACATCTAGTCCAGCTTCCTTAACCCTCAAGTCAATCAACTCTCTTCAACAGCTGTTTAAAAAAAGCTGAATCACCAGTAAGAGCTAATTACAAGGTGGACATCCTCTATATCGTAGCTATGTTGTAAAATTGATGCTATGAGGAGAGGTAAGGTTTGCCGGCAGAGCTAACACATAGTCGTGAAAAAGTAACAGGCTTTCAGACACAAAAGTTCTTCTATGAGTCTGAAAGAGAAAACCAAGTTATTCTGGCCCATTCTCAAAAATTCTACAGAAAGAACAGACATGACAGCCCTAGACGTGGACAGCCAGCTCTGTCACAGATAACGCCAGTTTGCAGGGCAGCCTGGAGAGCCCAGGTGCTCCAGGAATCTTAATAGCCTGTGTGAAGCAACAAATTCCTGAAACCTTGCTCTTCGTTCAGTTCAGTAAATGTTTGTCAAACCAGGAATGAGAGATACAGGAAAAATCAGCATTTTCTGGTGAAATTATTTCCAGCTGGTTCTAGGTGGGTATTTGTATGCAGCTGTCAGTTTTCACATGATGGCTTTTGAACAGGCACCCTTTTATTAGTCATCTTTTAAGATATCTTCTCTTTTTACCTTAATCAAAATACCTATGGGTACCATTATTGATGGTTTCAGATACTAGTGGACAGTAACATTAAGGCGATACCCATGGAGCCTGGTCAGTGCAGTGATTGATGCAGCATGGGAATCTGGTGACAGTGCCGCAAGCTGAAAGACATTCCATGCTGGAACCTGGCACGGAGCTGGGAGCAGATAAGGCATCTGAATAATCTACCTGTATGATGAAAAGGGACAAGAATCCCAAATCAAATCTATTCAGCTGAATAGAGCTTGTGAAGGGACCACTGTTTGCTTGAATAGCTTTTGAGAGGAATCTTAAGAGGACAGACTGGCCTTGTGGGCAGGTTGCCTCTGCCAAGATGTTGCTTTCTTTTGGGAACCACAAGGGAAAACACTTACCCTTTTCTCCTGGCCATATTGAAATAGCTCCTTCTCCCTCCCTCCTGTTCCCTGCCAGGCTTGGGATATCTATTGCTTCTGGGTGAGGAGAAGTAGGGCCAGACCAGCTACTTCTTCACAGCGTCTATATAAAGTCAAGGCTTGACAGTGACTGTTCGTCCATGGGTTACTCTTTGCTTGGGGAAAAGGCCCTGTCACAAGAGCATTCAGAAAATGCAGGTGGGTGTCAGCTGGCCATGAACAGTCCAGCCATCTCCCCAGAGCACAGAAGAGGCTCTGGGAGAGGGACACATCCCTGTCTTGATCTCCAGATGCTGTGTCTAAGCAGTTCCTGTATTGCTGAGGAGTTTTGTGGGGTTCTGACAGGCTATGTGTGTGAGAGAGGACAGGACAATACTGTGAAGGAGCAAAAGAGAAGGAACTGCAGAGGAGTTTCCAATTCCTGAAGAAAATGTGCATGCCCCTATGGGTCTGCAGGAGCCCAAAGCTGTGCTCAGCTCCATGAAAACTGTTAGCTCAGATGTAGATACCAGGATTTCTTCTGGTTTCTGAGTCATTTCCTCATCATTTAGAGAAGGTACTGGATGGAGCTGAAGTTCTGCAAGCATATCTCATTGCATGTCAGCTAAAAACTCCTCAGGATGAGCACAAAGTCCTAGCCTCTTCCAAAGAAAAGCACCAGACCTCATTCTGCAGCTTTTGTTGGATTAAAACCAGAAATGCCATTAAGATGTTCAGAGGGCTGGAGCACCTCTTCTGTGAAGACAGGCTGAGAGATTTGGGGTTGTTCAGCCTGGAGAAGAGCAGGCTCTGGGGAGACCTCTTAGAGTGGCCTTTCAGTACCTAAATCTGCAAGAGAACTGGAGAGGGACTTTTGAAAGGGCATTTAGTGATAGGACAAAGAAGACTGGCTTTAAACTGAAAACTGATTTTGATTAGGTATTAGGAAGAAATTCTTCCCTGTGAGGTGGTGAGGCACTGGAACAGGTTGCCCAGAGAAGCTGTGGATGCCCTATCTGTGCAAGTGTTCAAGGCCAGACTGGATGGGGCTGTGAGCCAACCTGGTTTAGTGGAAAGTGCCCCAAACTAGATAGTCTTTCACCCAGCCAAAACCATTCTGTGATTATATAAAATAAAAATTGAAATGCTTCTTCAAAGAATGTATAGAAGCCAGTTTGCCTTGCAAAAGCTCTCTCTAACAACTGCTTTCTCCTGGTAACGTCCAAAAAAAACCTCAGCTATTCCAAAATTAAAAGCAATAAAATCACTATAAAAGTGTTAAAAAATACCCATTCCAAAATACAATTCAGTGTTTAAGATGACATCTGAGAGATCTACATAAGCCTGGTTTAACTGGAGCAAAGCTAAGGTGAGAGACAGGTCAAAATCAAGTTTACCATGGAGGCTATCTGCAGCATTTGCAGAGAAAGCTTACCACCTTACTGGGCAGATCATGTTTCTGTTATTACCAATAACAATCTGGTTTATACTGTTTACTCTCCCTTCTTTCCTAAGCTATTGCCTCTGACACAACACCTGGGGTGAAGCTCTGATGAGACTGAGTCATGTTACTGATTCAGAAGTGTCCCAGATCATATCACCCACTGTGAGAAGGTGTAGGTCTTCTCCCCAAGGTACTCAACGTCCAAGCCAGAGAGATTGTAAGGAGGAGGGTCATGGCAGAGTAGGGATAGCTCTGCTATTTTGAATGTTGTGATTCATAGCTGTAGTTTTTCCATAAAACCCGTTTTTAAAATTGCATTTTGATGTTAAAGCATATGAAATCTTACAGATATTTCAGTAGAAACAGCCTGCCTTTCCATTTATGCTGTGAGGGAATGACTTTTCTATGCAATTAGCCAGGAGGATCAAACTTTACGATGGAGCAGTTTGGTCTGAGCTGCTTTCTCTTGCTGGCCTGTTCAGAAAGCTCTAAGGGGGGCAAAGCCAGCCATCCTTACAGCCTCAGTGGGTGACAGGAACAGGCTGCTGCCTCTGGCTGTGTGCAGAGACCCCCCTGCTCCATAGGAGCTGATCCTGTTATGCTCTGTGGAACAAGTCTGAACAGGGTGAAATGAAGAGGAAATGCCAGTTCCAGGCCTCCCAGATGGCTCTGAGTTACTCTGTACACTAACTTTTTCACCCCCAGGAGGTTTTTGTATATTAGTTCCTCACCATCCACTAAGTGCTTTTGGATCAGCACTGGAAAGCCACCCCACTCAGGGGATTCGGGGGACGTGAGCTCTGTCGTGTTTTCTGGGCTGCCTCTCTGCTCTCCTGTGTTGGTAATCCTCTGCTCTCCTGCAGGTATTAACACGTACAAGAAAGCCTCATCACAATAAATAATACCACAACTTGCCACTTTTTTCTGTCCCTCGAAGATACCATCATGCTTTTAAATCAGCCCCAGTAAAAATCATCGGGGAGGCTGCAGAAAGGTCAAAGGTTTGCTGGTTTAGGATTTCGTGGGAATACACGCTTGTTTGGACTTGGCCCAAAAGCTTCGTTTACCTGTTTGACAGGTAACAATTAGCGAGTAATAGCTCTGCCGGCTGGAATGTGGCTGCGAGGGCCAGCGGGCCTGGGTTACCTGGTGGGCAGGTGTGGGTGCAGCGCCCAGATAGGTATGTGCATGCACAGCATTCCTGGGAATCAGTTTTCCCTTAAAGATGCAGCGATGACTGCAGGGCACAAAAGGGCTGGGCTTAGCCCAGGCTCCAAGACACTGGAGCTGTTTGCAAGGTAAAGAAATAAAGTAAATAGTGGAACAGGAGAGGAGCTGAGGAAAGGGCTGCAAGAAGCAGCTGCCCTTTTATTTCCTTCCCTGAAGAGAGAAGAGTTTTGATTCTTCCCTGAGAATTCTGATAACAGATAATTTAGTGTGATATGGTGTCATGGGAGATAGAAACTGAAAGAAGGGAAAAACCAAGCTCACTTGGCACAGGATAGATGTGAAGTGGGGAAACCATGTCTCAACGGGTTTAGAAATGGTTAAACAGTTTATGTGCAGTTACCTCAACTCTGCCATCAGTGAGAATCCAAGACTTATCGGTTTATTGACTAAAACCACTTTATCTGTGGTAAATGGCCCCATTTCCATCTCCTGCAGCAGTCAGGGAAGATTCCTGCATTAGCCCCTCCCTCGAGGGAAGCTGGTATAAATTATGTAGACGGTCAGGGACTTTGCAGGTGAGTTTAAGACTTTGCTTTTTTTTCCCCTAACCAATGCAGTTGACCCTCCTCTTTTAGCTCTTTTAGGAACTGAAAGATTTGCTCATTCTTTTCATATTTTATTCCCATTTGTGAACAGGCTTCTGTGTTTGTGTATTTCCACTTTGGTGTTTCATATTTGACAATTGAGCTATTGTGTGACTTTGGAGAAGCCACATCCTCCTTCCTGGTCTCTGTATTTTCACCTGCAGAGTTGGAGTAGCAAGTCCCATGTTATTAACCACTAAAAATGCAGATTACAAGTACTGCTAGTTATTAACATGTATGCTATTGCCGATACATATCATACAATAATTCCTTTGAATTTTACTTTACTGTTATTCCAAAATATTCTGTTTTTAATAAAAACATGTCTTTTTTTACTTATAAACAGCTTCTCTGGCTGAAAGAACTTTGTCCTTTGGGTACCAGTTGATGTCGTTAGAGGAAGAAGAAATCCAAGTATAATTTGAGACCATTTTCCTTGATCTTAAAGGACCCAGCATCATTTTGAGTAATTATGCATTATTTGTACACTGTTATTTAGCAGGACCTTCATTAAGAAGGAGTCTCTTTGCTCAACAGTGTGTGGGCCAGTAAATGGTCATTAAGCCTGACTACTGGCTGACACAATAGCAAGGTTTGTATTTATTCTCATGAACTCCACAGGAGCCACAAGAAAGCACTTCAGAAGCACAGAGACATCTCTGCACTGGGCATCAAACCAAAGCAAAACACAACCCTTTCTCAGAAAGTGCTGAGAAATACATGATGAGTCCTGTCCCTCTGTCCACAACCACTGCATGAGAAGCTGCACTTACCTATCCTGGGCTGGACCAGAGGCTTATCCACTGCACTGCACACCTCTGAGGGCCCCTGCCCTTAGGGAAGAAGTGGGCAGCATTCTTCCCCTTCCAAGCATCCTCCATTCTGAGTCTCAGACTTCCTGAGCTGGAACTTGGACCTGCATCTCTGCATTTCACATCTCTTAAGTAAACACTCTGTTTTGTGGATTGGTCTGGCTGCCATTTGAACCCCTGTGTAGTTTTTACCTCCACAATGTTATGCAGCCATGAGCGCCACAAGCTGTAAGATACTTCAAATAATCATTTTGTTTATTATAGGCCACATATTGGACTCCAGCATTTGGAATCCATGGTACTGTGTGAAACAGCAGGCAAAATAATCTTTCTGTCTCCCATTTATTGCTGCCCCACCCAGCCTGCAGAGTCCTGCATATTTTGGTGTGTCTTCCAACCGTGGTCATTTTTGCCTTGTAACATTTCCGGTCGCCTGCCCTTTGGAAGGGAACTGCGTGCAGTGTTCCAGACCTGGGATGCTCTACATTGCCTGGTGATGGAACAGTGATTTCTGACATTCCTGATGGTGCTTCAGCCCTGTCGAGCATGGGAGCAAACCGAGCATGCTGAGCAATGCTTCCACCAGACTTGATGGTCATGATTTTGCTGCACAGTTGTGCTCTACAAGCACAAGTGCCTTTTGAGTTAAGCAAAGAACTCTCCTCCCTCCTGCAACTTTCTGCCCACCTCTAGGTTTTGTGTCTCTGTGTGTTCTTGATCACCCCATCACTTGCAATGAGTAGAAAAGGTTTCAGCAAGACTGGAAGTGCTGGTAGAATCCCTCATTAATGACAAGAGGAGCTGCACAGAGAATCTGAGCCATGATGAGTGCTGAGTGATGTGCTCTATTGTCATTAGGAACTGGAAATTTCATCCTCACAGACTTGTTAATGTAGAAGAGAAATAAGGTGCAGTACCAGTGGCAGACTGGTGAAAATGTTTTGGCTCACCTTTCACTGTGATAAATTCTTCCTGTGAAAACAATTCAGCCTTTCAGTTTGGTGCTGCTTTCTGCTATATCAGCACTTTAGCCAGAAGAGTTGGAAGCACTTAAAGAGTGTCATTAATTAAAGGTGACTCAGAAGCAAATGGGATATGAAGAACTTGGAAAGGATGGAAGAGTAGTTATTGTACAAAACGCTTTTCTAAATGAACACCTGGAGGGATGAAGCTATGGAGAGCATGGTTTGGGAAGCAGCCTTCCCACTGCAGCAGTGCAGTCATGATTAAACATAGCTTTTGGAAGCACACACTGTTTTGAAGGGGCTTTCAACCATCATCAGGTAAAGCTTACAATGAGTGACTTGTTGCATGCTAAGAGGCAGGATGACTCCACTTGCTGTTTGGGTTCTGTACAAAAGGTTAGCAGCACTTCAGGCTGGACAAGGGGACTCTGAAGAGTACAGCAAAGACTCTGTTGTCCACTGGTAACTACCAATAAAGAGTCCACTAGATAAAGTGGGTCATAAATGGCATCTGAAGTAGTCTTTCCCCCCAGCAGAAGATATTCCAGCAGAGACACGTAGGAAAAGGATCAACTCAAACGAATTCACGACCACAGGTTATTCCCAGGCAGCATCACTGCCTAAGGAGGAGCAGAAAACATGTGTTCCTATTCTCTGTGAAGTGTTTGGGAATTTTGGTCACCATAGCAGCGAGTCACCAAACACAGAAAGGTCCCTCCCATGATTCATACCTGAACCCACAGTGGCCACTGCTGTTTCTAGCCAACCTTCTGGCTCTGCCCAGTGTGTAATAGCTGAATGGAGCTTTGCTGGACACCTACAGGCTGCCCCATTCTCCCAGCATGCTGCAAACAGATTACTACACCCAGCACCTCTTTATGAGCTTTTTCTGGGCAGGCAAAAAGAGCAGGTAGTTCTGCGGATTATTTTACACAACCATAAGTCTGAGAGGTGTCACCTGCAATTACCAGGGTAAGCATTCAGAAACACTGCATTATGAGACCTTGGGTTCAGATCCCCATGTCCAGATCTATTTGTGAGGAAGTTTTCTGAAATAGTTATCAGTTTGAGGCTGATAATCTAATATTAAGAATTTTTTAGCCAAATGATTCTGCTGCAAGTCGCAGAGAAGAAGAAACTATTTTGTTCAGTTTTGTTGTTTTCACACATATGAACAGTCCTGCCATTCCCATGCTTCAGAGAAAGATGGTGAAAGTCAGCATGGCATCAGGAGAGGCTGACAGAAAAAAACTCCTGACTGCTTCAGGAGTCTGCTTCAGAAAATCTCTTTGAAATTCACATTTGCTCAGCAGTAGTTGTTAATGTCAGCAGCTAAATATATCTGGCTTTCATCTACACTAAGCACACACCAGGCGATGTGTGGCCTAAGAGCAGACACCTCTGCCTCTCCAGAGTCCCTGCTGGGAGGACTGCCCTGGAGACAGAAAGCCCTGTGAAGACAAACTGCCCAGCAAGGCTTTCTGGAGATGGGACAGAGGAGCAGACCACAACCAGGAGCACAAGGGGAAAGAAGGGGGATGAGAGCTGGGAATGTGAGCACGTAGGCTGCAACTGGGAACCAGAGCATGGGAAGCACTGGACTGCTTGGATGAGGCTGGAGCAAGGGGTGGGGACCTTGGGCACAGCAGTAACAGAAGGGCTGAGTGAAGACAGACACGTGGGCATGGGAGGGACTAGGACTTTTTGAACTGCAGAGAACTGTGAACCAACAGAGGTAGAAGGAAAAGTGGTGGGGTTGGTCTGTGAGGAACAAGGGCTGCTGATGGCTGAGTTTTACGGTTGGTACCCAGTCCAGACAAGACCAATGACTGTGAGTGGCCTCTTGCTTCAGCCACCATTGTCTGCCTTCCCCTGGTACTGGATTGCCCAGAGATCTCAACACTACTGGCACTAATTACACTACCAGGAGCTTCATCACTGCAGGAAAGTCACTTCTCATATGCAAACTGGACCACAGATGGACCACTGCTGTTTTTAATTGTAGAATCACAGAATTCTAGAACAACCCAGATTGGAAGGAACCTTGAAAGATCATCTGGTCAAACCTCTCACACAGATGAGAGCCTAGATGAGCTTGTCTAGCAGCCCATCCATCACATATTGAAAACCACTAGTGATGGGGTCTCTACCGTGTCCCTGGGAGGCTGTAGAACCAGACACTGTGGGTAGGACAACCGGAAACTGGAAACTGGATTAACAGTAAGTGAATGTCTTAGTGCTGTATTGCTGGAGGACGTGGGAGGTTGTCAGTCAGAGCAAGAGGCCAGGAGGGTTTCCTGGGCAAACCACTGCTCTACTGCTGCAGGGCAGCATCTCCAGCCAGCACCTGCAGTGCTGAGGCCACTGTGCAAGGGAGTGCTGACACCCCAGGGCGTGACCTGCCTCATTTTGCCCTAGGATGGTGTCCCAGACTCATTCTGCACAGAAAAAGACTGCAAGGAGATACTAATACATCCAGGAAGTAACTACCAAGGAAACAAGGAAGGAAACAAACACTATTTAAATGAAAGGGCAGTGTTGTCACAGGGACAATAGGGTGCAAACAGACTTTGACATACTCCAGGTGGTAAAGAAAGGGTGGCATTTAACCAGGTGAGAAGTGAGTTACTAGAAGAGATCTCACAGGAGGAGCAGTGAGAACAAGGGGCTCAGGGATGCAGGTTGGTTGGCAGACACTACCAGAAACATTCAGAGCCAGGACATGGTGGGAAATGTGAGCCCTTTCAGACCACTTGCTCAAGCAACTTCCATTTTGGCATTTCCTAACTTTTGAGTTGTCTTTGATCTTCCAGGCCTTCTGAAGAGCATCATATTCTGTCTTCTGCAGCTTTAACTAGAATAAGATCTCATATAGAACTGATTATGTACTACTATAGGGGGAAAAAGAAAAAGAAAAAGAAAAGCAAACTATCTGTACTTAACAACTGAGTTCTGACACAAAGAACTTGTCTTACCCAAGACTGGTCGGGACAAAGCAAACAATGTGCATTTAACTGTAGCCCAGCTAACGATGGAGCCTTTGTGGAAAATAAACTGCAGCTTTCACACCTCAGGGGATTCTTTCTCTGCCAGAGATAAGAGAAGTTATGAAGGATAAAGAAGAAACATCTCTCGAACAGTCCACTGTAGTATATAGTCTCTCCTTCAGACGGGAAAGATGAAGAGGTAGTGCCTTTCCAATGAATGTTTCATGTCTCAAGAACCTAGATTGTAAAGGAGTTGTTCCTTAAGTGATACATAATTTATTAAATCTTTTCGTATCTGTGAAATCAAGAGCAAACAAATCCTCACACCCAAGCAGAAACACAAATAGGCTCTTATGCAACTCCACCCTCCGTGGCTGCTTTTTGCCAGTTTCGTCAATGGCTTAATTTAAACAAAATCCCAGGACAGGTGCACTCCAGAATGCTTCAGCGTGACCTCAGCCTGAGCTTCCTTTTAAGGTGGCAGGTCCCAGAGTTTCCTTCAAAAGCATTTGTGCTTATTGGCATCCTGTGTTGTCTAGGGGAAGGTCATGAGACCCATCTTATTTTCAGACTGGTGTACTCTATGATAATAGCTGTGCAGCTTGGACTGCTGTTGATATTTCTTTCTTTGTAAGAAAAAAGGAAAAGTATTTGGAATTAGCATGTCATCACACCCATTTCTTCCCTCCTCTCCCCACTGCAAGGCTTACACAAAGAACACAGCCAAACACAATCTGTGCACTGCACAAAAATAATATTCAGTCCAATATTTTAAAAGTAATTGGTAACTGATAATTTTTATTATATCATTCTTAAACATAATAATAATGCTTTCCTTCTCTAAGCAGTGTAGGTGACACTGTATAAGAGTTTAAACCTGGGTAAGAGCTTAAACCTGGATAAGAAATATCACAGATTAATGCCTGCACCTTCCAGATTATCCAAATGGACAGGCAAGCTCAGATGTATTTCTAGTTCCAAGAACTGCCACAGTATGTTTTGCTTTTCCTTCCTATCACCTCTCCAAGGTCTTCCAAGCCTTCTTTGCTGTGGCTTCTCTAGTGGGTGTCATGATGCTTCTTAATAAGAGTGCAGAAGTCCATGGGAGTCTTTCAATATTTATCAGCAAGATTTGGAGTCCTGCCTCTAAGAATGGTGGGGAGACTGCTCTTGGTTAAGGCCCATGCTGCTGACTGGATGCCATAGGAGAAATGCTTCCTCCCATTAGGAGTCTTGGTGGTTTTCATAAAACAACAGGTAGCATTGTTTTTTCCTTTTGCTTCAGCTTTTGACTATAAAGAGGACATTTGCATGGTCATTTAAAGTGTAAAAAGGCATGCAGGAAAATTTAATAGAGTTATTGGAACGGGACATTAAAATGCAACCTGAAATTATGTTTCAAGTGTTAAGCTCAAAATATTAACCTAAAAAGATATAAAGGTGGAGGTGACCCAAGAAATCTGTCTCTGTCCCATCCTGTCCCACCCCATTCCACCCTTAATCCTGGGAGATGAGCAATGGAGCAGCTTGGTCTGCAGGAAGGCATTTGGAACACAAAGGTGGATTTTTTTTGTGCACCATTAGCAGCAGAACAGTGTTTCTGTCTGGAAGGGGGGTTGCTGTTGGAGGCAGCAGAAAAAAATAATCACCAAGCGCTTTGGGTAATATTCAGAGCTTCTGTCAACACCACCCAAATTACCAGAGCACTTACCATAGAGGCAAACCTTGGGAAATCATGTCAAGTGTTTAGCAACCGGTGACCTCATAGTTTTTCTTATTTGAGCAGTGCAGGATGAAAGCCTCCTACAAAGCCTGAGCAGACAACTGACATGTCCCAGCCTGTTTCCTTCAATGGTTAAAAGAAGTTATGGCAGCCATTTAAATAAAATCTCCCTATGTCTGTGCAATTATCTCTGAAAACAGCACAGGGTGTTATGGGCAGCTTTCACAGGTAAGAGATATATCTGAGGTGCTATGCAGCACTTTGGGCTTGGAAAGCAGTTTAATCTGGCCTTGGAATGTCTCATCATACTCACTTGAAGGAGACCACTCAGCTGGGATGTCCAACTTTTGAGGGAGGACAGGTGGTTTTGCACAGATTAGCCCATGCAGCAGATGACAGAAACTTTCAGGAGGAAAATCTGAATATGTTTCTTTGCAGAACCTTGTCCTCCGAGCCCTTTTAAGCCTCCTTTTCTGTTAGCCAACAAGCCCCAATGACTATGCCAAGGCAGGGGTTGCAAAGAACAGTTATGTGACAGGATTTATTAGGAAATAAACCAGGAGCACCTAATGTCAGCAGGCACTCCACAAAACAGACAATACAGGATTATCAGGTTCAATCTCCACACCAAAGCCAATGGTAATGCAAGGCTGGTGAATATCTCCATAGTCCACTCCTCCCCTTTCTCAGATGCTGATGTGTAAGTCTAGCCTTAGGACCTATGAACTGGAGAACACTTCAATTTCATTTATCCCTATTGCCTTGTGAAAACTCTCATGATCTTTACAAATGCACTCTTAGAGAAGCTGAATGAGGCACGGAGTCAAAAGGAAATTCACCTTTCTACCCCTGAAAATGGTCCTGTAAGAACTGAAATAAGCTACGAAGGTCACCTTCAGAATTGTTTTCCCCACAAATTCACAGACTGGATGGGATTTTTTGAAAGAATGTTTTGATTTCATTGTGAGAAATGTCCCATTCTATTTTACTCCATATTCTAGTGATTCAAAAATCCTTAGTGAAATGTCATGTATTTTCAGACAGGTGTTGCAAATAAATCGGAACTAAACATTATAAAGCCTTCTTTCTCTCTCCCAGGAGCATAGCCAGCACTGTGAGATGCCTTGGAATAAAGGACTGCTGTGCAATAAGTTACAACCTTATGACTGTGTAAAAACAAAAAAACAACTCAAACAATTATTGTTATACCTGACACTTACATATGAGTGCACAGAAATAATTTGACACCTGTAAAATCCCTTGCCAACCTTGTTTAAGCTCACCCTGTGAAAGAAACGGAGGTTAGTAATTTTTATTACTTGCAGTGCAGAGACTGAGTATTTTAGAACCTGTTAAATAAGTTGGGTCAGACCCACAGATGGTGTAAAACAACCTCCTGTAGTTACTTTGACATACCTGTGGTCACAGAGGGCTCTCTGCAGTCGTTGCTCAACTGGTGCTGCCCCAGGGAGCCCTTACATCAGGTACAACCTCCATGAGCTGCAGACACGGCAGTCTCCTGCCTCCAATACTGCAGCGTCCCATCCCATGTCCCAGTGGAGGTGCTGGAAGAAGGGGCCAAGGTGCTGTGAGCCCTGTTGGCCAGCCAGGCTGGCATTTCAGCCCTGCCTGGGCCTGGGGCCCAGCCCCATCAAGTTCTCCTGACTTCTCCTTTGGAGCCCTTTGGTCCAGCCCCATCCATCCCTGTTCCCTCGCTGCTGTAGTGCTGTGTTCATGAAAATGGCATTTTTGAATAGATCCAGCCATGGTGGAGAAAGGAGCATTTTTAGGGGAATGTAAGGACCAATGGCTGTAATGTGTTTCTCCCCACTGGGAAAAGGGAGGAGGAGCTGCCTGCTAGCAGCAGGCTGTGTTAGCACAACACTTTAGGATGACTAAATCGCTCAAGGTAAAAGGGTGGTGAAATTTGATTTGAGCCGCTGTCAACTGTGAAAAGGCACTTATCACAGACTTCTCCCACTATCATGGAAAGGGAGCCAAGCTTCTAGCAGCAGCTCGTACAGCTCTGTCCCGCTCTCAGACTCCATGAGATGGGAGTGACAAGGATATGATGTTCCAGCCACTCTCTCCCCTGGCTGAGCTCGAACCAGAGGCAACCGGATGCAGTCTGCAGCTGGGTTCTTAACTTCCATGGAGCAATACAAGTTATGAAATCCACTTCACGAGACATGAAAAACAACTCTCAGCTCTTTCCCACAACTTCTAAGGTTTTATTCTCTATCCATGGATAACTCTGCCCACATATCCTCACCCTCGAAAGTGGTGCCCGTCAGTGTCATATTTCCGTCTGAGCAGCTCCAGCCCAGCTGAGCTCTCCTAAAGATGCCACAAGGAATGTTTGGTGTGAAAGTGGAATTCCCCCAGTCTGATAAAGGGGAGGCCACTTCTTACAGCCAAAACAGAAGACCTGGAGGGTCTGCCTCTGCAAATCTGTAAATCCCAGTGACTAGAACTTCAGCCTGCAACAAGCTGAGCAGGCTTGCTTCCAGTTTTCTCTTGAACAGGAGCATCAAAGGTTAACAGCTCTTGTAGTGCTGGTGCCATCTAGTCATAAATTTAAATCAGAGTTTGACTCCGCTTCTTCCCTCATGGATTTTATGTCTCAGGTCACTCTTTCCCAGAAGGAATGAGCAGTTACATGTCTGAACTTGCAGTCATAATTCTGTGGCCAGTTATCAGACATGATACATCAGGTAGCTGTATCTGATTAAAAATGACTGTGTACACATGCCTCCTTTTTAGCTGCAGTATTCCTCAGTCATGCTGAATGTGTGAACTCATGAATGATGCTCATGTGAATAATCATCTAAAAGAACTAGAGGTTTTTTCCAGCTGGCTCGCCCAGATCTGCCTCTACCTTTGCTCAAGAAAGCTCTTTTCCCTTGCTCCCAGTGTTTGCTCTTTCACTTAGCTTTGCCTGTATTTTAGATATATGCTGTAAGTGTCACTGCTTTCTCCAGTGCCACTGGCATTTATCTCAGAATCTTCAGCTCTGGTGTGACTTTCAAATGTCCTTTTTCCCTTGTTACACTCCTACCTGGTCTTGATGGTCTGGAGCATGCTGAGTTTCTAGGTTTAATTGAGTTTGAAAAACACTAACACAGTTCTGGCCTTTGATCCCCATCCATGTGTCCAGGGCACTGGAGGCTCCTGCATACACCAGGCTCTCCCACATCTGATTTTCAAATAATGCATCAGTTGTTAGCAGCATCCTGGGAGGGGTAGTGTGTGTTTGCAAAGCTTCTCTTGGCAAGGGGATAGGGCATTTGCAGTTGCAGCCAAAAAGCACAGGCCTCCCAACAATAAGTTTGTCACTTTTTTGCTTCTGGACTGTGACAGAGTTGAGGAGGATGACTGTGGGTGCAGAACACTACAAGATATTGGATGAGCATCAGCCACCCAACAGCTCTGGGGTTCATCCCCACCCCTTCTCCTGTGATCACAGCCTGACAGGCCACGGACCATGGCATGTTTTATGTCAGATTAATAATTGCTATTTGCATAGACAGATACACAAAGCCTGCCAGGATTTTAACTCTCCAGACATATTTTTCACACCACTACTGAAACCACTCCTAGTTGCAAAGTGTGAGACCTCTGCAGGTTGCTGTAAGGTCACAGTGATCTCTGGAAGAAGGCTGGCAGCTGCTGCCTGTCTGTCCCAGGCACGCCTCGCCCTGCACAGCACAGCAGGCAGCCCAGAGCCACGGGGTCTGCTTTCCTAGGAAGCACCTCAGCAGCACGCAGTGTGTTAGGACTTCTTGAGAAATATTTTTGCATTGCTTCATGCCTCGAATAATTGCTTAAGCCCCCTTCCCCCCACTGCTCACATGCATTTCAAATTCTAGCCCCACTTGCCAATTTTCCTCAGGCTCATTGTGCAGAGCAGGAGGTTGCATGCTGCAGCATGGCACCCACTCTCTCCCACCCCCAGGGAGACCTCTCCCCTCTCCCAGCTCACTCCATAGGCAGCGGCCCTGGCATTTGGGCGATCACGCCCCTGACGGAGCAGCTGACCCTGCAGGGGCGGCGGAGAACCTCACCGCACGGACGGGAGCTGTGCTTCACCGCCCGCACCCAATCCACACAGCAGACACAGCCTATTTCACGTACCAGCAGTGACAGAGGCATCCTCAGCTTCCCATCCAACGCCTGTCCCTGTGTCCAGAGAGGCCTGTCCCTTCACAGTGCCAAGCTCCTCACAAGCCCCGCTCTCAGCGCCTGCTGCAGCACTGGCTCATGCTCAGGGCATCTGATCCTCCCCAGCGGCACCCACTCTGCTCCTCATAACCACTGCCAAACTTCAACTATTTTAAGATTAAACTGCCCTCGGGGTATTTACCTCTAGCCTGCATTTGAGATTTAGCCAGGATGGGTGGAATGGGCTAGTCATTTGCAGAAGGAGCCTTGGGCCAGGCACTGGAGTGCTCACCTGGGAAGAGCAGATGGTTTTATCACCTTTCCCTTGGGATGTCCTGACATCGCTGCTGCAGCTTGGCATTGGACATGGGTCTTCCTGTGCCTGTGAAAATCCACCAAACCCCAGGCAGGTCACAAGCTGTTTAAAGGCATCCCCATATGTACACAGCAGACCTGAGTTCCTGTGGGGTTTTCTGTTATTAGCAGCTGATCTGGTTCCAGGAACCAGTAACCTCCAACTAGAGCTTTTTCTGCAGCAGGAACCTTTTGAAAACCACTATCCCATGCATAGCCTCTGGTGAGTGATAAATTGCAAGCTCTTGTGGCCACTTTTTCTACAGTTTGGTGGGGGTTTTTTTCTCTCTTTCCTCCCTCTTCTCCTTTATTTTTGTGGAAAAAATAGGTAGTTTATTTGTCTGACATCCAATTGAGTCAGCCAGTGGCTCCACAGCTCAGCAGGGGATGACAGGCAGATAAACAGGCAGACACACAGACATACACGCCCACACATGTATGCACACACACACACACACTCACACATGACTGCATAAGCTGTTTCTCTTAGAAACCTGGATCCAGCAATGATGGAACTACAGTGGTTTTGGCCAGCAGTGGACATTTGTCAAAGACCCTTGGCCGGGATGGAGAGATGTCACTCGAGGGAAATGGGGCTGGCTTTTCCTTTTGTGCTTAAAAAACCCAAACAGCTTGAAAATTGTTCTTCAAAGACTGATTGGGTGACATGCCCATGCCACTGGACCCCTGCTCAGGCCACCCCCAGGCCCTGCACAGGCCCCAGCTGGAGGAGTGCTTTTGGTTTGACCCGAGATTGTGTGAACTCTTATTGCATGTTGGTGCTGGGGCCCCAGTCCAGGCACTGCCCAGCTGATGTGTTCTTGTGCCTGCTTTGAACCCCTAGCAATACTGCTTTGACACCAGCAGTTGTGAGAATAATTCCACTGCTCTCTGTGGGGCACACATGTACTCGGGTCTGGAGCACCACTGGTGACCCCAGAGGAAGGGCAAGCCAGAGCATGGTTTAATTTAGGGAGTTATAAATCCAACACATGGGAATGGATGGGCTATCAATGACAGTGTTCAGGCATACTCCACATTTTCACTGGCCTGGGGTCCTGTGCAACGTGGATACACAGGCATCATTGAAAAGGGACTTCTAATCCATGCAAGTGCAAAAAACAGGGGAACCCAGCCTTTGCAGCCACCTAAATTTTGGGATGTGACACATAAATAAGGAAAATTAATTTTTCTACCAATCTCATGCATAGGAGAAAAGGCTATGCTGCTTGTAGAGGTTGTGCTGCCAAACAGGCTTCTTGCTGCTATGGCATCTAGTCCTCATGCAAAAGACAGCTTGAATCTACCTGGGAAAAGCAAAGCCACAGATTTAACAGCCACAGGTTATTCAAGGCACAATGTGACATTTACAAGATTCAGGTTTATTCTGATTGTTACACTCCTGTATGACTGATTGCAGGTAATAATCAGGGTCTGGCATTCAGGAGAGAGCATGGATAGTGACAGAACCTACACTTTGTAGGTACAAGAGGAGGTGATTTGGTCCTCAGCAGCTGCTTGGGTTTGTGACTGTGCACAGACTCCCAAGTTGCTTAGACCAGAGAAATGAAACAGCTGGTGAGAGCAAGCAAGAAAGTGAAGAACGCAAAGCATTGTCAAGGAGTTCTTGATTGGTCTTACAAGCTCCATGAAGAAAAGCCTCAGCCAGTTTCACATGCACTGTCTGGAGACCTGCTGTGGTTTAAATGCAGCCAGCAAATAAGCCCTACACACTCACTCACTCCCCCTCCATGGGATAACAGAGAGATTTGGAAGGGTAAAACTGGGGCAACTCATGGATTGAGAAAACTACATGCAAAGCAAAAGCATGTATTCCTTCCTTCCAACCTCCCTGTTGTAAATGCTGAGCATGATGCCATATGGTGTGGGATATCCCTGTGGTCAGCTGGGGTCAGCTCCAGTACCATCTGCCACAGCAATGACAAGTGTCCAAAGGTGTCTGTACTGGGCTCAACTAGGAGCTGATCTCAACAAGGTCTGTTGAGAAACAAGTTCAAACACTTTAGGAATTGTTCTCTGTCAGCCACTAATTGCTGACTCTAGTACTCATCAGCTGATGAGATCTGAAATTTGGATCAAGGAACAGCTTAAGCAAGTGAGTATTGCAACAACAAAAATAGAGAATTCACACATGGACATTATTTTTCACAAGAATGAGTCTAAGCTCTTACTCTGCCAGTACCATGCAACACCACTAGTTATTTTCAGAAGTGGGGTTGGAGGTGGTTGTACTCCACAGAGGGCTTTGCTACACCATAGCAAGGTGCAAAGGATTCCATTTTAGTCTGAGCCAAGATGACCTACAGAGCCAGGTCTTTGTGCTTGGTTTTGCTATTGCTGATTTCACTCATGGGTATGTGCACAGGGAAGTTGTGCAAGCCTGGTAATGTGTTTGCACATTTAGAAAGCAGTGGTGCAAAACCACACTTGAGTCACAGCTGAACACACTTGATGGAGGAGACATTGATACATTTCACTATATTTACATCAGCCTAGATCTTCCAAAAAAGCAAAAACAGCAAAAAGGAAGGAAGACAGAGAAGGCATTTTCTTTCATAAGGCTATTAAAGAATACTGAAATGAAAAGGGCAAAGAAAATATTAACACTTACTTTGCATTCTGGCTGCATTCACGCGTGTCCACTTTATTTAGAATTGGAAATCTCCTAAACTTGGCAAAGTAATGGAAGACTTAACAGAATGCCTGTGGTTCCAGCCTGGCCTGTATCTGTTGGAAGAACTTGTTGAAATAATGTCTCAGGGTCTGGCTTGAAGACATTCTGGGGTGGTAGAGGCCATATCCTTATTGCTTTCTAGGGAAAAAGGGAGTGATTTAAGGCCTGGACTAGAACAGGCTCTTTTATAGAGAAATAGAAACGTCAATCTCAATTTTGAAGTTCACTCCCAAAGGGGATCTGGAAACAAATGTCTGAAAGAAGCAAAGTGATGTTTTATGGGCATCTTCCACCTTCGAGAATGCTGAATACTTCTCATACCTTTAATCAAAAGTAAACTGTGAGAGTAAGAAAGGAGATTTACTCAGCCAAGCAAGCAGAGGCCAGGGATGCAATGCAGCACTTCGAGCATCACTCTCTGCTGGGGCTACAATGGCATGTGCAGAGTGCTCCGAGCAGGACAGCCTGCAGGGTCTCCCTTACATCCTCTGAGCTGCTCCTCTGGTCAACCTCTTTCCCTCCCCCCCTGCCAGCCAGCTCCATTCTCTACAAGTAGAGTCTGCTTCCAAAATCCCTACAAGAAAGCCCAGCAAACAAGGCTGCCATTCCTGCTTTTATCTGCAGTTGCCAACGGTGCCTAGGCATTGAGGAAGGAGTGCTTTCAGCTGGATCCTCAGCTGGCTCGGGCTTCATTTAGCAAAATCACGACCTGGAACTGCAAACAGCAATTCTCAGACAGATCGTGGGGCCTTCAGCTTCAGAAGCAGTACAAGACATAAGTGTTAATTTGTGGGTAAGGCATATTTATCTGGAACATCACTGAAGGGTGTCTTGGCCTTTCCTGTAGCACAGCACTGAACTGCCAAAATAAAGAGGCATTAAAAGTTAATAAAAAGGTCTGAAACGCATTCATTAAAATACTTGGAAAACTTCACAGTTTGGCTTCATACCATGGAGTGAGTATGTGAGAACTTGACTGGGCTTGCCTGCCTCTCTGGCAGACTCTCTTGACTTACTACTTATAAAAAAAATCACCTGGCGCCTGATGCCGTGTTAAAAAGCCCCTACCATGTCAGGTACTGTTGTAATTTGCCCTGGAAATGCATCTGAAGCAAAGGAATGCATGAGCACAACATCAGAGCTCAAACAGAGAAAATACTGGTTGTTACATAAATCAGTGGATACAGATGGCATTTTGTTTATTTTAACCATCAGCCCAAAGTTTCAGGGGCTGGTAACTTTGTCACCCCACTCTGGTTCATCCTGCCTCTGGATGGACGGATGTTGCAGCTAGTGCTCCCAGAGCAGGCTCTGTGGATACATTTTCAGACGTCCTGGCCATATCTGGAACCATTTCAAGGAAAATCTAGCCCTGTATTTGACCTCATTGCTCTATTTGCTCACCACACTGATTAGGTTGGGCAGAGGGAAGGCCAACAAGACAGGCAGGATGGACTATTTGCATAGCTGCAAGCGGCTCCTATCTGATGGAGTGGAGTGGATTGAACTATAGGTGGATTGTGGGTCAAGAGGTTGTTTGAGTTTCACATTCACAGATGCCCTCTCCACAGCCAGGGCTTTTGTCAGCCCTTCCACAGCACTCTGTGCTGCTGCTCGGCCATGAACGGGGGCTGGATTCAAGCTCCCGGGGATCAGGATCGCTGTGGTTCTGTGTCCATGCAGCACCCTGGGGACAAACCCTAAGTGCTTCACTGAAAGTGCCCACTGTTCATCTCAGCCTATGGCCTGCCTGAAAGCCTGAGCCTTGGCAAAAATTTGTCAAAAGATGAAGCCATCTTTGATCTAGTATTTACTTTCAGGGTAAAAATTAAAAATATATGAAGCACAAGCTTGGGATTCCTTGCCTAGTCCTTGATCCTCTTACCCCACCCATTTCTCTGGGATGCCAAGCCTCTGGCTAACATTCCACTACCACATTTGGGATTATCCTGTTTCATAGTGTTTATCCTGCCTCCTTCAAAATGCAATGACTACCTTGGGACGAAGATACAGTATTGAATTTTTTCACCTATCATAGCATCTATGAGTCCAAGGTGTTGGAGTTGGTGACCTTTGGCCTTTTACCTAGATGAGCCCTCAGAGTTTTCAGGTATAAGAAAAGCAGCCTTACAGGCTTTTTGAAGGTAGGACACATTTTACCAAGGAAGGTAACTTAGTTAGCACTTTTCCTTTGCCTAGGTGGAAGCGTATAATTATGCAGCACTTCTTCAGCAGTGGATTGCTGTTCCCAGACATGCTTCCCTTGAGAGACTACTGTAGATTTGAGCTACATGTCTCCCACCCTGCAAAATCCCACAGCAGGGCTATGTGGAGGCACAGGACAAGGTCAGACCAGGCAGGCTGTGTGTGGAGATCACTGGGACCCATCCAGCACTATGTATAAGGAAGACGCGGGAAAAGTATTTTCAGCCTTCCTACCCAAATTTTCTGCCCAAAATTACTTTTGCTTGAAGAGCATCACACAGCCAGCACCTTGTTTAGCTTGGGTGACTGAACCCAAAATGTCAGTGGAGGAATCATGCATTAGCATCCCTGCATGGCAACCACAGCTCTTGGGACAGTCCTACCTGTAAACACCACCACAGCCCTCTGCACCCTGGAGCACAGAGTACCAAGTACCACCTGTTCACAAGGATCTCAATTCCTGGCAAGAGCAGCACCCAGCTTCTCCAGATCCATTCACCTGTCTCTTTCTTCTCGGGAAGCTCACTGAAAGACTTCCTGATAGGAAAAGATCACTGCTGAAGAGATGGAAAGGAGCCCACACAGTGGAAGGTATGCACAACTCTTCCTTCTACAACTTCTCTATTATCAGTAAAGAACAAAGAGCAGATGTGTATCTGATGTGTTTATATGAAAGCTGCAGTATTTACTGATGCTTTTAAGGTCATATTTTACTTCAGTCAAGCATTAAAAAAATGTAGAGAATATCTTGCAGTTAGTTAGCTAAACATCTTTTCCTCCCTTTCTATTGGGTAAGACAGATACTCACAATAAACTTTATGTGAGAGACAGTTCAAGGAATTGGCAAAAGACCCTAAAATCCACTAACTCAAGGTCACTCATCCACTGAAGGAGTCCAGGCTGACTGAGGAATGGCCACAAGTGATCAGATTTGACACTGATTCAGTGGCTTGTGTAAAACATGGGTGAGCCTGTACACATGCTCCTGTGGGAGGAGCATCGCCTCGCACTGACAAGCTACAGAGGCTTCTGTGAAGTGGCCCAGCCTCCTCTGGGCACAGAAAGATAATTTTCCACCTAACCCCTGGGAGTTCTAATCAAAACATGTATGTACACAGGAGTGTCGACAAATCTGTCACCTAAGCCCATTCTGGCTGAGCTATAAATCCAGGAAACTTCAGTCTGGAAACACGGCCAGGACGCGCCCTGGGTACGCCTGCCATCACACCACGTCCTGGCAGGGGACGTTACCTCTTGTCACCCTAGCAGCTTTCTGGGAGCTATGTGGGCACCATCACTATGGTATCCCAATATGTCCCAGTGACCAGCAAGACAGGAAATTTTATAAATAAAGACGGCTAAAGTGAATGGCCTGTTTTCTTGACGATCCATGGTTCAGATAAAAAATCTTGGGTCTCTTGAATTGAAATGTTATGTTTTATGCACCAAAAACACCCTTCCTACTAAATTTACTCTCAGGCTTAGTAGTTAAAGCTCCCCACCTGCTTTCTGGGGTGTCAAGAAATCACATGGATGGCGAAGTTGTTCCCAGTCAGCTCCAAGGTCTACGGCCCTGGTCAGTGCAAGAGGCAGTGTACTAACTAAATGCTGCAATTCTGATCCAACATTGTCCAGTTATGGTGCTACTTGAAGCTTGCATGGAAAAATTAGGAGAAAAAGCAGAGAGTTCTCTTCTGTCCTTTAAAATGGAAAGTCTGAAGCCATTTTGCACTGTTGCATTCCCCGTTATCATTCTACACTGCCCACCACATACAAAAACTGATGTAACGTGAGCTAGAGCAAAGGCTATTGGGAGGTACTGACACAAAAATAGAAACCTCCTACACTAAATGAAACCAATGCTGTGCATGTGCTAAGACCTGTGTGAGAGACACTGCTTGTAAATATTCTTTGCAGTCTTTGCAGGAGTCGTGTGGAGGCAGGCTGAAGACCTCCAGCAGCAGAAAAATGAGATAAATGGGCACTTATTTGGCTGAGTGTCTGGGGAGAAGGGCTTTAATATGTGCTAGAAGAAAGTGGAGATTGTAGTTATCAAGCTGCGTCATGATGGACTTAAATAATAAAGGCCTGAGCTGCCTTGTACAGCTCCCATCTCTGGAGGAGGGTTTCAGAAAGGTGAGAAATAGTCTCTCACCATATCTTTTCTCTCTTCGTTTGGCAGCTTTCTGTGTTTCTTAGCTAAAATCTCATAGAAAGATGTCACAAATTCACTGTGCACAGCAAACTTCCATTACACGGGAAGACCCTCCCCAGCCGAAAGACTCCGCGTTGGAAAATTAGCTCAGCTACGGGAACCACACGGCTGCGCGGCGCCCACGCGGGCTGCTGCCAGGAGCGGGGGCACGCGCGAGATGCGCTGCGCACCCCCGACGCGCTGCCGGCCCCTGCCTCTTCCCGAGGAAACTCTGCTGCGCTGCCCCAGGCACTTCAGTCAATCTTCTACTTGTCTGGAGCTTACGCTTCCAGCCAGAATGTTGAAGTGTCACCAAGCACGAAAAAGAGTACGAAAAAAGTTATTGACTTTCATTTTTCCAAAATTAAGTAAATGTGAGCAATTTTTTATTTTTTATGTAAAGGTGGCTTCTTCCCTTTCATCTTTTTCTGTCCCACTAATAAATCAGACTTTGTGGTTTTCAATACCTTCCCAGAGCCAGAAAACATGTGCTTTTCTAGATCTTTTTTTAAAGACTAATGTCACTGTTCAAGAGTCCAACTAAACAATTTTCTTTTTTAAAATCATATAGAATCCAAGACCTAGGATAAAACATTTCAAATTAAAAGCTGTATATTTCACAAGTGATAGCTAACCAAAAATAGAACTATTAAGGAGAAAATTCAGACATCTCTACATCTTTCTCACAAAACTACAGACCAATAGAAGACCCATTTATATTAAAATAAGGATTGAGTATAAGATACTTAAATCTATTACACGAGTTTATTTTGTTAATTGTAGAAGCTTCATAGCTCCAGAAATCTGACAGCTTGTGAACATTAAATGTGAGCTCATCTCAGGGAGACAAGTGTCTGGTTACTTTTCATCTTTGTTTCAGCACAGCATAGAGGGGGGCTGGTGCTCATAGAAGTGTGCCTGGCAGCTGGACCAGAGCAATGGGAATATTCCCATTTATGTGGAAGGAACTGGGAAAACTGATATCAGCTCTGGGAAAAAAAAAAAAAACCAAACAAAAACAACAAACCTCTATTTTGTGCTTGCTACAAGTTGTCAATTTACAGCTGCAGCCAGTTATGCTGACACAATTAAATTGCCAAGTATGGGTGCAGCCTAAGAAAAATGTAAAACAGTGGAGCATTTTTTGTTGCTGGTGTAATCACGTGTCACAGGAATCCTGAATTTGACAAGCTGACTTGAAAGTGAGGTCTTACTAATACCTGAAAGAACACAGTCATGTAGGATTTCCCCTACAACAATAGCCCCTCCTATGCTGGTCTTTGGACACTGATTTCCATCACTCTCCTGGATGTGATAGGTCATAGGCTGACAAATTACATTGCAAAGAAAGCACAGGAATGTCCTCCTCGGCATCATTGTACTAATGCCCATAATTTAACTTCAACAGTATCTTCCCTGTGGCCTCTCCAGAAGGGGAAGCATGATCATCTTTGAAATTATAATGTCCTATAATGTAAAATTAGTACATCTGCATTTGAACCTAGACACCTAAGTGTTCCAGGCCAGGCTGGATGGGGCTTTGCACAAGATGATCTAAGTGAAAAAAGACCCTGCCTGTGGCACAGGAGTTTGAATAGATGATCTTTACAGGCTCCATCCAATCCAAACCATTCTGTTATTCTATGATTCCATGATCTCTTCTCCACTCCTGAACTCATTTTACATACCTACACATGTGCATGCACACATATGTGCACAAAGATATGTGCATTCAGTGGCATGAGCATGTGCGAGTATTGGTATAAAAAATTTACAGCATGTTCTTTTTCTTATTTCTTCAAGGCAGTGTTACTGCTGGTCTGGCATCCCAGCACCTACTGGGCCATTCTCAGCCTTGAACACGAATGCATACACATGGGGATATGTGCCCAGGAAACAGCACTGGATGAAGACTAGATAGGATTTATAAATAAGTCAGGAATTGCGTCACTTCCTCCTTGCTGTTGTGATAATCCCTGGAATTTCGGTGTTTCAGTAAGGAAGGAATATTTCTCAAATTTATGCAAGGCAAGCTGCAAGCTTTGATTGATTGATTGATTGAAATCTCACCTAATCTGAAATAACATCAACTCACAAAGAACTGGAAGAAGTATGGAAGGTTGGTACCTTTGTAAGTTATCCATTTTAAAGTATCATAGGTAAATATGTAATACAAACATAAATGAATCTATTTAAAACATATTAGGCTGTTTACCCCACACTGTTAGAAAGCAAGCCTATGGGGCACCACATCTGCTAATCTCGTGCCTGGAGTCATCTGTGGACAGCTCTGTCTTTTACATTTGGTCTTATCTCACCTCTGTCCAGACTGAAATGCCCAGACCCTTAGCTGGGCAGCAGTCACATCCCCCTTCACCTCATCCTGCCAGCTGAAACAAATCTGACACTTAACTCTCCTCTCATAACTCTTTTCCATCCCCCACTCGTTTGTGATGCTCTTCTCTGCACCTTCAAAAAACCCCTTGGGAATGCAGGCAAACACAGCTCTCCAGCTCACAGGCAAAAGAGCCCTGAACCAAGGCAATAAACCCAGCCTTGCTTTCTGGTCAGCCGTGGACGTTACACACACTGGAACGATGCTTCCCATGTATCCGTGGCTCACAGTCACGCTGTGGCTGACTAATGCAGCATGACAGCTCGTGCACCCGCCCCACTGGGACACACTCCCCTCCAGCCAGTCATCTCCTTCCCCTGACAAATGCTGTATTCAAAGCAAGTGCTGCCCAAGAGCTGAACATCTTCACCCTTACAGCAGAGCCCATAGCCCATAGCTGCAGCTCCACTATCACATTTCACCACATTTCTGTTACCAGCAGGGTGTCATCAGATTATGTTACTGCCTCCTTTTCACTTCTGGTGACACAATTGTGAATAAAGCATTAAATACGGTCCATTCCAAGTCCAGTCCTGAAGGTATTTCAGCAGTATTTGTTTCTGGCATGTTTGTTCTCATTCAGTCATAACCCACCATTATTTTCCTATTTATCAGTGCTTATATTAAAATTCATGCTTCTCCAATATAAGAAAGAAGCTATTCGGTTTATTTCAACATCTTAGTGCAGATTGCATATGCCTTGCCGGAAAGGTCAGCTATCTTATAAAAAAAGGCACAACATTAATTTGGCATGATCTACTTTGAGCAAATTCATGTTGTATTTCATCCCATTTTCAGTTACGTCCTATCTCTTTCCTTTAGCATAGTCTTTATGTCCAGCTGATTGATGTACCTAATGCAGGAGCAGGAGGGGAAAAGAGAGAAAAAGTTGGTGCCCAATTTCCCTCTGTTTCCTCCCTCTGCTCTGTATCTGTGACATTGCAGTCATTGAAGTCCATGCAGGCAGCCTAAAACAGAATGAACAAAACAAAGAGTAAAGTCATGAGCTCTCCCATGGAGCATGAATCCTTCTTGACAGAACCTGTTGCCTCATGAAACTCAGAGCCGAAGGGGTTTAGTCAAATATCTTAGATAGATATGAAACGCTAGCAATTATTAAAAGACAATTAAAAGAATTCTCTTTCTTCACACTCCATAAACCGTTTAGCTGAGCTAGAAGGATATGAACTCCTTGGTTGAAGAGCTCTTGACCAGGTGCACACCATAAATTTAACAACTTTTTCTGTACAGTTTGGCCACCAACCAGAGTAGACACCCTTGCAGATGAAGAACTGCTCTTCTGCACCAGGGCCATGGCTGCATCTTCAGCTTCCTCAGTGCCTCCCCATTGCAGACACACCATTTCTGGGGAACACAGTGATGTGTGGATACAGTTTGCTTTCACACACTGTATTTGGAAGTAGACAGCGTGGCAAAGTTCTTGCATACACTCCATGCCAAGCAAAGGTGAGACTGGCTGGAACATGTTCTGGGTTTGGTAAGCAGAGAGGCTCTATCAGCTTGTTAAAAGGGTAGTGTCAATTGATCCAGGCATGAAGATAGGTAAGCTGCAGCCACAGAGCAAGGTTTAAGGCTCTGCAGCTCGCTGGGAATGGCTTTTGAGAATGCACCTGGCAGGTTCAGCACACATGGCCAGCACTGCAGAGTGCCACAGCACCGGTGCAGCCCGGGGAGGCCATCCTTGCCCTGCCCCCTGAGCACACAGGCTTTTGTCACAGCAGCAGCACAGGAATCTGCCAGGATGGCAGGTGCCAGTGGTTAGCACACCATCAGCTTCCACAGTCTGGAGAAGCCTGTAGTTGGGTGCTTCAGGAAGGAGTGCAGCCCAGACACGCAAAGCCTGTATGCCCCTCCAGCTGGGTAGCAGTATGGGACAGTCATCACTTATGTTCCCAAATGACCCAAAAATGAAGAGGTGGGCCCAGCCTGCCAGCTAAACTTCCCCAGAAAACTGAGAAAAGAGAGTTAGGGAGAAGACAACTACCGTCTTGCCAAGCATGTCCCACCCCAGGTTCCTCTGTGTGTGCAGCCACTCAGGGAAGCACTCCCTGTGCAAAGCTTTGTGTGCAGCCAGCCAAGCACTGGGCACTGCCTCAGGCACCTGCCCCTCACTGTGGTGCCATCCTCTCTGCCCATTCATACATACCCAGCTCTTCCACCACAGCCATTTAGAGAAACAGTGATGGGCCTGCTTCCAGACACCTCCTGGCTGCTGCTGGGGCAAGGTCCATCCCTGGAATCAGACCCCCAGGAGCAGTGCAGTGGCATCCTTTCACCCCACGAGCTGTACATTTCTTAGCCTCAAGCTATGTCTGTGTTCTGCAGATCACAATGCCCAGGAAGGCATCCTCAGGGGCCTACAGCAGAACACAGCATGCCTGGGAATGGCAGCTGAAGACTGATAAGTCCTTCAAAACTATTCCACATGTATTTATAAAGCTACTGTTTCCTAAACTGGCAGGACTTTCTATGAGTGCAAACCCTTCCAACATTCAGTGAACATCAGCAATAACAGAAACAAATAACAGATTATTCATGTACTATTGGTATGTTGAATGGAACTTAAGTTATGCATTTAAAAAAAAGAAGAAAAAAGTGCAGTGGTAGAAACAATAATGGCATGAAGCTGAGGCAGCAGAAGTCTAGGTTAGATATCAGGAAAAGGTTTTTCACCCAGGGGGTAGCTGGAACAGGCTCTTCAGGGAAGTTGGCACATCACCAAACCTGACAGAGCTCGAAAAGCATTTGGACAACACTCCCAGCCACACAGTGTCATTCTTGGGGTGTCCTCTGCAGGGGCAGGAGCTGGACCCAATGATCCTCGTGGGTGCCTTCCAACTCAGCAGATTCTATGATTCTAAATAAAAAAACAATTCTCACTTCATCTCATTATGAGCTTGAATTTTACAGCTGACTGATAGAAAATAGAGTAGAACCTTTTAGCACTTTTGATACTGTATAACCTAAAAAGCCCTTTACTTAGAAAGAAAACTTAAAACATACTGAGAAGAGAGCATTTTCCTTCCTGCTGTGAAATTAATGTACTAGCTCCCTCATGGCCAAGTGGTAGAGAAATATAGAAGTGATTTTGCCTAAATACTGATTTCTCTGTTGCACTTTGTTAAATAGAGCTGATACATCACTCCTGGTGCCCTCTTTGGATAATGTCAAACAATAACGAGGCAGAAAATACAGACTTCAAATAAGGCAGGACAATAATACTATAAGAAAATAATAATCTCTGAGTTTCTTTAACAACATTTATTGTTAAACAACTGCACTGAAATCCACCTCACCTTACCAGATTTTAAATGAAACAAAGAACAGTCCCAAAACTGTTGACATTTTGACTATGACTTTTAAAATACATTCATCTCTATAAAGGTTAACCTAAAATATTTTTAGAGCTCTCTCACTTTCTTTCAATTTATTCAAGTCCCTCAGCCATGAGGATATAGTTGCTCCATTTAAACTATGCCTCCTAGGTGCTAGATTTGAAGAGGATCTTGCCTCAGAAGACACTGCATATGGTGGCAAGGGACAGCTCTTGTTTTTCTTGACATTTTCGCAAGCTTGGCATTTCAGAGAAAAAAAAGAGCTTGTTAAACAGCTAGTTAATATGCTGGGAATGGCCTTGCAAAGAGAAAACAGCACGAGAATAAAGTTCTCATGAAACTCACACAAATGTATGTCAGCTTGGATAGACTGAAAAAGGATGGAAAATGGTACAGAATGTCCAAAGTTCCAATCTACCTGCCTCTGACTTTGCTCAAGCAAGCTGTCAAGCTGCCTCCCTGTATAAGAAAGAGTTTTATGGCCAGATCTTACATATTTCTGTGCTTTGCAAGAAGTCTGGTGCTCCATGATGGCCACCCTAGAGGCTAGGCTCCAACTATGGCCTTATTCCAGTTGGTGATCCCCAGTCCATGCTGACCACAGCAATAGGAGTACAAACTCTCCCAGTACAGAGTTTGGTGGCAAGGAATATACCATGTTTTAATTTTAAAAGATTGAGAAACAGAATCCAGCATGTGAAGAAAAAGTCTTTGGAGAAGATGTATCTGTGGTCTGACACCAATCAGATCCCTCTGTCTGGCTACCACTGTTCAAGTGGAGAGCATGCCCTTAACCAGAATATATCCTCTCCCTTAGGACTTAATACAGATGAAATACTTCAGGGACCAGATTCTCAGATGCTATAAATTGGCATAATTTCATTGATCGAACCAGCTAGACCCTAATCTCTGGTTGCTGCAAGCTGCATTTGGGATGCTTATTTTCCTACACTTCTCTGAATTACTATCATCCTTCTGTCTGACCATCACTACATTATGGTAACCACATAACAGTGTTTTTTCCCCTAGACAGAATCTGACCACAAAACGAAGAGTTGTCAGAAGCCTCAGGAAATCAGCTGGTCCATCATCTACTCTGCAGCAGGATTAGCTGTAGTTGCACTGTAGACTTGTTCTGTACCTTCAGATATCATAGCCTATGGATACTTCCAGGAGTTTTGGTTTTAATGGCTGGGCAATTTCATTCATAGCAAGAGAAAAAGCAGAAGGAATCTGAACCTTTACAGGTGCAGAGCAGATTTAGAGGCAGCTGTTCACCAAGATCCCACCTGGCTATTGGAGTGGGATTGGGCTGGGAAATAGCCAGGAGCTCAAACTGCACACTGGGATCCACCAGAAGCACTTTTTTGTGTTTGTATAGGCAAGTGTAGCAATCTGGCTCTGGCTGCTGCTGTCAGTGATATTCTGAAAGCTTGGAAGAAGTGGAAAATTCTCTGTGTGGTTGGGCCAAGGGATTATTTGGGTTCAACTGATGTGCATGGACTGAGGACTCAACAGTACTCCGAAGCTGTGGGAAGTTAATGATCATTCTCCTTCTGCATGCTGTAAGCAGCTATCACACAATTGTGTCTTAGCTCTCTCTAGACCAGTTTTTTTTATCTGTGGCACTGTGTGCCTCATGGATTCATGCAATGATTTATCAAGCACAAAACTAGCCACAAGTAATAGACTGAAATCTATGAAAGATCATTTCTTCAAGTAAACCCCATGAAACTGAATTACTGAATGCGAAGAGTCCTCCAGAGAGAGTGTTTCTGTGCAGAAGAAAATAATTGCCATTTTTCATTTGTTCTACCAACATTTTATCTTATACTTAGCTGTAGTTTGAAAACCTAAATCAATAGCAAGACACCAGACCAAGCGTCCTGACTTTGCAGTAACACCCCCACAGCTGCAAAACAGAATCTAGTGTGCTGACTGCATTGATGACACAGACAAAAAAGAGAAGTCCTTCTTGCCAGTAGAACCACTATCATATGATTATTAATTTACTTTAAGTTCAGCAAATCATCCCCAAGTAATTACGAGCCTAATCTAATCTTGCTTGCATTTTAACATCCAATTAAAAAGACACATACCAAAATAAGCATAACAAATCAACCAACCTGCAGCAGCACCAAATACATAAACACGTCCACAAACCTCAACGGGGAATAACACCTGACAGAAGTCCTCAAGAAGATGATGTTATCTGTCATTTCTCTTGGAGCCTCCCTTTTACTTAGAGTAGACCATGCATGGACTTTTTCCAACACATACAAAGGCACAAGTCATAACCAAAAAATATCAGTCAAATTTTTCTGGAGGATCCACAGGGAGATAGTATCATGTGTTTTAAACTGCTCTAAAGATAAGTAAAGTACTGAGGCTTGCTGAGGTCCAGGATAAGTTAAGTAAAGCTAGTAAAGTACTGAGGCTTGCTGAGGTCCAGGATCTGGGCATTTGTAGAAGCATGTCCATGCTTGTATGTGAAAGGGGAAGGCAAATAAAGCCATAAAACAGTATGATGTGTCAAGACATCAATTACTTTTTCCAGCAATTACACTAAGTCTACACCTTTAATTAAAATTAAATTATAATAGCTCTAGACCTCTGACCCATGTCAGGAGTCATCAGCTTCCCAATGGGGCAATGTCAGACAGGGGGTTTTTGTTCCCCAGGGTGTCAGTCATAAGCTGAAGATCTCAGCTGAACCACCGCTATGTGTTATTTGGAAAGCAACATCCTCCTTGCATGGTGGTGTGGAAATGCAACAAGAATTACCATGGCAACTCATAAAAAAGACCAGGACACAAGTAGAGGGCTAGGCTCCTGTTCCTGTAATGGGGGTGATGCAGTGATCCCATGCACTGAGCTAGGATTACAAGGTACAGCCCGAGATCCTGATCCTCTCCTCTTTCCTGCACTTCTTTGCCTTCTTGATGTTCAGAGTTTACTCCCTAAGGAGATACTTGGCTGAGCTGAGCACTACTTTTCCCCAAAGGAAACCAAAGGAGAAGTGACTGCCACCTCGTTACATGGTAATTTAGTGACTGGTTAGCACGTACCCCCAAAGTGGAAGGCTACCTCTCCGTTCCCCCTCCTCAGCATGATCACAATTGAGGCCTTCCTCTGTCCACTTACACAGGCTTTTTCTCTCTTCCTGCTCCAGATCTGCCTTCCTGTCTGGACCCAGCCCTGCTTTTGCCAGCCCTAGTGCTGGTGGCTAGAGAATACAAATCGTAATGAAAACCATGGGTTTGAATGCCTTCAGGATGGAATGCGTATTGGATCCAGGTGCTTCCCAACACTAACCAAGAATGTCAGCCATTATGCTTGAGTGGCAAGCAGAAGTGCCACCAATAAGGGCCATATCCCAATGATGGCAGCAACAGTGCTTTGTGGTGATCTCAGAGATGTGCATGGGGCAAAACCAGGCTGTAAAATGGTGGACTTCAAATTTCTTCATGCTAAAGTCTAGACGCTGAGGGAGTTTACGTGTGCCTACTTTGTCAGTGCAATCCCTTCACTTCCTGCATGTCTAGGGAATACAGGTACTTTACAGAATCACAGAATACACTGAGTTGGAAGAGAACCAAAAAGATCATCAAGTCCAACTCATAAGTGAATGGCCCATACAGGGATCAAACCCATAGCCTTTGTGTTATTAGCACCAGGAGCTACTAGAGTTAGGCTGTGCTTAAGAGAATGCCTTTCAATTGCTTTCTGGAGGTAAGGCACCTATATTTCACCAAAATCCAATTTCAAGGTCTCTGGTTTTCACTGAAAGTTACTACTAAAACAGATACCCAAGAGTTTTATGTCATACTAGCAGCAGACAGTCTTGGTTTATTGGGATAGGAGTTAGAAATGGCATTATGTGTAATTTTAAATAAACCCAAGCTAAATATGAGAAGACAAATACTATCATTCTGCCAGAGTGCTTCAAATCATGTGTTATATGCCTGGTTTTAGGCATTGGACCGTAGGTATTAAAGACAAAGGTATATACTGCCTCAGGAGAGTTCAGCAAATCCCTTTTTCTAGAAGATGTAGCAACCAAATTTAGCCCTGGTGTAATTCTGCTACTTTCAGTCCCAAGAGTTCATTCTGTTTGCTGTGTGTTTCCTAGTTGGGAAAATACTCAGGAAACAATATGAAAAACACCTTTCTGTGTCACAGCACCTCTAACGCTAAAGCCTAGGTACACACACAAGATCTGTGACATATTTGGTGTACCGTGGACCAGGGAACTCTATCTTTCAAGGGATCTCCTAAGATTAAGCCTCAAAACATTCCGCGTGACCTTGGGAAAAGCACTTCATTTTTCTCTGGCTAGGTCTATTGTATAAATTAAACCCCGCCAGGGGGATGTTCCAGGGCGTTGGAATTCAATCCTGTATAAACTGTTGACATAATCCTTGGCATCAGTTTTGCTGAAGCCAACTGGCAGTGTCCCAGACTATTCCCCACACAGCTCAAGAGTCAGCACAACCCAAGGCCCTACCTGGCAGATGTGAAGAAGGCCAGCCCCTCCACTTTGGAGGGAAACTCAAGGAATACAACCTGCTCCATGCCACCCTCTCTGCTCAACAGCAAACCTGGGCATGTTTTGTTGATGTGTACAAACACATCTGATCCACCTAAAATGGGGATGATGTATCATTTCCTTTATAAAGACCTGTGTGATTTAAGCATGCAACTATCATTATAGTTATTGCATACATATAGCTGGACTCCCCATAAGATTATTTGAAAGCACTTGTAAATGAACTGTCTTTCCCCTCTCTGAGTACCAGGGAACAGGTGCCAGAAAATACATCCTATAGGAAATTCATGCTCACACCTACAGGTAATGCCTGCCAGAAAAAAAAAACAAACAACAAGGGAGTAGCACGGTGGCCTATGGGGCAAGATTTCTAATTTCCTGCTTTGTAGGTGCAGGGAAAAAGATGTTTATGCATTGTTCTCCTCCCTGTGAGAGAGCAGGGTGGCCTTGTCCATCTCCAGAGGTCCTTTGTTTTAGCTGATGCTCTCCCACCTGGCAATCTTGCCATGGCCATAGGAGCTTGTGCGATGGATGCACTTTCAGCGCTGCAACAGCTTTGAGCCAGCCATCCTCTCTTCCAAAAAAGAGCTCAGTTGAAGAGCAGTTGGTGATGCTGCAGATCTGCTCTAAAGGCCAGTAAGCAATAACCTGCAATTTATGCAAAGGAATAGAAAGGAGGCAGAAGCAGAGAGAAAGCCCCCACCTCCTTTTAAAGCCACTGCTTCCGTTCACCCTTGCCAAGTGCTCTGGAGCTCTTCACCCTGCTTGAGCCTGTCACTTGAAAACATTTTACTCACAGATCCTACCAGATGCACAAACAATTGGTATATCCTCCAAGTGCTTTGGACTTCAGTGGGTTAGGAGCTGGGTTCAAAATTCAAGTCATATTTCATCCATCATATCCCAGCCCTCAGTGAAAGGCAGTCACTTATGGGATGGGATGCTGGAGCTTTGTAACAACTCTTACTGGCATTAATTACCAGCCATTAATTACCACAGTCAAAGGCTACCTTTTTGGCCAATGGACACATAAATGATTGCCAACACCAAGCCTCTTCTGTTTGCTCATCCTGAAGCAGCAGGCTCTGCCATTCTCTCACACTCTCCTGCCAAACAGAATTGAACTGGCTACTCCTAATTTGAATTTGTGCAACTTTATATGTAAGTAGTCTTTATAATCAAAAACACATACATATATTTGATTAGTAATACAGGATAATACGGTGTGCAATACAATACTAATACTTTCAAACAATCCTATTTTGGAAATGTGCCATACTGAGGCCTTTTTTCCCAGCAGCATACACACAATTTCCTTCAGAGTTGTCAGCCTTCACCTCTATAAACACTCTGTGCACAGGTGCATTACAGCCCACAGCTGGAACTGTTTTTATTAAATATTTTCTGTGTAAAAACCAACAAAAATCGAACTAATGATAATTATTATGGCAGTTCTTTCTCTAAGATTATGGAAGAAGCCAATTTCTGATAAAGGAAGACACTCAGCTATGTCTTGAGCCAGTAAACAGTTGTCTAAGTGTTCACTAGCCCATTTTACTGAGGGGTTGTGTTTGCAAGAGGCTTTCATCCTAAAAGCATGCCCTCTGTGTAGATGATCCTGTAGCCTTCATCATCTGCTGCTCTCTTGTCTCAGTTCTGAATGAAGGAATAAAATTATTCTTGCACACTTCGAAGGACCAACTTCCAAAGAAATCCTACAGCTGCACAGAAGACAGAATGGTTCAGCCAGTGGAGAATTGATGGACTGGCTGTAACAGGACTTACTCCATCACCACACCTCTCACTCTTCTGATGGCAATATAAAAGTAAATAATGACCCTACAAAAGCCAAGTTTGGCACTAGTCTTGTATGAAAAATGAGGATGCTTCATTGCTCTCAGAAATTTTTAAATTAGATGGATTATCAGCTACTAGGCTACATTTTTAAAGTGTTCTTTTGGCCCAGTGCCCCTGTAGAGTGTAATGAATTGTCCAAAACCCTCTTCTCTCCACTATTCCCAAAGCTGAAACTTTCTACAGCATTTGCAAACAGCTGCACTTTTCAGAAAGGCAGAAATACTCTCAAATTTAGCTGCATGTTTGGCAACCTCTATCCCAGACATTCACAGGACTCCAGCCATTGCTTCTCCCACCTCACAGAAAGAATTGCTTTTGACTGACAAAGCTTGAATTTTGACTCAGCCAAACCACAGTACAGGTACATAAAATCCGTGGCCAGTTGGCACGAGCTCAATCCTGGAGTTGATGGTACCTGCCCTTCAGATTTTCCAAAGGAGAGTAACCCTTGCGTCACACTACTCAATGCCTCTTTTGTTCTGTTTTGTTTTAATCCTGTGTCCAGCCGAGGGTTTATGTGACTCCTGAACTGCTGTCAGCAGGAAAGATGCCACTCGGTGCCATTTACAAGAGATTCAGCACCTGCAGGCCCAAGCTATGAGTCAAAAACCACAATTATGGGAAAGTAAGTTATGCACAGAGCAGCAAAAGCTGCAATGCCTATTATGCAGAGAAAAGCCAGCGAGATGAAGGAGCTGTGTTGTTAAGATACATGAGAAAGAGAGAATGTAGGTATATAGGCTGAAACCAACTCTGGTTTTATGTTTTAAAAAATTATGTGAAACAAAAACGTATTTGGGTTACTACAGAAAAGGAGACACTTGGTCCAAGTCGTACTATTTTCATGGGGCAAGAAGATTAAGTGGTATCACTTGTTTTTAGTGGACCAGCTGTGGAAGAGGACGGTCCGGGGTGGCTGAGCCAGCCGCGGCTGGGCGCCCAGGAGCGCCGGTGCTCCCAGGCGCAGCCATTTCCTATTCCTTCCCAAGGCTCGGCTCCCGGATCCCGGCCGGCGCCCCGCGGAGCTCCGTGAGGCGGAGCGAGCGGCGCGTGCTCGGCGCCATGGCCGCGCCGGGCCCGGCGGCGGCGCAACGCCGCCATCTCGCGGCGGCGAGCGCGGCGAAATGGCCCCCGCGGCGGAGAGCGGGGCTGTGAGGGGCTCGGGTCAGGGACAGCGAGGGCTCCGCAGGCAGCGGGAGCGGAGGGGCTGCGAACAACGGAGGGATAAGACCCTCAGGATAGGGGCGCCGGAGTGCCTCATGAGTGAGGGCCGGGCTGCGGGCCGCCTGCATCCCTCCGTGAGGAGCGCGCCTCTCGCCTGAGGCGAGCAGGGCAGTTTTACTTTACATAGAAATTGGCATCTTCCCGGAAAATTGAGTAAGGGAAATTTAAAAAAAAAAAAAAAAAGGGAGGGGGGGGGGGGGGAAATTTAAAAACCGGAAAGGCGGGTCTGCATCTGGTGGGAAAAAAGGACTTTCTCGCTCTCTGCTGGCTCTGTAACAGCCAGATGCGCTCTGGTGTTATTTCACAGAATCAGTCAATTAGACTGGAAAAGGCCTCTGAGATCATAGAGTCCAACCTATGAGCAAACCACCACCATGTCAACAAGATCATGCACTGCACTGAGTACCATGTCCAGTCTTTTCTTAAACACCTCCAGGGACAGTGACCCCACCACCTCCCTGGGCAGCCCATTTCAGTGCCTGATCACCCATTCTATGAAGAAATTCCTCCTAATGTCCAACTTGAACCTCCCCTCGCAGCTTCAGGTGATGATCTCTTGGCGTGTTGCTAGTTGTCTGGGGGAAGAGGCCAATCCCCACCTGGCTACAACCTCCGTTCAAGGAGTTCTAGAGCATGATAAGGTCCCCCCTGAGCCTCCTCAGAGCTCACAGATACCGTGTAGAGAGAGAGAGAGGGCTGCTCCACCCCATTTCCCTGACAAACTGCAGTGCTTTGAAATTTCTCCTACCATTTGCTTGCCTCTGGATGAATTTCAGCTTGAAATTTTCAGCTTGAAAAAATAGTTGTGCTAGGACCGGAACCGGTTAGGGGTGAAACACTCCTTCAAGCCCATGTTAAAATCACGTACTGTCATTTTGTACCATCAAACACCACAAATTTGTGCAAACTTGAGTGAGTCCCTACTTTGAGGCATGAATTTGGTAAGGAGCCAAAGGAATGTAACTTTAGCCTGAACTATTAAAATGTTAAAAGATGTAGAAAACGTTCTTCTCAGTAGGAAATTTTTAGACTTTGGCAGCTAAAATCTTTGGAGAGATATTAAATTCTAGCATAGGACCACCATGTATACAGGTGATTTGCCCTTCCAATGCTACCTTTGGGTGCTGCAGGCTGCAGCTGTATGGTTGGGTGCCCTGAATCCCTCCATTTGGTGATTTGTGGGCTTAACTACCCTAGTGATGGTTCACAGAAAGTGGCAGCTCAGTGCTGTCACCTCAGGGACTGTCACACCCTCTGCTCAAGCAGAGGTGGGTGTCATACCATAGATGTTTCAGCTGTGACCTGTGTCACCCACGTACCGTGACCCATACAGGTGTGGATATGAGGTCGTGTGGTGGATTTGTTTTCCAGTTTGGTCTCTAAAAACCTGGGCAGTTAAACATTCACAGAGGTTAACATTAAGGTCACAAAGCCACACAAACCACTCCAAAACACAGAGGCTGGCTGTGCAGCCATCATTCAAGCCCTTGTGCATTAGCATTAAAGGGCGTCTGAACCTCCGGCTTCTGGCTTTGGCTGGATGGGTTCAGTCTCTGGTCCCCTCTATATCACAGTGATGGGAGCCCTGGGCGTGTGAAGATCAGTGCTGTAGCAAGTCCATGTGAAGCCGAAGAGACCAAGCCAGGGAGTCGTGCAGCTTAGTATTGTTCAGTGTCTGAGCATGAGGAGCTCAGGTGCAGCCAGACCGCAGTCCTGCCTTCCCATGGCTCCCTATGCCATACTTCCTCATGGGCTTGGCAGGCTCGTGCTCTTCATGGGCATGAGCAGGATAAGTAGTTCGTGGTCTCTGAGACGTCAGATGTTTCTGAACCTAAGGTGGACATTAAGAACCCAGCATTTCTGCTGTTAAAAAAAGTGCATTTCCAAAATAAGAGAGATCACTAATTCATACAAACATGCCTTTTCAGTTTGCAATGAACTCTGCTACTGAGAGCTCCGTGACTTGGAGGAGAACAAGGACATTCAGCTTCTATCAGCTTTCACCCCCCACAAGCACACAGCAGTGCAATCTCAGAAACGCGGGCCGTCGCACCCCGCTTCTCTCCTCCCGAGGAGTAAATCGGGCAGCAGCGAGGATTCCCCGCTCCCGGAGCCGCCGCAGCTCCTTCCTGCGCGGTCAGAGCCCATCCCCTGCTGAGGGCTCGGCTCCGGCTGCCGCCGCCGCCGCATTCCTGCCCTCCGGCCCCGCGCTCCGCAGGCTCATGGCATTTGTATCCGCATCACACAGTTTCCGTCTGGCTGCACAGCAGGCAGTTCTCTGGAGCACAAATACCCGGCTTGTACTTGACAGCACGCTGCTTTCCTACACACAGCCGTGCTCTGCTGTCTCCAGGAAAAACTAGTGAGAGACAAGCCATTAATTTTGAGGACTTGTGAAAAAATTTATATCAGAAGAATCCTTCCCTTCTACATTTTGTTACATGCAGATAATGATTAGTTTGGTTTGTTTGTTTGGGTTTTTTAAATATATATTTTTGCTGTAATTTTGGCATTCACTCAAGATGTATGAATATCAGACATCATTGCTATAGCTCCAGTAGGGAAGAAGCTTATCTGGAGGGTCAGGGAAACCCCAACCTCTGATTGCTCTGGTTTCTTTCAGTGAGGAGGGAATGTTGAGGCAATGAAAATTACCAGCTCTTTGTCACTGGAAATCTCACACGTTTGGGAAGTGACTAAGCTGTGGTTTTGGGGAAACTGCCTTTTATAGATGAACAAGAAGAAAAGAATGCTCAGTTTGTATGAAGTTAGAGATCAAAAATCTGAAATGGTAGCAGAGCTCATGAAAACCTTTGGAATGGGTTGTCTGTAAGGGCCAATAGGGTGGAGAGAAGGCACAAATAGCAGAAACATTGCTTGTATAAGTTTGATTTCTTGGATTGATTTTTCCCATGAACACAGAAGCAATTTCAAACCCTGAAACCCAAGCGTTTAGTAAACTGCAGGTCTTCCTTTATGTATCCAGTTGTGATACATGAGAATAGTGCTTGTATTCCACCAGACTAAGCTGACTGTGGGAAGGCAGTCCGAATGTGCTTCACAGGGCATGTAATGAAGGTATTGATAGTCCTGTATCTAGAACAAACCAGAAAATGCTGTCAATTGACCAGTTTCCTTTCAGACAAATTCATAAAATCATGTCACCATGCAGTTCTCATGACAAATCAGTAACAGGCTCTGGAGAGACCTCCTGTGAGTTTCCATCTTGCCTATTCAAGAGCACAAGAAATTTCTCTGGGAGCATCTAGTGGGAAGACCATTTCCACTGTAGCCTGAGATTATCTAGACTACAAGGCTTCCACAAGAAACTGCTGCTCCAGGAGGTCCCACAGATCAGCTGTCTAAGGAGAGTGAGTCTTCCTGCTTTACTTCTGTTTGCATTGATTTTCAAGAGTGCTCATGTTTCTGCCAAGGCTGACTGGAAGGAAGGCCTGCAGGGCTTTAACCATCAGTTTGAACTGAATTTGTGCTGACTCTTGGACCCACAGGATATAGTTTCTGGTCAGCTGTAGCCTTTCCTGCATGCCAGCACATTAAGTAGTGGCTCTCTGCATTTCTGAGAACTGTAGGTTATAATTTCTAGTAAAACAACAATTTCTTTCTACTTTTCTACTATTCTTCTGTTTTACCAAATGAATCAATAAATGATTTGATCTCCAATGTGAAGCATTGCTGCACCTTGCCTAGAAGCCTGAACTGGCAGCAGTGAGGAACTTCCACCTGCAGGACTCACCTCACCTTGTACTTCTGTTCTCACCTTTGGCTTGTCTAAATGGAGCAGGAGCAGGAGCAGGAGCTGACTTCTGCCTTGTGTTTGTCCGACACCCTAATGTTCCTGCTCCTTAAACAACAGGGTTTCTGATTCTTTAACACATTTTCATAATCCTATGGGAACCTTCAAGTCCTACTGGGGTAAGAGGTGCTGCATTGCCAAACAGCCTGCAGGCTATGTGGTGGCTAATTTATTGGCACAAAATTACCGGGTGACCCAGGCTGATCTAAGCCATAGCCTGCTACTGCATATCCATCCAAGAGGTATGGGGTGTTCTTTCCAAATTTTTTGATTTCCTGGTTTGGCAGGATTCAGGTTTTTTGATAAAGTTACAAACTCCGTTGACAGGCTAAACCAAAATAAGCTCAAAGTATACAGAAATTATAACTGGAAATAAAGGTTGGCAACTCTGAAATAAATACCAGTTTTGACCTCTGATTTTTTAATAACACCAAGACATTTAATTCTACCTCACTTCCCACCAGGGCACCTAGCAAGAACCAGAACAGCACATAACTGAGTAGTTGTGCACATGCATAGGTAGGAGCCAGATACTAAGCAATGTTCATAGCCCAGTGGGATGGACGCAGCCTTCAGCTGAGGCTTCAGGGTACTGTTACCATGTAAATTAGAAGCAGCTCCATTCTGTCCCCACCATAAGTGATAAACAAGTCATGAAAGCGGTAAGGTTGAATTATGTCATTCTTGAGCACAGTAGGCTCCTTTTAGTGGGCTGAAATTTGTTCTACTGGCTTTGGAAGTTATGCAGGTATTTCACGCTTTTGGCTAACTATGCATTTGTTGACTTCTCAAATGTCATGTAAAGGGCCTGCTCTCTGTCTTCTCTGTGTGTGACAGTCATGTAGGTTATGCCAGAAATACAGCCAAGACAAGCACTTTTTTCCAGAGTAAGCTGACTCGATTGTAACTCCTGCACACTGTTAACAGTTTCAGTAAGTTTGAAAACCAGCATAAAACACAGATTTCTCTGAACTTAAAACTTTGCTGTTTTTACAGTGTGTTATATTTCTAGGCAAGAAATCTTGATTAGATGCCAAGTTGGTAGGATATTCAATACCTCCCTATAAAATGTTTATAGTTGAGCATGTTTATCTAAGTGGACCTTTCTGTTGTTAAGCGAACATGATTAAAAGAATCCCCCATCTGAGAATCAATCAGGCAGCTGCAGAGTGCAGAGAAATTCCTTCCAATAAACAGTGTAAGCATGAGAGAGCCATTCCTATCAGAGTCTCAGATCCAGAGTTCCGCCCAGTATCTTCAGCATTTCCTGGTGTATAGACTTGAGCTTTAATTTAGTTCATTGTTTTAAATGATGGAACTGTGATTAAAGGTATGCACATCACTTGCTTTCGCAAGTATAAACCAGAAGCTTGATCCTACCCTAATAAAGGCAGATCCTTAGTGGTTCTAGTATCACAACCACAGCAGGAACTAAATGGCAGACATCAGATTATTTTTCATAAATATGTGCTTTTACAATTTTTCAGAAGTATAAAATTTGCACATACATTTGTAACTCATGTATGTGGCTCAGTTGCACAAAACAATGTATCCTCTTATACTAGGTAATATATTTACATGACACTATTACAACTATAGGGTTGTAGAAAGTCAGCTTTACAAATACCCTGTCCTCATTCATATCTTATAAGGACATGTTAAAACATCTCCATTATGTAGTTTGCAAACATGCTAAACTAGTGTATAAAATATACTCCATGGTTAAATGATCTTACTATTCCATGAGCAGGAACCATGTGATCATCCTCACATTAAAATTAGCCTCTTTATACCACTTTTACATTCAAAAAATATTTGCTCATTTATAGAAGCTGAAATAAGTTTTAGAGAGGCTTTTCAAAAGTATCCTTGGTTTCCATTTGCTACCCATTATCGCAGAAAGCCTTTCTATAAGCTTTCTATAAGAGTATCTTAGTAAGGAGACTTGACAGAGCAGGCACACAGAAGTGCCAAGCGAGCTCCTCCCAAAGCTGCGATGTCCCTCGGGACAGGCTGAGCCTCCACCAGCCGCTGCAAGCTCCCAGCTCTGGGTGTTTTTCAGTCTGGGTGCCTTCGGGAGTCCCACCCGTTGTTCTCAGACCTTCCAGAAGCACGTTTGACTGAGGAGCAGATCCACAATGGCTGTAACCCCTGGCTGCATGGTGGCTGTGTCACTGCCATCCTGTAGCCTGTGTGCTGCTTACGAGAGGTCAGTGATGACAGTGGTGACATTTGGTTCTGTCATAGTCTCTTTTTATGTGTCTCAAACGCCCCGTAGAGCATGGTACATTAAACAATCAGCTAAGCAAATTGGACCCAGGAGGGCAGTGGAGCATACTGCAGAGAAAGGCAGCAAGCTGCTGGGAAAGGTGCATATGTGACCTTACACAGCACTTGTCCTTTTGTGACTGGCTGAGGCCAGCGATGCTCTCAGGAGGACAGCTGCATACTCACTTCTGGGGCACTGGTGCCAAGCCACTGGAATTCTGCCACTGTAACTAATTAATTCCCTTCGGAACCTCTGAGTTAGGTTTAACATTTTGCAAAATGCTTTTATTGCCAAATGCACTGGTAAGGATGTCCAGCTGGTCTGGATGCACAAGACTTCACAGGACACACACTACACAGCCAGAAGTTAATAAAGCTAAGACACAAACTTAAAACCATATTTATTCTTTGAATAGTTCACCAGATTAGCAGATTAATTATCAGGGTTCTGCTGGCTTGTCTGACATGAAACCTGTCTGTTTGAGGAAATGAAGAACTTTCACACAAGGGTGCTAGAGAACATGCAGTTGGGGAGCACTGCTACCTCACTGGTAGTCAGACAGAAGAATGCCCCTCTTCAGCACAAACTCCAGCTCAGCTAGAACACTCACCCTAACAGTCTCTGCCAGGTTCCCTAAATACTGTCTGTAAGAACAATTGGTAGAGAACTGGGTGCATTTAGTCTGCTGCTGTCTGCTCTTATGCTGCAATTAGTACCTGGGCAAGGTAAGTTGTGACAATCCATTTTCTTAGCACCCAAGAGAGACTAATGTCCATGCAAAAGAACATGTAGATAGTTCTGCTACCTGTAGGTAGCTTTTGCTCCATGCAAGCAAAAAACACTCAGCAAGCATAGGATGATGATAAAACCAAAGGGAGTTTTGATGTTGATTTTGACCAGCACAGAAGCACACCCTTTTCATTAGAGACTCCATGGTAAAATTAAATTGTCCTCCTGGCACTCCTGCTATCCCTTGTGGGTAAAATCATGTGTGTTTTAGCCTCTGCCTAAGCCTAAGGCTTTAACCACAGTTTACCTTCATTCTCTGATATAACTCCTGCCCTTAGGTACTTTGCCAGTACCTTCCTTAGAGTTTAATGTGCCATCCAGCCTCACATCGGCAGGACTCCTCAGCTCTCTCTCAAAGTTCATCAATAGAGAGGATTATATATTTGTAAAACATTACAGTGCTTTAGTAAGTGAAAAAGTTAATGGCAGAAGGCAGTTTTGTATGTAATGCTATCTCTGTATGATCATTGTTCATCTTTTCAGAGGGGATCTGCAGTATCTTTTATAAATTCACACAACAAAGGAATACTTCCTTTCCTGCTCTGGCTACACCAGAAAATAAAGGGTGGCTGGCTGGAAAAAAAGGTAAAGATACAGGAATAACCATAAGTGAAGTGGTCAAGAAACTAACAGCATTTAGTGTGTGCAGACTGAGAGAAGAAACAAATTTATCCACATCAAGTGTTTTGAAGAATTGATGTATAAAATACAGATTTTAAATTTTAGGAGTACTGCAACCTGACAGCAGAACAGTAAGCACCATACCCATGCTTACTAGAAACACAGAGATTATCTTGGCAGAGAATTATCAGTCTTTCTACAATCATGAGCAAGCCTTAGAACAATTTTTGAAGGAAAGAATAATTAAGACCTAAAGGTAAGTTAAAAAATATGTAGATAAAATGATTAGGGCAAACTCGGCTGGTATCTCTCGTTGATTTCCCAGGCATAACTTTTTTACCTGGATGCTAAACTGTCAAGCTAACTTGCTAAGCCAGGCTGATTTGATCACTTGCAATGATTCTTGTCTTGGACTGGACAAATACCTTTACAACTTACTTATTCACTTACTAGAATGAGGAGCCAGCACAAGACAGCATGGGCAAGGAGTTTCTGAGTGGGAAGGAGAATAATATTGACATTCCTCAAGGTGTTGTGCCTGATAACATTAAAGATTTTCATTTATTACCATGGCACAGGTGAGAAAGTTCTGAAGTCATGTCAGCATGAAAGAGGGATGGAATATTAAAAGCACTGCATGCCATTGATGCCTTACAGTGCAAATAAGGTGGCATTTTTTGGGCAGAATACAAGGCATATATGAAAGTAGGAGCTATTTGGAGGTTAGATGTCAAAAGGAAACAGTTAATTAGGCTTTTTGTTAGTGCTACAGAAAGAAAAGCACTTCTGGAAGTTTGGTCTTACTACTTGAGAAAATTTGTTTGGCATTAATCTCCTGTGGGAGGTGTCTCGTGCACTGAAAAGGCAGATATGAAACCAGATGCAAACATCTTTGGGTACGTATTGGTGGCACGGTGACAGAACTTGTCCTCTGACCAGTAATGAAGGCCTACAGCGGAGTTTGCAGAATACTGCTTTATCTCCTCTGCCCCATCATTTTCTGGACAGAAAGGTAAAACCTTCTTCCTGTTACATGCTTGTGAGATTCATAGAAACTCTCAGATATGCTCCTTCTCTACCTCATGCAAGTCAGCCTCAGCTCTTACTCATGCAAGGAGAAGTGAAAAGTGTTGCCTGTCATCTTTCGATTTCTACTGTGGTAGTGCAGGTTGCTCAGAATTGCTGTTGGGGGCATTGTGAGAATGCAGTGAACTTTTGCAGTTTTCCTAGAAAGTAGGACAGGAGCAAAGAGGCAGCAAGAAGCAGCTCTGCAAGGCAGTAAAGAGGTGTGAGACTCCTCTGCGGGGGCTCCTCCTCACTGACTCATCTGAGAGCTGTACTCCCACTTGTCATTTGAAAATGAACCTCTACCCCTCCCTTGACTGTAGTTGTCCCTAATAGTGTGGGCGTCACCTTTACGCCTCTCTCTCACAAGCATGTGTGGGAGGTGCTAGCTTTGCACATGAAAACACTGGCTAGTGCTCAGACTTGCTCTTTTGTTCTGGTAGTGGTCACCACTTTCTTTCATATTGTCAAAAATGTTTCCATCATGGCACACATAGGGATGGAGACTGCTGCGAGGTGAGGTGCTCCTCCTAGCACCGAGTGGATAACATCAGCCAGCAGTGACATGGGGGGAAGGTCTCTGCTCTGGAGTTCTAGCACCTGCCTCGCTTTTTAAACACCCGAGAGACAGTCTTGCATTGCGTGTGAAATGATTCCATCAAAAATGATGACAGGGGAACATGGATCATACTGCCAGATGGAGGAAAGGCATACTTACAAGACTCCTTGCTAATATTACCAAATGTTTCTGATGGGAGCACGGTGACTCACAGAAGGGAGCTGCTCTTCTTCTGTCCTCCGTGCAGGTGTATGGATGGTGACAGCATATACAGAGGAGTTGTGGGTGGTGGCTCTTTGAAGCTTGAAAGGAAGGAGTAAAAAGACCTTGAAATTTGAATCCTGGAATTACTTACCCTTAGGTTAATTCAGTCCTTCAAGCTTTCCATTTTCTCCTCAGGAGTGAAACAAACATTCTGATTCTACAGCTGAATGTGATGGCCAAGTCACAACTTGGCAAGTCTGGCACTACCCAGAGTCAATGGCCTGAATCCTAAATGCTGACTGCAGGCACATCCCTTGCAGGGAATGGCCTTTCAGGGATGTGACAGATGTGACCTCACAGTCACCTTCCAGCCATGGGCTCCTGCTGCCCATGAGAGCCATGTAAAGCATCAACTTGTACAGAAAAAAGCCAGTGTCCATATAGGAGACAGAGGAGTCCTGCAACTTTCTTTGAATAAAGGGAGGGAGTCCAGTGGGGTATATGCCTACAAGGTTTTCCCTCTCTCAGTTTTGGAGGGCACAGCCTCCTTTTATCCTAAACTTCCAACTGCATGTTGCCCTCTTCCTTTCCCCCTTGGCTAAGGTGCTAGGAAGGTACAGCCTTCCCAAACCACCTACCACGCAGTCCTCCCTTGAACCTGCCATTCCCCCCCAAAGATCAGAAACTCGGGCTTGTTCAGACCCATTTGTCTATTTCAGGAGTCAAACTGTCCGAGTTCTGTAAAAAACCTGTGGCTTGAAGTTGGTAGAGATACTGACACACATACCCTCACCAAACATGGAATTATTTTTAAAGACATTAGCACACGTTTTTCCTATCAAACTCATGTAAACCTGTAATCTCTTGGAAAGTTCCTGAATGGTGCTCAGCCTTTATGGATTGAATCCTTTACAAAGATTAGAAGCAGTGAGTCGAGGCATCTCTAGAATCACAAAATCCTGCTTCTTAACCCAAGGCCATTTGCTGTTAGAATGGGCACACAGAGAGCAGGAAACAAAACTCAGCCCATCACTCCTGCACAAACAGGATGCAGCACCAACACACCCAGAAAGGTTTAACAAGATCTCACCTGAAAAATGAGTCAACAGATCAGCATTTTGAGGAGTGAGTAAAAATTTTTCTGTTCCCAGGACAACAGCAGTAAGCAAGGCTGAAAAATGATGTTTTCTATTATTGTGGAAATGCAGTCTAGTCTGCAACATCCAGGATGAAGTCAGGCTGATTTCAGCATTACAGTCAGAGCTGACTTAATTGATTATAGTTTCATATCCTTCTCAATTGCTGTTGTCACGGCTTCTGCTTCTTCTTAGCAAGCATGTCACAGCCCAGTCCATCTTAGGCCAGTATGATTTCCTCAAGGATGAGCCCCTTTCAGACACACCCACTGCAGAAAGTAGTATCCCATGTAAAGACCAAGATCAGGGTTGCAATATCCAGCGTGAAAAAAATATACAGGAACTCAGTGGTAATTGGAGAGCTATTTCTGTCCACAAATGTTTCATGGGTGGTTTTGGGTTTTTTTCCTAAACTGTAAAAATAGAAGGCATGATACTGAAGAAAGACATGCTTCTTTTAGGCACTAGAGAAATTGTGCAGCAAAAATTAGACTTTATGCAAAGATCAATCCTTAAGGAGGGAGGTATAGGTCTCTTTTAACACTGCTTGACTTTTCCACAGGAGGTTTTGTATTTATAAGTGATTGTTCCTGCTCACACAGAAAACTTCTGTCTCTTCATCTGCTTCCCTGGAGACTTCTGAACTTGTCATCAACCTGATATCCCAGTCAGAGCAACCCTTCCCCACTGTGCGATGAAAATTTATCAGCTTGTCCTTCAGCATGTCTCAACAACTCAGAGATTATTAACTCATCTTTCAAGTGATTAATACTTCTGGGTGTTTGAGAGGCATAACTCTGGTACTTGTGAGGTGCTGAGAGGTCACAGAAAAGAAGACAGAAAGGGAATGCAAAGCATGACAGTTTGGATTGAGGGGCAGACTAACCCTGCTCTAGTTCAAGTCCTGTACCCACTTCACCTGGGTCCTGTTTTAACTGGCCTCTGTAGCCCCTGCAACACAAACAGCCCCTTTTAATCTCCTTCCTTTGTATGACAATCCAGATCTTTGGATTCTCAGGGGAGTACATCTGAGAAGTCATTTCACTTAGAGCTGCCTAATTATAGCTATGTTGACAGCCACAGTTGTAACTCCTCTGCTAAGAGATTTTTAGTATTCACTGGTAAGGCACCTCATTGGTCGCTGCAGAGTACCTGTCAGTCATGATAATTACTAATTTGTTTTAACTTGCCTCAGAAGCATTCCTAGAATTTATGGCTGTGCTGTGAGTTGATACAGGCCTTGTTATTCCAGCTTTGCTTTCTACTATGACAGAAGTATGGCAGAAATGCAACATATATAGTCATCATGGCCTGTTTATAAGTAATGCACTAAGAAAATGCACGACCCCAATGTATACATGTTTCAGCCATGTACAATACCCAGCAACACCTTACTATGAAATCACTCCTAGGATTGCTTTTGTGCTCTGCCTGCATTTTGAACATACACACTGACAGGTGTGTGTATATAATTTTCCAGAAAAGCTGGTCTGTCTGTCCTTGCATGTATGACTTAGGCTAATAGGGCTGCTGCATTCAAATAGAGTCAGGCAAGCAAAGAAGAGCAAGGGACGACAAAGGATAAAGACTATTTCACAGCCAGGCAGGCATGGGTCCAGTGCTTTTGTCCAAAAGCTCTCATACCTTGCTCCTAAACTGACACTGACAGCCTTGCAGACAGAAAAGCTGCTTCAGAAGATTGTCACGCCCCCTGTTACAGCAGGGGATGTCTACAACACTGCTTTACTGGAATGCAATGGTACCAGTAAAGAGCACTCAGATCATGTAAAACACGAGGCAAGAAGAGCATAAATAGAGAAATCTGTGCTATAATCAAAGGGTAATGTTCTAACCATAAAGCTGAAAATTAGGCAAAATTTCCCTTTCCCCCTACCACATACTGCATGGCAAGCCTAGACCATGCTTCACCCCAGCCTGCACACCAGGATTTCTCCACAGCATGGCCCTGCCATTGGCCAACAAGCCACCCCAGCTCTTCCCCCACAAGCCTCCCCCTCCACTTCCCACCCAGCTTTCTGCCTCCCACAAATATTGAGTGGCTTTCTAAGCCATGGTGAGCATGAAAGAAGCTTTCCAGCTTGGCCCAGTAGAGCTCCTTCCCCATTTTGTCTCTAATTTCTGCCCCCCTGTAGTGGTGAGCCGTGGCTGTCGGCCTGGAAAATGCAGTCTCTGCAAACTTGCCTGAATCCCCCATGCATGGCAGAAGAAGGGGATTTACATGCAACACCTCAGCTCTGCTGTGCTACAGTCCCAGGAGAGTTCCCCAAGCATGTATCATAGATTGCTCTAAGTGTGCCAGAGTTGTGATTTTTTCAGCTCGGGTGCCTGTTACCCCTGTGTCCATCCTGACCAGAGGCAGTTTCCTTGCACACCCTGCTCCAAGTCCTGACTTTTGGAAGTGCCCTGGGCATCTCCGTTTAGTTGTAGAAATTCCAAGAAGAGTAGCATGACATTTTTCCCAAAGCTGGGCAGGGAGGGGCTGCTGGCAGGGAGAGCAGGCTTGCTAAGCATGTGGGCTACCCCAGTACAGTCATTCTGCCCAGATCAAGATTTCCCTCTGCCAGCACCAGCCCTTTGCAGAACACCTGGGCCATAATCCCCAATCCCAAAGTCTGAAGCATGGTAACTATTAAGAATTTCAGAGTTTAGAAGAGGTTCACTCACTGTGTCATATTACAGATATGCTATTAATTATTTTGAGTGGGTATTGAAGCAGTAAGACTCTGTGTGTTTCCTGCAGGAGAAAACTGCTCCAGCAACACCACCCTGGCTTTTGATGCTATTGTTTTAACTCAAAGACCCATCGTATAATCAGTTCTGCTGCTGGTCCTTGAATCCAAAGAATTTCCCTTCCATCAAACAGAAAGTTTAATTTGATGAACAGACAGACATTTCAAAATGTGACCTTTCCCAAGGTGAAGTACTCAATGGATGTATTATTTATTGGTTTTCAATTTTTTCACAGGCAGACATGTCTATTCTGTCAGGAAGGTTAAACAAGAAGATCTTTAAAAATTCATTTAAGTGCAAATGCAGTCCCTACTAGTGTAGTAATTCTTTCTCTTAACTACACATTTAAGAGCAAGATGTACTTATACAGGAGGATAAATGATAGCTTGTCTGAGGCAGTACTGACAGCTTGTAGATATCCACTGCTGGATGCAGGTGCAGCTTAAATTGTCTCCAGCCCTTTCCTTGGGCTCGCTTGCCATCCATCTGCTCTCTGAAATTGGACCTTCCTTTAAGTGTGGAAGATTTGTCTCAGCGTCTAAGCTCAGGTTCTTTGGAGAGGACAGCACTGAGATGCTCAGAGCAGCCCCAGCCACAGCAGCTGACCTTGCAGGGCTCTCATTAGGTGGGCCAGAGCCTTGTGCAGGGGTGCAAGTGAAGGAAAGGCCTTTCATTTTGGAAACATTGCTCTTCTCTCCCTCTGGGGTAGGAGCAGAGGTCAGCTTGGAGGTCACATGCAGCTTGTCTCTTCTGGCTCCTAAGCATCTTGATAATTGAGTGTGACTAATTCACAAGATTTTCTTTTCTTCCAGACAAACGTAACTTAAATTTTCCCAATTGGTTAAATAATATTTCCAACAGATGCAAGCAAAACCCCACTAGTGGATTATGGCAAAGTAGAACAATTTGCTGAGAAATTGGTTCATTTGATTGGAAGTAGTACATTATATGTGGTAGTGAATCCTTTAGAACTAGGAAAATGTGCATGAATAATGTAAATAAGAGCAGCATTTTGTACTCATCTTTCTGGGAAAATAAGTCCTAACAGCGTGTTGGATTTGCCTCTTCTGGCTATTTATGATTGTGACTTAGAAACTCTTCCTGATTGAGCGTTCAGTCAAGTAAAAAGGAAGAATAAAACCAGCATAGGCTCTTATATGTTCTGTTATAAAAACTGACAGTGCCTGGCCCTAACACAATGTGTTATTCTCCCATGCCAAACTGGTGCTGGGCCCCTACACAGACTTTGTTCCTGAGCTCTGGCTGCTGACACCGTCCTCCGATTTACACTGTGTAACACAGAATCATTAACATATGTTGAGCAAGTTTAAATTCCTTCATAATCAGGAGTAATCAGTAACACAGGATAAAAATAGTAAGTAAAAACTGCAGCCCAAGTGATAAAAATAGCCTGACTGAAGCAGTGAAGATGGAAAACAGCAGAGCTTGTGGCTGCAGGGCCAGGACCTGAGAGTCCTCCTCTTCCTCTGCCTCCCACGTGCGCATTTATAGTCTCAGTGCAAGGTGCCATTAATACCCCATGGACCATGACATGGGGGTTTCTGCACCAAGGAAAAGATTTTCCTGTAAGCTCTCTATACCCTAGAAGAAAGTGCAGGTTTGATAATGTTTATATAGCAGGCATCAAAGCCCAGCTCCCCATCTCACTTTTGGCCCCCAGCAGAGACCCTGCACAAGCAGCCATACTCTTGAGTCTGACCAGTCCAGACCATCTTTTTCCCACCCACATCACCTCCTTATCCCTTGGCAGGAGCCACCCTGGTGCACGCTGGCAGGTGGGCAATCCCAGGTGCTGCACTGGGGAGCAGTGAGCCCCTCCAGGTGCCTGCAGCACAGCCCCCAGCATGACAGGGTCAGCACTCACAGTCCTGGTGCAGCACTCCTCTCCCTCGAAACCCTCTCAGATGAATCAGAAGCACTCTGAGCATGAAACACTGTCCCCTGGCACTCCCAGAGGCCACTGCAAAGTCCTCATCTTGCTGCTGGAGAAATCTGGTGGCACTGTCACTTCCTGCTCTTTGGGCACATCAGTCTTTGGAGCTGCACGGGCTGCAGAGGGCAGATCCCCCAGGGCACTGGAAGGAGTGCCTGTCTCTGTGTCTGCACTGCAAGTGAAACATGGTTAGCAGGGTGTGGAAGATGTAGGGACTTCCAGTCCTTTCCAGTTCTTTCCCACATTCTTAGCATGGGTATGTAGAAAACAAAGAAATTAAGCAGTTTGCTCTGCTATTTTTCCTCTCCTGTGACCCAGGCAACAGTGAGTAAGTGTAGTGCCCATGATATACTCTTATTACCATAGTAACTCAGCCAGGAGCTGATGATTGCACAAGTAGATGCCAAAAGGGAAAGACTGTCTAAGGAATAAGTCAGCTCTCTGCTAAATGGGTGCATCGTCCCTATCTGCACTTGATAGGACTTAGAAGGCAGTGGGATTCCTCTGGCACACAGTGAGAGCAAATTACACCTTAGGTCTAAGTCTGTGCTTGCAAAGCAGTCTTCCTGAAGGATCCAGCATTTGACATCTAAAGGAAAAAAACCCCACCCCTTATTAGAATGATTTTCAGCAAGGGTCTGTACTGCCTCTGCATTTCTCCTATTTCCTTTGAAGAAAGGACAGGATCAGCAGCTGTGGGGTGCAGTTCCAGCTGTGCCACCTGGGAGAGCACAGACTTGTCTGCAGTTCTCCATAACAGCAGCTGCTCCATGCAAAGAGGAGGCCAGCATTAATGTTTCAGCTTAGTGAGAGCAGCTGGAGCCTCCAGGCACAGGACACCCTTGGCAGCAGTGTCTAATCTTTGGAATCTCTGCTCTAGCTCTGGTGCTCAGGGATGAGGAGGCCTTAGAATGGACTGTGGTGGTGACACAGGCCCTTCCTCCAGGCTATACCATCTACCTGAAAACCTCACAAGAGCAGCTGGTATTTCATGCTCTTGCCATCACAGTGCTCTGTGGGGTCTGAAATCACTGTCACACCCAGGCGAGTAAGGACTGAAACACAAAGAAGTCAGCCAGGTACCAAGGCCATCAAAGGGACATATAGCAGGGCAAAGATTTGAAAGCTCATGTCTCAGGTGAATATAGTATGAGTCCATAGGTGATCTCAGGGTCATGCATCCTTTTCTAAAACAATTAAGATCAAAGAGGACTACTTCAAGTACATGGAGTTTTCTTCATATTTTCTTCCTTGTTTTGCCTTTTGGGTAGTGATCTTTATACCAGCATTAAAACTGCTGGTCTAACATTCACCACTGTTATTCAGGGCCATAACATTTCTGCTTAGTATCCAAGCAGTGAGAGGGACACAGAGGGGCAGGATTAGACCATTTTGGCAGTCATGGACATCATGACTCTGTGAAGGCAACATCAGGTAGTGACCACCCTTCAAACTCCATCCTTCCCAACAGCCCAGGACACCTCCTTTGATAAGACAGGGAAAAGCATGTCCATGGCTCACATTACATTATGGTGGGAAGTAGCAAAGTCCTGCCAAACAATCCCGCCTATATGGATAAAAATATTTCACAAATATTTTTATAACCTTTTCACCAAGTGCTGTTAACAGGTACAAGGACAAGGCTCAATTATGCAAGGTTTCCACTTAAAGTTTCTGGTCAGCAATAGCTCAAGCTCTTCTCTACCCCTAGCTAGAAAACTGCAAAAGGAAAACCTTCTCTTGACTCCTGAAGCTGCACCAAAACCAAAAATATATATATTGTGGAGGAGAAGAGAACTGGTACTTTCATTTGGGAACACACAGAACATAACTCATGTAGATGAGTTATATATATATATAATGTGTGTGTGTGTGTGTGTGTGTGTGTGTGTGTGTGTGCGTGTATCTGCCTACTTGTGCATATAAATCTGAGAGATCTCTGCTGCTGTGGATAATAAACCTCTGTTCTCTTGGGGCATGAGGTGGCAAGGCTACCTGGGCTCCTGTCTCCATCTCACACTCTTCTCTGTCTTTGGCCCATTTGAGCATTTGAGCAGAATATCCAAAATTCTTCAGTAGGAGGCCAGAAGCAAGTATAAAAGAATCCTGTCACTGGGTCTTCCTGAGCTTTACCAGCAGAGAGCAACAGGTGATCATGCTGCTGGCCCATTGTTCGAGGGCTGATACTGGAGCCAGGAACATGCCACAGGGCCAGGCTGGGTCTCAGCACACACAGGACAGACACAGACTTCTTGGATGGCCTCTCCTGCTTCCTGTGCTAGCCACTCATGAAAACCAGAGCCCAAAAGCAACCACTGGGGCTCTGGAGAGCTCTGCCAGGGCAGAGGCTTGTTTCAGTGGGGCTGCTTGAGGGAACCCACAAAACATCCCCCAAAGCATGGACAATGGCTGCAGAAGGTACATGACTGAGAGTCACACTGAGAAGCCAAAACTGCCATCCAGTGCTGCCACTGCAATCAGACAGTGTAGTACATATGCTGAAAAATAAGAGTAAACTGGAAGATAGGCCTTTCATTTCCCTGCACCTGAGCTGCAAGGAGGGCATTTCTGCTTGAAAGGGAAGTGAATGAATGAAGAAATGAGCTGCTGCTTCTGTTACAGGAAAAATTAATAGTGTTGTCCTAAAAGTCTCCACAAATCTCAGTGACAGTTGCAGGGGACTATTAGCATTTGATCCTCCTTGTCTCACACCTGTGTTTCTGGGCAGCACACACCACTTGTATGCCAAAGCCTGACAGAGTGCCTACCATCCAAAATGTACCAAGCAGAGTATGTAAGTTCCAGGTTAATTGAACTCAGATGAAGAAAGACACAAAACTTTTGACTGAGTGCACACATCATGGAAAGAGAGGGAAATAGCGTCAGTCTGGGCTGTGCTCAGGTCAGATGAGCTCCTGAGGAAAATCCCTGTTTCATTTACCTCCCTCTTTAACAGATACAACCCTCTTGCCTTTCTCCTGGAGTTAAGCTTTTTTTTTTTTTTCACATTTCCTGAATCTTGAAGGAATTCACCCCTGCTACACAGCAAGGAGGGCTTGTTTCATATGGATCACCAACAAAATCTGGGCCTGCACAATTTACACAGTTCCTACCTGGATGAAAAACACCATCTCTGAGTCCTTATTGCTCATGCATGAAACTCAATGGTGACCCATTGAGCAGTCAGGAGGCATTGGCAGGAGAGAGCAGACACTTCTGATAGCCACTGCTGCTTTCATAGCAAAATCTGAGGGGCAAATAGGCAAGATAGGACCCCTGTCCTCTGGTGTCTCGGTTTGAAAAGACAGGTGTCTGTTAAGGAAAGCAGGAGCCTCCCCTGAAGTGGCAAATGTAAACCCCCTTCCTCCTAATTGTTATAATTTTGAAAATTAAGGGGCTCTCAGGCAAGGATATAGAAGCAGGAATAACAGTTCTTTATTAGGGAAGAGGAAAATGAAATAAAATAAAATAAAATAATAAAATGAACAATACAGTACTACAAAACAACACTGACAAAGTCAGAATACGACCTGAAAGCCTGTTGGTAGCAGTCCAGCTGAAGTAGTAGCTGCAGTCCTCTGCAATGACAGATGTAGTTCTGTTGTAGCAGTGATCCTGGAGAAATGGTGGAAATAGTGTCCCACAGCCTCAGGATATATCCACGAAGCAGTGTGTGGCTCCTTCCCCTTGGGCAGAGCATCTCCCAATGGGATGATGGAACTTTATCAGTCATGGAATGACACTCAATGGCCCATTAATGGGAGATATTTCCCGGAGGGAGGATCGATTTTGGAAGAGATAAGAAAAACTGCCTAATTAGATAACAAAACTGCCTAATTAACATAACATTAACTGTCACACCTTTAACAGATGGCAAATAGAATAAAGATATTGTCTTTTAACCCATGACATTAGGCAATACAGTTCCTATGATGAGACATCCAGTCAAAACCAGACTTGGACAACTTACTTTGAAAGCTAATGCATTGTTTTACCTACTCTTCTCCTGAGATAATCATGCCAAAGTACTTGGGGGAATGCCTTTAATTATAAGACTTATGTATAAAAGTCTTGTTGCAAGGATGAGCCTTGTTGCAAGGCTGACTGGCCAGCTCATACACCATTCCCACTGGGGTCAAACACCAATAGGCATTGAGTCTGTCCAAGCTCCCAGAGCACCTGCCCCTTTCTCTTTGCTAAAATGTCTTTACAACAGGGCAAACCAAAAGGTGACACATGCCAGTCTCAAGCTTGTTTCTAAAATACTAATGGAAACAGAAAACGGGGTCAGAGACAATGTTGAAGCTTTGTATGTGACAGCCTGCACTTAAGGAATCACACTGGAAAGAGTTCAGGGCAGAGGAAAGATGAAAAGGAGAAGAAAGTGGAGATAAAAGTCAGTGGAGCATCTGAGTGTGTGCTACAGCTGGGGGAGACTCTGCAGCTAATGATGAGATGACAGTGTGCAAAGAAATTTGAAAGTGGAAGCCAAACTGGGAAGTCAGATAAAAAAACTGGAAAAGGCAGGTGCTGAAGTGTGTATGATCATGGAAAATAGTGTGGAGAGAGAATGAAAGTGGGAACAGCAGAACAGAAAGGCTTTCTGAAAGGAGAAGAGACATCTGTCATCTGCTCTACTAGGCTCAAAGGAAAACAAAAGGAGTCAGTGGCATCTCAGCCCTCTCTGCAGCAGGTGGCTTGCAGGCTCCCTCCCCAGCAAAGCTCTGGGGAGTCACAATTAAGTGCAATGAAGTTGAATAAGATAGGCTGGAGCATTGTAGGGTGGCAGTGTGTGAAGTCTGGAAGGTAATTTCTAAATCCCCCTGGAATTTGTTTCTATGATCTGCGAGGAAAATTGTGTTCACAGACCTGCTAAGAGCCTGAAAAGAAAAAAGTTCGAGTTTACTATATGGTGGCAAAACACTGACTTCTGTACCAGCAGGGGAAGGGGCTGTGGATGGTCAAAGCCCTGAGACAGATCGAGTGTAAGCCTCCAGCCCTGGACCTTGCACCCTGAGGGCTCTAGGGATCTCAGGAGCACCTCTGTCAGGGCAGTGTTCTTAGGAATCATCTTCCTTCTCAAGTGTGAGGACTTTATGATCTCTCCAGAGCTGTTTTCTGAGGAACAGAGGGCACTAAGGCCTTGTGTGTATTTTGTTTTCAGCAAGGCCATCTTGGTCTCAGGTGTGTGGGACCTGAGGATATTAAATACCTGAGGATATTTAAGCACCCACACCCTGTCCTTGCACTGACTGTCAGCCTAGCTGGTTATGCTCCACTTGCTGCTCCAGTCCCACATGAGAGGGAAACCCAGCCCTCGAGGTCTCTCCTTGCACAGGAGTAACAAAGATGCCTGCCTCCAGCCCATGCACTGGGATCTGCAAAGGGCCTGTTTCCAATAAAACCAACAGCAAGCTGCCTTTGGGACAGACTCTGAGCTTCCTTATTCTCATCTCAAATGACAATGGGAGCAGGAGAGGTGTGAGCCAAACACAACTGGGGAGCCAAATGCCTACAGCCCCAGCTCTTCTTCAAGGCTCCATAGCTCTGCAAGCCTGGGTCACTGTGGTGGGTTAACCCTGGCTGGACACCAGGTGCCCACCAAAGCCACTCTATCACTCTTGTCTTCAGAGGGACAGAGGAGAGAAAATACAATGAAAAGGTTGTTGGTTGGGATAAGGACAGGGAGAGCTCATTCAGCAGTTATTGTCATGTGCAAACAGACTCAACTTGGAGAAAGTAACTGAATTTATTACCCATCATATCAGAGTAATATGAGAATTAAATCCAAATCTTGAAAACACATTCCCCCCACCCCTTCCATCTTCCTGGGCTTAACTTTGTTCTTGGCTCTACCTTCTGCCAGCAGTGTAGGGGGACAGTGCAGGGGAACAGGGAATGGGGGTTGTGGTCAACTCATCACATTCTGTTTCTACCATTGCCTCCTCCTCAGGGAGGGGACTTACTTCCCTGCTCCAGTGTGTGGTTCTTTTAATGAGAAACAGTCTTCCATTAACTTCTCCCATGTGAGTCCTTCCCATGGGCTGTAATTCTTCACAAACTGCTCCAGTGTGAGTCCCTCCCACAGGGTGCTGTACTTCAGGCACAGCCTGCTCCAGTGCAAGTCCCCCATGGGGTCTCAAGTTCTGCCAGCAAACCTGCTCTAGCATGGGCTCATTTGCCCACAGGTTCACAGGTCCTGCCAGAAGCCTGCTTTAGCATGGGCTTAACACAGGATCTGAGCCTCCTTCAGGTATCCCCCTGCTCTGGTGTGGGATCCTCCATAGGCTGCAGGTGGATATCTTCTCCACCATGGGCTGCCTCACCGTGGTCTTCAGCATGGGCTATAGGGGAATCTCTGCTCCAGTTCCTGGAGCACCTCCATCCCCGCTCCTTCACTGACCGTGGTGTCTGCAGAATTATTGCTATCACATAATCTCATTCTGGTCTTCTCTGGCCACAGTTGTGTCTGTGCAATAACATTTTTTTCTTACTAAACGCATCATCCCAGGGGTGCTACCACCAACACCGATGGGCTTAGCTTTACCAGGGCTGCTGCCATCATCGCTGATGAGTTCAGCCTTGGCCAGCCACTGGTCTGCCTAGAAGCTGTCTGGCATTGACACTGTGGGACACAGAGGAAGCTTCTAGCAGCTTCTAGCAGCTTCTCACAGAAGCCAACACTTACAGGCCCTCATCCCCCACCCGTCCCCCCCAAAATCCTGCCACGCAAACCCAATACGTTCACTTCCCAGATCAGGAGTCCACAACGTCCAGTGGTGGCTTTACCACCATCAGGGAGTGTAAAGAAGAGTGAATGGGGGTTCATCCCTTAAGGCTGAATGTCTCATTATGGCCAAAACCACAGAGAGGTTGTGTTTTGAACATGTCCCATCACAGCCCATGAGTGAGCCTCTAGGGTGGCATTGCCTGCTGGTGGCCATGAGGAATCCCAGGCACTCACTAGTTCAGGTCTTCCCATCTCAGCTTGGGATGCTGTTGCCCACTGTCTGTGGGACATCAAGGACTGAAAGATTCCTGCCTTATCTGTGTACTGGCACCCTTCACAGATGCCAAATATATATATATATATCAGCCCAAATCCAAGGTTTCAGCAGTACAAGCAATGGGAACCTGACAGTATGTTTAAGCTCTCTCCTGAGTGAATCATACACATGCAGCTGCTCTGAAAGATCCAGTAGCTGAGTTCTGAAGCTGAGCAACATGAATATGCTTCATTCTTTCCATTTACGTTTGTTTCTATTAGACAGACGTTTCTATTTGGCTCATCACACAACAACATCCACAAAGGAGACAAATAGCTTTTGCCTGTTTCACACCAGCAAAGACTAGTTATGCTGGTCTCAGGAAGTAGACCTACATCCTTTTGGCTGTTATTATCTCATCAAACAGGCCAGCCTTATGCTAGCTAGTTCTTGCCTCGTCTTGTTTCAATCAGTTGGCATAGTGGCTCTTTTTTCAAGGATTCACATTTCATTTACATAAGAACATTAATGGAGTAATTTCAGAAATAAATGCCCAGCTTAACCCTGCTGTACCCTTAGGAAAAGTCCTCTTCACTGTGAAGGCTTTTTGGCATTTCCCTTCTCTTCCACTGGCTAACAAAGAGGCACAAGAGAAGTCAAGCTCCTCTTTGTGCCACTTTCAAAAACAGTGGCTTTCACAATAACAAAACACATCCAACATTTTCTGTCTGGCTTAGGCTAAAGTCATAATTTGTCTTCTCCAGATGGACCAAACAAATATAAGACCAGAGTAGGCAGGCCAGAGAATCTTACTGCTGGCAAACTTCTGAACTTTACATTCAAGGAGGGTATGATCAGCACACCTGGCTGGGGCAGTACCACATTCAGAGCCCTGTTTTACAGATTTCACCTGAGGCAATGATGGGTCCTTAGAAAAAAACACAATAGTCCCAAGAGCAGAAAATCCCAAATCTCCCTACACAGGGCACAGAGCCCAATTGTTGAGGTTTAGAACCAAACACTTTCTCTTTCTCGATTTGTTCCCCACAATTTTTGCATCACACTGTAGTGTTCCCAGTTCGAGCAAGGAAATATTAGAAAATCTTTCTTTATCCTTGAAATAGCCTACACCTCACTGGTTTTTGGGAGGAGTTGGTGGATGTGTGCTCAGGCCCCTCCAGCTGAGCAGATATTCCATGCACCAGATGCCTCCAGCAGGGAGGGAAGCTGGTGCCTGTTTCATCCCATCCTTCACACTCGCTTTCTATTTTGCTATGAGCTGTAAAGAAAGATTGTGCTTTGTCAAGGTTAATGAGATATTTATTCTAAATTTGATCTCTCCATTTAAAGCTTAATTACTCCCCTAGAAAGTTCCAGTCTTTGGAAATCAGCATCTGTGAGTAACAAAAAGATGGAGCGCTCAGCTATTTCACACTACAAGAAAAGAGCACTATGTCAGATCATGTTATGAGGTACCTCCATTATCTGTGAGTCAGTCAACTGTAGGTTTTCCTCAAGTCCATGTCACTCTCCACTGTCATCAACCTCCTTCCTCGATGCTCCCTTTCAAGACACTCTCCTTCTTCCCCCTTTGATGCCCGTTTGAGGACACCCAGCTGGAGTGCATGGGTCCCCAAGACTGGGAGATCCTTCAGCCATCCAGGGAAAGGTTTCCTTGCCATGAAGGCACTCCCCTATTTGGTTGACTATCACCCTCCAGAGATACTGTCAAGCTGTCTGCATGATGTGCTGTCTGTCTGTCCCCTGGAGGGGTGCATGCCTTCCTGGGAATGCCTTCCCTGGGATATAGCTATGGGCTTTGAACGACAAGGGAAGAAGACACAGAAATCCAGGAGAAGCAATAAGGGGAAAATTGAAGCAATTTGAATTGCTTCAAATGCAGGGCTAGCTCCATGCAGAGCCCATGCACACTCTTCTGCAGAGGCTTTTGGCTACAGCAGCCCGGTGCAAGGAGTGGTCTTACACCTCAGACACCTCCATGCAGGTCCCTTCTGCTGCTCCCACTGTTGCCAAAGTCCCACACCAAGGCCTTGTAATGAGATGTATGAGATGTCAGTGTCACCTCTGATACCTCCATCCAACCTGGGTAACATGGCAGACCAAGTCCCATGGTGTTGCACTGGGACAAGGGGGCAATTGAGCAAGAAAAGCATTGGAGGGCTCTGCCTGCAACACCCCAGCACCACCTCAGACCCCACTGACCAGCAATGTCCTCCCAGCAACTCACAGAGGAGCCAGCATACCCTGTCAGGCCCCATCCTGAACCCAAGCATTCCTTTGCTTACCTTCATTTTCAGAAGGCTAACATGACAGCAGTCCATTAGCATCTGGGGGCAGCTCAGCTTCTGGGCTGAGAGGTTTTGGGTGTCTCTGGTGTCCATCACAGTGTGGGTGCTGCTGCAGCTTGTCTTCATTGTCACAAAGGAGCTGGGTGAGAGCTGCATGGTGTGGCACCCGGAGAACAAGGAGCACCACGGCTGGCACAGCACAGCAGGAGGCACAGGCATGGATTTGACATTGACATCAAGCCCCAGAAGGAGCAGTACTGGATCACAGTGAATGTGCAGATGGCACTGTGGTCTGAGAGCTGCTGACACCTTCATTGTATGGCCGAGGCCCTCGGTGGCAATGTCACCCTTCACCACATGCACATTACCTGCCCCATGGAGCCCAGAACCAGGACACTCACGCAGTTACTGGGGGGGACCTCCAGAGGCTGGGGACCCCCAGGGGTTGGGGGACTTCCAGTGGGGGATAGGGACCTGCATGGAAATATCTGAGGGGGTTGGGGACACCTGTGGTGACAGGGACCTCTAGGGTTGGCTAAGGACCATGGGAGGTTAGGGAGATCCATGGGCTGGGAATGTTCAGAGACACAGAGGACATGCAGGGAGGGAGTCAGGAGTGGGTGACGCCCCCACATCACAGTGACTCTATACCAAACACCATGTGCCTCTGCTCCCTCCCTGCACCACAGTGACCCTATACCAAACACCATGTGTCTCTGCTCCTCCCCTGCACCACAGTGACCCTATACCAAACACCATGTGCCTCTGCTCCTCCCCTGCACCACAGTGACCCTATACCAAACACCATGTGCCCCTGCTCACCCCCTGCATGTGGCTGCAGGTGTTGGGAGCCCCTCTGTGGGGATATGCTGGGGGAACTACAACCAAAAAACCACATCAGGTCAGAAGTTTCTGCCAGGCAGGATGCAAAGCAGCACAGGCCAAACCTCCAGACTGCATCAGCACAGCACATTACGCTGAGCTGCACTAATTAGTAGCCTAAGAGAAACAGCATCAGCGTGGATGAGTTCTCTCTGAATCAAGTCTCCCTGCAGAGACCTGCTTGTGCATCAGCCCTTTCTGCAGGCCTTGCACCAGTTTCCAGCTCTGGCTCCAGGTCATTGTCTTGGTCTCCCATGCTGCGATCAGGTGCACCTGGCAGGCACCTCCATGGAGGTCAAGGACAGCTGTGGGGTCACTCAGGCTCTTAGAACCAAGATGTGCTGGGCAGGAAGGTGAATGCTTTTTTGGAAACCCTTCTGTTCTAGGGCCCACAACTTCCTGAGGAGGCAGGGTAAACGGGTCAGTGGGAGGTGCAGCACTGACTCCTCAAGTGTCAGCATGGAACATTTTCACTGGGATGTGTTTCTGAAGTCAGGGTTATGTGTTTTCTCTGAGCTTTATATAGTTTCTTCTATAAAGAGAGGAACTGTCATATGTTGAATGTCTTAAAAGATTTTAACAAGCTCTTCACCAGAAAGAAAGTTATTCTGAACAATTATGTTTTCAGTATGGCCCATGAATACATAAAAATAAATTATTATATTATAATCAAAATACTGGGGCTCACTCAACAAGTCTGATTCATGGCAAAACACTCTGAATATAAGGGAGCAGTTACAACTCATCAAACAAACATAAATTTAACTATGGGCAAGAGAAGACATTTTTAAATGCAGCTGCATGCCTCTTAAAGACTTGCTACGTTTAAGAAGTCAGTGTCCTTCCAAGGCCACTGCTACAATTGCAGTTATTCACAAGGAAAAAACACTCAGGCTCTGTATTTCAGTTTGAGATAGCCTGGTGAAATCAAATCCACAGAATGTGCCCTACCTGACTTTTCAAAGCTTAATTTTTAACGTTTGCTTTGATGTAACATAGTTGTTCTATTGGTAGTTTAGCCCAAATTGATTTCAAACTTCTTGGTTACCTAAAGAACAAATAAAGAGAACAGGAACCAGCCCTCTCCCAGCACTGCAGGAAGGGAAGGCTCTTTGGCTCTCTGTATCAAGCTGTTGTCCCCCCAGCGAAGGACCATGGATGCTGCACGCTTGTGTTCAGTCTCACCGAGGAAACATCAGCTTATGACACTCCACAGTCTCCAGCTGAAAACTGGAAAAAGCTCTTGTTTAATGCTTGCCTTAAACTATCTTTTTCTGTATTATACTATCAGCAACATTTATTTGAGCCACTTTGAGTATCCCAGAACAAGACACTATTGCTCTTTTTTCAGGCCTCATGTTTAAAAATAATTACTCAGATTTTAAAACAAACAAACGAAACAAACAAACAATAACTAAACAACAAAAGATCATCCAGTAATAAGAGGTGAGTCTCTCCTCTTCTGTTGCAATAACAAAGTTAAACAATTCAAGATGTCATCACTGCTCTGAGAGGTATTCCTGCTTACAACAGCTCTGACGCAGGCAGGGGAAACTCCTTTCTGAGGTGTCAAGACACGCCCAGCAGTGGCAATGCGTAATGTTTCCTGTTATCATGAGATCTTTCAGTAAATATGAAAGGAAAACAAGGTGTGTTATGCTGGAAAAGCCATGTTCCTTGTACTGTAGCCACAGCCCGCGAGGTGGCAGAAGGAAGCGGGTGTCACCGCAGGCTCAGCCAGCTCAGCCTGCACTTCTGATCACTGGTGTTTGGAATTTTGAAAAGGAAGGCAAAAGAAAAAAACAATCCAAGAACAGAAGCATGCTTAACTCCCATGTACAAACTTTCCTGAAGAGGAGGATAAGCTACTGAGAGGATTGTTTATATATGTTAAAGACAGAGAGAAGTGCAGAAAACAAAGTGCACACTTTTAGCACTATGTATTTCAAAATAGTAGGAGAAATAATAGCATTGGCTAGGAATTATTTTATGGCTTTTAGTGAAGTGATGACTGCCAAGAAGATGCCTTCAGATAGCTCTGTTGCAATATAAATTTGTGACAAAATTATCAAACCAGCTCTCTACTAAGCCCACCTGTCCCATATGTTTATTGACTTGTTTATTGACCAGGTCTATAACCAGCGGTAATTAGTTAAAAAAAGAAAACACTGAGGGCTTGTTCAGCTCTTCAGTCTAACACATTTTGAAATCCTGAAGGAATGTAATATACAAATTTATTCAGAAATCAGCAATTAACTTCTCAAGCTGGTCCTAATGAAGCTTCTGAGGGAATCCCTCCACACCCCTTACCCACACAGGTCTGCAGCTCTCTCCTCCATAGGGAAGACACAGGGGTAGCATTACTGAGTAGCATTCCCAATAGCCATGTACTTGGAGGATTTGCTTCCTGGCAGAGCTGTGCCTCAGGTAGGAGGGTCCTATATATATTTATTTACTCCTTTTGCAGGATTCCCAGTATGTCCTGCATCTGTTGGAATTATCTGCTGAAGGAAGCTCATGCAAACACCTGGTTTCATCCTATATTGCAAAGGAGGTTTAAATCACAGCTGCAAGATACTGCTCTCCCCAGCGTGATAGTTCAGCAATATGGCTTTACTACTAGTTTCTTGGCAAAACATCACAGAAAACAGAACAATAATCTGTTTAACTCCCCCAGTTAGCAAGGGTAGGGAGGCCAACATGAGCTTATCACATCTCAGAGAGCAGAGGACCACAAAAAACTTCTGCGTGTCTGCGTCCTGTGCAACGCTGTGCATGACCCAAAGGGAAGCCTATGATGAGAGCTCATGCTGTTGCATCCAACCATAAGGCATAAAGTCTCAGAAAACCAGTTTTACTCAGCCTGTCCCTCACTCCTGCATGCATTGCTGCTGGCCTGAGATCATATGTTATATTTCCTAGATGAAAGTGAGTGAGATCACCTCAGACTGTCTTTACAGCAGATCTTAATTAGATTCCCCATGGACTATGTCCTTTCCTTGCCACGTCTGCTCTGACAAAGTAGGTTTTCTGGCCATTACCTGAGGAGTTTTGCTGGCTGGCTGACCTGCCTGTGCTCTGGACTCCCTGGATGCAGGTCCCACAGCATTCAGTGCTCACTGGCTCGCCCTGCAATGCCAGCCTTGCCTGCACAACCTGCAGAAAGCACTTTAGGAAGGGGTCCCCTTTGCTATGACAGTATTTCTGCTCCATGTTCCCTTCATTCACTTAATTCTCCATAAAGCTCCCTCACCAGCAGGCTGACACCACCTCTTCAGGAACCTGCAGTGCTTCTTGGAGATCCAGCACAAGTCTAAAGCACCCACCACTAGGAAATGTTCCTGCTTTGGTGCTCTTTGTGTACTAACTTAGGTTCTCCTGCCTTAGGAAACTCTTAGTCCTTTGTAGTGGGGCCAGCTTTGTGCTTTTCTGTCACTACAAAGTTCAGTACACTTATAGCACCACTGTGTAATTAACATTGCCATCACTTTCTGACAATCTTCATTTGTTTCTCTTATGCTGCAGTTTTGGGCTAATGCAGATATCATCAGCAAAAGGATGACTGTAAAGTCATTTGCACCTGAGAGTTTCTTTGGATGTAGAGCCAGTGCTCTTAGTTACAATAAACTCTTACCTTAAAAGTTAAAAAGCAGTTGAGCAGCACAGTTAAGAAATCTGTTTTCCCATGGATTTCTAGCTGGATTCTCTGGTGTCCAGCAAGACACAAACTCCCCCCAAAAATTTGCATTGTTGGGATGCAATGTCTCTTCCATGTATATTTCGTGGTGTCTGAGAGCAAAACTCACAGTGCAGCTCTCAGGACATGGGGAGGATGCTCTGTGCATGGATGGCTGCCTCTGCTGATTAACTGCTCCCTCAGATTCTGACTGAAATCAGCCAATGGGTCCAAAATTCCTAGCAGGATAGACTGAATGGTTGTATAAGCCTCCTCTCCATGGGAAAATGCTCCAGAAGAATATGTGGTCAGACCAACTGTGCATGTCACTAACTGTGCTCTGAGTAAGCCAATTTACCTCAACCAGTCTGGTCCTGTTAGCAAAATGTAACTACTAATATAGGAGACATGCCAGCAAAGCCTAAGTAGCTCTGATAACATTGTGTATGGAACAGAAAGTTTAAGATAAACTCAATGGAAAGAATTTAAAAACTGGGTGAGATCTAAGGCTGAAGCAGAGTCTTGACATGGTTGGGACCCCTGTACTCAGCTGAGCTTTTCCATTTCTGTGGCAGAAGGACCCTCTGTGCTTGTAAAGGCTCCTCCTTAGAGGAGAGACTGCTGGAGACTGATTGCAGAGAGACTGATTTATCTTCCTCCTGAAGAGAAGTCCCTTAAAAATGCCGTCATCATCTTAATTGCTGATTATGTCTGTTGGCAACAAAAAAGTAATGAGAGCTACTTCTGAGTTAGTGAGCTTGCATGGACTGAGTCAACATACTGCAGAAGCAATGGATGTTGTGCTAGAAATAAATTGGACTCTATAGCTTGAATAGATGCCAAGGAGCAAGTCTGATCTCCAAAACTGCAGCTAGCAGACCATGAAGAGAAATTGGCAGAAAAACACAGTGATCAGCCGCCGAGAACTGCAACACATCCTGCAGATGAGGGGCTCAGGGCTGGGTACCACATTCTCATACCATGTGCAAGCTGCAAATGAACAACTCCACCTCTTTGAAATTCTTTTCTGGGCCTTCTGGAAAGAATTAAACACAGGCAACAGCACTCTAACCAAAAGTAGAGGTGGGCTGGATTTCTACCAGTATTTATCATACATAAGACTTCATTTAATAGAGAGCAGAACCAGAGAAGAGGTCAAGTATATCTGTTGACTGAGCATTTGCCATGCTCTTAATGCTAATGGACCTGTGCACGTCAATGCCCATGAGCAGTGCAACCCACAGTATGATGAAGGATTATTGTTTAGAATGCCTCCAAGCAAGCTAAAGTTCATAAATTCTTAGTCTCATCTTCCTTATATGTTAAGGAATAATGTTATTCCTACCTGACATTATCTGTCATGATACTACTTCTGTCCTTATCCAGACTCGGGCTGGCTAAGGCTCTGCTGTGACATGAGCCATTAAATTGCTCTGAGCCTCCTTCAAAGTCAGTGCCTGAAGGGCAGCAGTGGAGATGTTATTGGAGAGCAGCTACCCCAAAGGGGTCAGGGTTTAACTTCTCTGTGCTCTGCTGTGTCTGTGGTAGAGACTCAGATAGCAGGCTGGAACACGTTTGCTAACACCAGACTTATCTGGTCTGGACTCAGCCCTTTCTTTGAAGAATGGATATTGGATACTTTTTGAGGATTATTGGTATTGTGCTGGATATCACTGCTGCGGTCCTTCTGCCACAGCCCAGTGGAACAGCTGTTTCCCCCTTAGTCTAAGTAACAGGATCTTGAGACCCTTCCTAGAGGCCGTGTGACACTTGGTCAGAAGTGCCATCACTAGACTGTGCCAGGGCAAGTAACCTTGAGGCTATAAACTGCTGTCTCTCCTCTCACAAGCAGCGTAAGAGCTGCAGGCAGTCAGGAGCAACCAGGCTTTCTACTGTGTGATCAAGCTGATTCCTCATTTCTGCTCCAGTAAATCTCACGTAAAACTCTTCAGGATGTAGTAAGGTTAGATGACAGACAACATGCAAGTATGCCTGCTGGTTTAATATCTCCTGGCCATCACGCTTTCTCCTAACTGTTAAAAACCAAGTATTTTGCACTGAGAAGATTGTTGGCTGAAGTGGCCACAGGTTTCTAGCCACAATGCCTTTGCCCAGGGCAGGATGCTGATGTGTTGGGGTCTATGTGTGTTGTGCAACACATCCCAGAGACACTGCAGCCACATCTAACATCACCACTGAGATTTAGGAATATAGCTGTCCCATCATGAGACAGCTGAGAGCAGGGGATCCAGCATGTGAGGTCAGTGTATTTCACAAGATCATAAAAAAGCAGAGGTGCATAGTGAGCCTGCCGTGAGCCTGCCAACTGTGCCCTTCACCAGTTTTTCAGCACTGTCATATAATTCTCCCCAACAGCCCTGAAGAAATTCACAGACATTTGACCAGAGTCTTTCCTCTTGCCTGGGCTCTTCTTTAAGTGCCATTCTGCCTGATTAGAGATGTGCACTGAATGTTTTCACAGAAGCATTAATTCATCTTCCTTGGTTTTCACCCACAGTTTCCAAGCAAAAGCCAGGCTAAAGGACAGAGTGAAAAAACAGCCAGCTCTCTGCCTGTGCTGCTCAGAGACCAGCCATATAGCAGGAAAAGAGTTTTCCATTCCTCCATCCCATGGCAGTCTGTCCCAAGAGTACACTTACAAGCATCTGCTGAGACATGACTTCGTATATCCACAGTAACTCAGCTGCAGAAGTTCTGTTAATTAGCACAGACATTCTGTATTGCTGCCCCATAAGTAAAGTCTTTTACCTCTATGTAGCTGCCATCTTTTGGCATTGCTGGCTCCTTCCAGGAATGTGTTTTCTGTTCTGCTCCACATCCCACAGCACATTCCTCTGGTGCAGCAGTCTGCGATGCTTTGCACAAAGAAATGGGATCCAGTGGCCTGGTGCAAACCAAATCATTCCCCTGATTTCTCTTGCCAGGTCCTGTTTATCCACCAGTGTTTGTTAGCTAGACCTTACTACGTTCCAAGCGCTGTCAGCAGCTGGCAGGAAACACTGGCAATCAGAGCAATCCCCACAGCTCACTTTGCAGCAGGCTCTTTGGATTCCTGCCTTTAAGTCATGCAGTGATTCCAGAGTGAGTGTAATGGGGCATCTGAAAAGGAGAAAGTTGAATTCCAGCAGATGTTTCTCAGTGATCTCTTCCTGAAGCAGCAGCCTGCTGGGACTGAGCCAGCACTGCTAACCTGGGAAAACCAGCAGTGCGTGTGTGGTGCTCGGGTGTCCAAGGCTGCTTCCCTTCCAGGAAGAACATCCTACAGCTGCAGAGCCTTTCCTGTGTACTCTCTGTGCTTAATCTCTCATGTGTAATTCTGACATGGACCTTTGGCCTTTTGCTTCCTTATCCCGCAAGATTTTATGTGCTTTTTGGAAAACATGAAGAGCTTCCCACCCTGCCCTTAGCAGTTCTAGAATGGCAATGAAATCTGCACATGGATAACTGAAAAACAGATGGAGAGGCTGGCTATGGAGGAGAAGTAATTGTCCTTTCCTCAAGGTACAACAAGCAGCTACCAAAATATTTCCAGTATGAGCCTGGAGCCTCAGATGGGCTGAAGAAGGAAGCAGAGATAATGAACGCTTTGAGCCACCTCAACACAGAGGCATCTCTGGGATGTGCAGCCATTCGGAAGCACAGGCTGAGGGATGCATTTATCTTCTTGAGGCTAGAGGCCAGTTGTCAACAATGTTGGCATGTTTGTGAGAGGTTTTAATCACAATTGCTGCAGGTTTTAACATGCATATGACACAGTGTGTGAATTTTCTTTATGCCTCATACATGTATTTGTATTGGTGGAGAGGAGGGAAACCTTGGTATGCTGAATTAATTAAAAATGTACAGATATATTTGTTTTCATGATAAGACAAGGACTTGAACACATACGAGATTCAAAAGCATGAATGGAGGGCGCAGGAAAAAAAAGGGAATGATTAATTGGAGTGCATTTAAAAATAGTAACTGTACGTAATGCTGAGCAAAGCTAAAATCTATTTTAAACTGTTTATACAGAACGGAAGCGTTATGTTCTCAAGGTCTCCAGTTTGTCTATGTGGGTTGGTCAAAAAAGTTGTGACATGCTGAGAAAGGCATTTGTGCTTTGTTGTTTTTAGCAAAACTCACTTCCAACAAAACGGATTTAAAAGAGGAGAGACTGCAAAATATGTAAAGGTCACAAGGCAATCTTGGCCCATGCTCTCCAGGAGGTGAATATGCTTGAAACCTTAGAGGAACTGCATCTCCATGCTTCTGACTGCCTCCATCTGTCATTCTTCATGAACCTTTTCCTCAAGCCCTCACATTTTTGTTTCTCAGAGGATGTGGGCAGTTCCTTATTGCATCCTCCCTTGTACATTTTTTTGCCCTTCCAGTGGAAAGGAATGCTTACTGAAGCAGCTCTGTCCATTCTTGCTGGAAAGGGTCAGGCGCTACGGGAAGAAAAAAAACAACCACCAAACCCAGAGAAAGGACAATTAGCTGTAGTCTCTATGCCACCAAAATCTACCATTGACTTCGGGACATTTCCTTGGGTTTGTCCTAATTTAAGGTTTGGTGGCGAAAGTATTTCTGCAGGCTGCCTTGCTGCACAAGAGCCTAAACCCATGGTAGAGGCGGGGTAGAAGCGAGAGTTATATCAACTTTTGGAAAAGGTTTACAAATGTGTGGCCACCTGGTACACTGCCAGCTCACTGGGGGCACAGAAGAAGGGGGCACTGTCCTGCTAGGAAGGATAATGTCAGTCTTATTTATGTGCTTATGGAGACTACTGATGGGACCAGGAGCTCTGTGAGGAGCCCAGGGAGGCTGGCAATGTGGTGGACATCACCTGAAGTTGTCCTTGTTCTGGAGAATGCCATCCATCAGGTGTCCCTGGAACAAAGAAGCTGTTCAGAAAGGCAGCAGGCAAACCAGGAAAAGATGCTGCAGTGCTGCTAATGGGGCTGCTTCTTTAAAGCTAATGTAGAATTGGAAGGGTACCACAAGCATGAGGTGCCCTGCCAAGAGAGCTGCATTGTTGTGCTGACTTCTTTCTAAAACAAAGCTTAATCTTTGGCTTTCCTTCTCAATTTGTTCGTTCTCCTTTTTTCCTACCTTCATTTTCCATTTTTAAACCTTGTAGATCAGCATACCGTGCACTACAGAACACCTGGTTCTACAGCAAAAGGAGGCATACTGTCACGTGCCTTAAAATACTTATTTCTGCAGTATATGTGTATTGTGACTGGGGATCATCTATGCCAGTGCAGTGCTAAAAATCCATTGAATCTGTGAGCCAAATACAGGATTTAAGATCTCACATTTTTTTTGTATTTGCCACAAGAGCAATACTGTTCAAGCCCATGAGGTCCCACACCCCAGCTCTAGGGGTCAATGGAGGGACAGTGCTGCATCAGGGAGGTGTGAACTGGATGTATGAAAGCTGGAGCTGTGGCTGTGAAAAATGCCTTTACAGTGCCTGGTATGCTAACATGTGGGGGAGGGAGGAGGTGAAAGTCCACAAAGCAAAGAAAGGGTAAATGAGCAAAACACTGCCTTGTGTGGCCCCCAAGCTGGATACTGCTGCATGATGTTTTCTATCAAACAGCACTAACTACCAGGATTACAGCCTGGCTGGGGCTCTGCCTGCATCCATGTCATCCTCTCCCTAATATTCAGCGATGCTGACACTAATCTGCCATTGCATCAGCCTTGACTATTCTTTCAAAGGCCATTGGGTTCAAAGCCAATCTCTCCTATTCTGTTTGTGTCAACATTGGTCTGCATCCACAAAATCTAGTAAGCAGATCGCTGTCACTTGCAGGCCCAGGGCATCTCCTTCCCTTTCCTTCACTTCTTTAGACATGACAAGGGGTCATGGTGGGGCACCACATAAAACCCCTCAATAGGCAGGCACACACTGTTCCTCCCTGTGAGCGAGGGCCAAGGGCAGCCCTTGGCCACAAGCCAACATTTAGCCAGTTGAGATGATGTTTGATGTGACACTGGGTCAATAGTGAAGACAGGAGCAAATGAACAGGAAAAATACACCACAGTAAGTGCAGCAGGGAATGGCAGTGGGAGGACCTGGCAGATGCACAGGGGCTGATTCAGAAGGGACATGCAGCCCCACCTATGCTGTTGTGAGCAAACCTGCCCTGCACCTCACAACAACTGCTTTCAAAATGGGTTTAACAACATATGTCAAAATGCAACCTGGTTCCCAGCAGGGAACTGTGGTGGGGGTACCAGTCACACCAGGGTGAGACAGCTCAAACTGACCTGCAACAAAATCCAAGTGTCAACGAGTTGCCATTGAGCAGAACAGGTATTTTGACCTAATGGCAGAAACTGCACCTCTCTGTGGGCACAGGAAATGATGAGGGGCTGGAATCCAAGGGGATGAGAAATAAGCATGAGGATAACAAACAATCATGACTGTTTAAAAAACCCAAGAAACTGAGAAACAATTCTGCCTCACAGCACTGCTCCTTCCAGTTTCCTTTGCTGCTTCCCTCCTCAGTAGACCATCATTTTGGGGTTTATTTGATCACCACATTCAAGCTTGGGCTTAAAATGAAATCTTGTTTCTCATCGATTGCCTCATTGTGAGAAGATAACATCTTTATTTTTTTAATGCGGACTATTTTTAGGGGCTACATAGGGGCTAAAATGCCTTATCCTTATCCTTAAAGAACTGTGTTTTCTATGCATATGGTGCTTCTACAGATTTCAGTGAATTGTAATTTTGTTAGGCTTGGCTTGCGTAATAAACGCCTTGCATTTGTCTACCCTTAACTACTGAGAGATGTTCTTGTTTTTCACTCTATTTTAATGCAGAGTACTTGGTAATATCTGTGGGGTTTGAGAGATGTTTTTATATTAGAAAACACTTAAGAAGCACACAGAAAAGTGCTGCAGTGTATTTCTAGTAATTTTAAGATGCAACATTTCAGTCTAAAGTTTGCATTTATTTTACATTTTAACTTCTATTTATACTTCTATTCATACACTCTGGCTTGTTTCACCTCATGTGGGAGCAGCACAAAGGAGAGGAAGTCCACAAGCCAGATAAACTGCAATTACCACAGGTTCATTTCGTCAGAGCTACGCAAAGCATCGAGTGCATGGGCCCACCCTGCCTCCCTAACAGCTCACCACATCTACCCCATGTCTCTTTGCTAACCTGCACATGTGCATGGAAATACCCCCTTTGCTGTGACAAATAAGTCTCATGCAGTGAATCAACTTTGAAAAATTATCTGCAGTGAATGGGAAGCTTTCCTGACTATCTTAGTCATAGGAATCTCAGCTATGGGCACTTATATATTCTTCTTTCACTGTGGTGTTTGGTTTTTTTTCTCCTAACAGTTTCTTTGGAATGATCTCAATTGCAAAGCCATGATTTGGGCAATGCGGGGATCAATGCTGTGTACAGAATCTACAGCAAAAAGGGACAGAAGAGAGAGCAGAGAGAGAAACAGCCACAGTCCCCTGTCCTGCAAGATCTATCCCTCATTCTTCTAAAAGCAGAAAAAGCTTCCAGGACCAGCCAGAGCTCCGCATGCGCTTGGGAGATCCACTTTATTTGAAATTCTTGTCCAGCCAGATGTATAGCAACGCCATAGTATGGGAACATGACCCTTAAAAAACCCTCTCCAGTTCCACATATGAGGCCAGCAGTCCTTAAAAATAGCATCAGCCAGGACAGAAGCCACTTTTTCACTTGTCAATCTCCTCCCTGCTGAAAGCAAAACTTCATTCTGAAAGCCACCTGCTTGCAAGCACAGGACACAAAAAGCCTCCCTCGCCACACCACCCCACAAGCACATGCACATATGCACTTGGAGTGAGGGGTTTTTTTTCTTTATAGTTGCCTACTTCCATAAAGTTCAGAACCTAGTGACAAGATCATTTTAATGCAGCGTGGATTGCACCGTCCTGGTATAAGCATTTTCAGTGCTATCAGTTTAATGTGGAAGACATAGCTGGGAACAGGAATGTTAGGAAGATTTTTTTAAAGGAGAATGTTAGGAAATTAATTTTTTATCAAAGGCTTATGTTTAACTATCTTAGATGTTGTGACATCTAAGTCACAACTTAGATGTTGTGACATCTAAGTATTCCAGTGACTTAAGTATCAGAAATCTACTATACTTGTAACTGCTATCATGCTCTAGGCAAGACTCATGATAATGGCCTAAAACCTTCACTGTACTTCTTTAGGGATTCTTTTGTTCTTGCGTTTTCCTCGCTTGGATCAGAACATTACAATCATTCAGCCTAAGCACTGCCAAACATCAAGCCAACACCTTATATACACATAATAGGTAGGCATATTATGTTTGCTGTTTTGCCCCAGACAGAAGTGTTCAAGATGCCAGGTTTTGAAACTACAACAATTACTCAATGAGTGGCAGAACTTTATCTCTAAGTAGAGATGCTGCCTGCATTTCACCTTTTCCTAACAGGTGCATAATCTGAGCAGGCGCAAACATTCAGCCTTCCTTTGGCTGAATCCTATGAAGAGGTCCATAGGAAATAAAGAGCTCATTTGTGCCTCCTTACAGGGCCTGCCTACATGTGTATTCATGCAAGTCAAAAACTTTCAAATCACATGTGCAGTGGATACAGCCTGTAAACTTCCTCTAGGACCCTTGCAAAACGTGTCCAAACCAGATGTACTGCACTTTAAACTTGAATAAAATTCTTCTCATCGCAGGCTATTTCTTTCTACTTTACTTAACCCTTCAGGCCCCCACACGGGCCTTCTGTGTGAACTGCAGCCAGAACAGAACCCCCTCCTCTCCAGCGCTTTCCCGAGCGCCTCTCCGAGCCGTTTATCCGGATCCCACTGAGCAGGAGCAGCGCTATTTTTAGGCCGCGCCCGTACGCTAAGCACGGAGGAATGTGGCTGGGAGTGGGGCCGCCGGGAAGCGGCGACAGCCGGAGCACAGCGCTGCCGCATGCGGCGGGCGCTGCGGCACCGCGAGCCGGGGCTCCACCAGGGCTGCGCTCCCGGGAACCGGGCGCGGCAAGGCTGCCTGTCGCGGCTGATCCCGGGGCGCCCCAGGGCGGGACCCCGCCCAGCGCGGCACTCCGGCAGGCCCCTACCCGCAGCAGCGCAGGGGGGTCCCGAGGGTCCCAAAGCCGGGCTTGGCAGCCTCAGCCACCCAGTCCGCCTGTTCGCGGTGGAGCCCCGCAGAGTCCTCCTCCGCCGGGACGCGAACCTACGGCCCCGTAGGCGCCGCGACCTCCCGGCTCGGCAGCCGGCAACTCCCGCTGCCCCCCACCGCGACGGCGCTATGTAACGGCCGCGCGCCGCCATTGGCCAGCGCCGCCCGGGGCGCGCGGGCGCGGGGGCGGGTCCGGCGCGCGCGCACTGCGGGTCCCGGTCCCTCCTCCTCCTCCTCCTCCTCCTCGTTCTCCTCCCGAGCGGCGGCGGCGGCGGGGCCGCGCGGAGCCTCCACAGCGCTCGGCAGGGCCGCCCCGCCCGGATCCCGCACGGGTGAGCAGCGCCGGGGAAGCGGAGCCGAGG
>VWZV01016120.1:193780-270737 GCA_013397155.1 Irena cyanogastra
GAGGGGGCGCAGTCCGGGCCGGCGGGAGGCGGGGCGGCCCAGCTCGGCCCAGCAGGGGGGCGCGCTCTGCTCGCGGGCCGTCGCTCCCAGGCTGCGGCCTCCGTCCGTCTGTCTTTCCGGGGTCACTTACTTTACGCGGGGCTCGTGGTGGGGCTGCCGTCCCCTCTGCCCCGCCAGGTCCGCCCGAGGGCCGCGGCCGCCCCCGGTCCCTGCGCGCCGCAGGTCGGGCCCGGGCCGGGGCGTAGCTCGGAGGGCGGCCGCCCGAGCCCTTCGCTCCCGGCCGGGGAGGCCGCGGTGCCTCGAGCTGCTGTGTGCCTCTGGAAGTGACAGCGGAAGCAGCTGTCGGTGTCCAGTTCTAGGACTTGAAACTCCGCTCGGGTTCTGGTTACTTACAAGGAAATGACCCCGTGTGAGGTATGGCTGTGCTGCGTGTTTCAGCCTCGCTTCCCGACAGTGTCTGTGCTGCTGCTGCTGTTACGATTTGGCAGCTGATTTTTTCCGTGTGTCCTGTTTCCTACGTGCTCGCGCGTTCTTTATTTGGAGACAGAAGGCTGGTCTGCTGGACTCCGTGAGGGTGTGCCTGATACGGAAAACAACACTTACCTGCGTTGTGCAATTGAAATTAGCGATTTGGCCTTCTGGATGAGCTCATCATTCTTTTAAACTAGCTTTGGGATTATTTTTTTGTCACTTTCTTAGGATAATAGTAGTCTAAACCTTACTTTTCTGTGTTTCAGAAACACACTATTTCAGCTGTATTAATGTAACTTGCAGTATTTAAACTCTCAGATTTTTGGTCTCGGACATTGTGTGGTGGTTGATATTTTTGAGCAAATTTTTGTGGTCGTGTTTTCTTGTCTGTGACTTAACTAAAACCAGCAGTTGCCAAGTACATAAAAGCTTAGTGTGGTTGGCTGTTGCAGTGTAGTACTTATCAAGGCACTAAAATACAAAGTAATATGCAAACACTTTGTGAAAATAATTCTTTTTTGTTACATTTGAGTATTTTCTGTCAGGAACCATCTGACTCCTGGAGAATTGCTGTAATGCTGATAAAATAGAAGTGAAATAAAATCTACTGTTCTTTCTTGTGTATGCAAAGCTATTAGCAATATATCTTCCTTTTTTAAATTTAATTTTAAGTGGGAATCCAGTGTTCTGATTAAGCCGTGCTGTATATAAACAGCATGAGGCCCTGGCTGGGGTGTTCTGGAGTAATTGTAGCATCCAGTGAAACACAGACTGGCACTTCTAGTCTTACTAACATTGAGTGTTGTATCTTACAGAAACTGTTGGACGCCACATGCATTTCTGTCTGCTTGTTAATGGAATTTTTGTTGTGTTAAATTTTATTAGCTGTGTGGACTTCTGAATTCTCTTTTAGAGAAACTGGTGGGGGAAGAGGAGGGAACACTGAAGATGTAGTCTAATACTTCTGGAGAGATTACATGGTGGTATTTGATGCCATGAAAGAACCAGGCTGAGGCCTCAGAGGTGTCTCTCAATCCACAAGAGCTGTTCTGGGTCTCAGGGCCGTTGCTTTGCTCACATGTTCGGCACATGTCCAAAAATTCCCACAATACCATTGAATTTTCACATGTTGATGTTTCACAGAAACTTAATTTTCATGATGGTTTTTAAGGGCTTTGCATACATATTTACTAGGGGTTGGTCACTGTTTGGATAGGCTGTTCTCTCACATAGGGAGCCACCTGTCCTGATGGGAGGGATTGCGTGATGGGCATGGTGTAGCCATGCAGCGTGTCTGTCCCACGAGTACCAAACCTGGGGCAAGTGCCCAAGTTACCCAGAGGGGCAGTGGCTAAGCAGCTGCCCTCCTGGGAACACGAGACTTTACTGGTTGTCCTGAGAACAATGGACTTGGCTAGCTGTCCTGTGCTTGGGCAGTGTTGTGCTTCTGGGAGAGCTGCACAACTGAACCGTGTGTGGGCCATGAAGGACTGGGAGAGACACAATAGCAGAAATTGGGCTGCTGGGTTATATCACCACATGCTGAATCCTGTTCTGTTGGTGTGCCCGAATACTGTCTGGTGTCTGCTCTGGGGGTGGGGTAAAGACTGAATTAGGTGTCCTGGTAGGCTGCATGCAGGTGGAGTGCGGCGCACTGCTGTGAAATGCGATGTCTTGATGCTCCCTGAATTGTGACATTTTCGTCTCATTTTGTCTTCTGGTGGACTTTGTAATGGCATATGGCAATAGCATTTACTTCCTTTGTGCTCCTGTGTTAGATGCAGTAATAGCTTCTGATGGGGGCAGTCTTTTTTCTTTTCAAGAAATCATATGCACATAAATGTGGCTGAAAATAAAAATACAGTAGCCACCTGTAAAAATCACCGTCAGTGAAGAGGAGTGACCCATTGTTCTTGGTGTTCCCAGCTTCAAAGCAGCTCATAAGCACCTAAAACAGAAGACAATAATACATCTTAGGTAATACTTTGATTTGCCTTTCTTGAAACTTGTTTCAATTTCCAGAGATAAAGGTGGAGTCTTTATCTTTAATTTAAAAAAAACCACAAACAACAAAACTCCTGAATTTTTCAGTACTTTTTGAAAAAGAGAATAAGTTTCTATTAGCTGTAAAGGAAACTTTTCATTATTCTGACTGTTGAAAACACTTTCAAAAGTAGATCTTGAATCTTAGTAGAGGAAGACACCTTAGAATGGCCTAATAATTCTGGTGTTTATTTCAAGAATGATACTGAACCCAGAGGCTTTACATAGCAAAGAGCTTGAACAGATGTCTGTTGTGTTTTGAGTTATGGGAGTTGTAGGCCTTGTGGACAGAGCACATGACTGCATTGTGCTCATGGTTACAGCTCCTCAGTCAGATAGCAGCACTAGTTTCTCATGTTTGTAGACTAAATGTCTTCTTTTTGTTTGTAGATATGGCTCGTGGACAGCAGAAGATTCAGTCGCAGCAGAAAAATGCCAAAAAGCAAGCTGAGCAAAAAAAGAAACAAGGACATGATCAGAAGGCTGCAGCCAAGGCTGCCTTGATATATACCTGCACTGTCTGTAGGGTAAGAGGAGCTGAAGTCAAAATAGTCTTGTAGGGAGAGGTCTGTCTACCTGCCTAGAACAGGATTTTTAGAAGATTTTATAGTAGAAATTAAAATACTTAAGTGGTTGTCTAGCTTGTTGCTATAAGAAGAGTTTGCATCTGTTATGTGACTTGCTTACAGATTACTCAGCTGTACTGGTAATTGAGATAGAAAATCTGAGAGGTTGTGTTCAGATCTGGTTTGGGTAGTTATTTGCCTTTTGTATTACAGTTGTCTGCATGTACTGTTAGTATGAGACAGAACATGTAAAAAGTGTGCAGTCAATTCTTGTTTAGTCTCCACGTGGAAACATATTTTTTTTGTGATGGAATTGGCCTGTCTTGGAATCAGTGGTTATGAATGTTGCTGTAGCAAGGAGAACCGATGGTGCCAAAAGCTTTAATGTAAGCTTGATACACAGTAACTTCTAGAACAACTTACTTGACAAGAAAAAAGAAATTTGAGTACTAATCAGATTGTCCTTTTCCTTCTGGCTGGTTTTCCTAAATGCTTCTTTTGGAGCTGAAGGATAAACTTGCCATTTTCACTTCAGTAGTCAGTCTCAGAATAGATCTGCCACTTCAAATGTCTTAAATAAGATTCCAAATTGAGGGTTGCTTATTTAAGTGCTTGTAACCAGCTCCTCTAGTTGTGAAATCAGGCTGTAGTATCAATCAGTTTGGGCAGTTGGTGCCTGCAACTGTGTTGTAGCAAAGGTCTGAGATACCTTGTGCCAAATAGAGACTCGGTTCATGCCATATAACTTCTTGGCCTATTGGTAAACTAAAGAAATAGCTTTCACAGAGATTTGATTGTGTAAAGGATAGGCGTTTAAGGTGTTGAAAAAGAAAATAGTGAGGAGGCAGGTTTTCCACCAAACCAGCCTGTGAAGTGTAAGATGTGCAGGGAGATATCTAGCCACAATAACACCATTCATGACCATGCCAAAGCAAGCGTGATAGTAATGCTTAAAAGAACCTCTGAAAATAGGCAGTTAAATACTCCATCTTACCCTGCAGCTAAATTAGTGGTGCTTCTGGCACTAGAGCAGTGTTGTCAAGAAGGTAGTTGGCTTCTGGAAAAAGAAAATAAAATATAGCAGGGATTAGGTTTTGTAGTATTCTTTAACTCTTGTACTGTGCATAAAGTTTAATGTCTCTCTTTAATCAGACTCAAATGCCGGATCCCAAGACCTTCAAACAGCACTTTGAAAGCAAGCATCCTAAGACTCCACTTCCTCCAGAATTGGCTGATGTTCAGGCATAAAGTTGTCTACAGGTCATTACCTTAATTTTTAATTGATTGTCTGAGAAAGGTGTATTACAAATTGGTTTTTTTACCACCAACAACTGGGACTTAAAACTTGCTTCAGTTCTTTTAATATGAAAATGACTATAGGTTAAAGTTATACCCCTGAACTGTTAAAAGTAGAAGAAAGAAGCAAGCTAGTTTTTGCATGGGTGAAATGGCGCAGCCATTTCACTGTGCCCAGAGGTTGTTTTAAAAGGGATTAATGTTATTTCAAATGGTCATTCTTAGTGTTGTGGGAATACTTCATTATTTAGTTCTTGCTTTGAAATGCTAGTTTTGCTTTGAACAAAATACATAAGTACAATCTGTCTGTTACTATAAAACATGTAATGTGAACAGTCATTCAGCAATTGAGCCTTTCTGTTCCTGAAGCTATGCAAGTGAATGCAGAAAAATCTGAATTTCTGTATTGACTGTAGAAGAGATTTCCCAGTAGCCAGTTGTTAGGCTGTAACTGAAAGTGGTTATAATAAAAAGCTGAAATAAGGTAAAAAGCAGTAGTATGGTATTTCTTTCATGCAGAGGTAAGCAGCATTGTGTAATGGTTCAGCTTAACTGAGTTGTTCTTGTTTTTTATAGGTGAAGTCATGACACCTATTGACTCTTCTACTGTCAGACCTTACATAACAAACCTGCAGCTGCTTTTCTAAAACTGTTGATCAGCAAAAATGAAGGGGCTACAGAAACATTCATATTTTTATGCTGTTCCCTCTTGGGCTTCATGCAAAGACAATTCTGTGTAAATGTACAGTTGTGCCCTATTTGGAAATCCTAAAAAATCAGTCCATACTTGTTAAAAAAATTTTTTACAATTGTAATTATATTGATGTTCATATTGTGTAAAATAACTCACTTAATAAAGTAGTACTTTGATTTTACAATATCACAGATTAACTCCTTGTAGAAATTCTGTTTCACCTTTCTGCATTATCTGCCTTATAAAATAATAAAAAAAACAGAAGTGGAATTTTCCCCATCCTGCCAAAGCATGAGCAGTATCATTCCACTGCAAGTAATGTACATTACAGTAAATTAATCTTAAAGTGGAGAGGGAAGCTGCTCAGATTTACTGCCCAGTGTGCTGCCTGCTTGAGCCCAGCCACTAGTGGTCAAGCTGATGGCTCAAGGTGCAACACACCCCTAAGCAGCTGCATGAGAATCATGAGACTTCCTTCTATGCTTTTGTCCTATGTACTGGAGTCTTAAGTACTGCAAGCCATTTCGAATGGGATTCCTTTACTGTGAGGGATCATGTTCCTTGAAGTCATTCACTGGAGGAACTCTGGTTATGCTTGTTATCCTTTCTATTTAGGTAAGTGGCTGAGGAAGCTTGAGAGGTGGCAGGATTGAAATGCTGGCTTGAAAAATGCTTGCCAAATACTAGGTTAAAGCAACTCTCTTAGTTGAAAACTGGATTTGAAAATATTTTTAATGATATTTTGAGCAGTCAACCACACGTTCCCCCTCAAATGTGTCTAGTTATTTCTCTCTTGAAGGAATATATGTAAAATAGCCAGCCATTAATAACCTTCCTTCACAACCAGCTTAAAATAAGCCTGTTGGAAAAGAGCCAAAGTAACTAAAATAATATGGCTACTTAAAGAAATCGGATGTGATTAAAGTTACAATGACAAGAAAAAGCTGTATAATATCAGGCCAAGACCATTTGAACAGATACCTGAGCTGTGTTCTAATCCCAGATGTACAGCACAAAAGTAGTGGAGAAATATCTGAATCGTGCTGGAACATCTAAAACCCCATCTTGGGCATTCTGGAAGAGGCTTAAGAGCTTTAGTTTTGACCCTGCAGGTAGAATCAGTACTAGAATTGCTGTGATGTGCAGAGTTTACAACAGATGTAAAAATTCTGTCCAAGTAACCCTTGCTATGCAGCAGGACTATACATCTGACCTTCAAATGGCTTCCTAAAATCTAGGACCATAGTCTCAAAGACTCATTCACTTAAAAGAATGCACTTGGTATTTTATTATATAAAGTCAAAACCTTTGTCTTTGTCCACTCATTTGCTCTTTATTGAACTACTTCTGTGAGACTAGCTTCCTGTCCTCTTTGCTGTGACAGTATCTCTGTAAATACTTACTTTGGCATAAAGTTTCTCTGTATTATAGTCACTCTGGGATAACCTGTATACCACTTAACTTTTATAGATAATGTTACTCTCCTCAGCGTAATCCACTACTGCACTTGTACACCTGACATCAGAATGTAACAATTCATTTATTTTTCTTTAATGTTATCAATACATACATCCTGACAAACTGGCTCCACAAGGCAAGAAATCTGCTTTCAACCTATGTGCTGTATGGGAGAGAGGTACTTCAATGTTCTAATGCTGTAGTTTGTCTAAAAATACGCTGAGTAGAAATGGAAAAGATGTTTCTTGCACTGATTGGTATTTGATAATCTGGTTTTACTCTGGAAAGTGTTTGGGGATGTATCCCTGAAGCTTGGGCCTGAGGTGAAGTAAATGTTCTATTCCCTCAATTCAGATTGTGTAGCATTAAATAAAAGACTTATTTCCTAAACAATCTCTGTTAATGAGCACTGAAAAGCTGGAAAGCTGCATCATTAGTAGGATGGTTACCTTCAGTTAGAATTGTATTTTCAAAACTCTTATGATGCTCAAATTGAAAATACGCTCTGAAATGATGGGGTTTATGTGTTGGAGGGCAAGGATGTTCCTCAGTTCAGTAAGATCCCCAGCTGCAATAACTGTCGTCTTAATTATAGAAGTAAATGAAAGCTGTGACTGAATTGTTATAAAGGCTGTACTAAATGTGGCAATAGCCCTCAGTCAGAATACCTGCAATACTCATTGCACCTAAAAGATCAGAGGAAGGACTAGTTCTCCATCGTCTCTTCCTGGTCTGAAAGACAGCACACCCTAGTACCTAGCTAAAGACAGAGTTGTGCATTGTAATGTGTCTGATCAAAGAGAATTAAAAATATAAACCATAAGATGTCATATTTCCTGCCTGCTTTTGCTGCACCTAGAAAATTAATTTCCTAGCTGTGGACAGCCATGTAACTTGAAGCTGTCTAACTGTGCAAGAAAAAAAATAGACGTGGAAAGTTTCCTGTATGCCCTTGAGAAAGATTAATTTCTGTGCAGAGTCAGCATTCAGGTTGAGGGCTCTTACTATGTCAGTCTGGACATCAGCTGTCATGGATACTTGTGGATCAACTTTAAGACGAGTTTTGGATTTTCAGAAGCCTTCATCTTCTGGGAATGTCTTTAAAGCAGCATCTGAAATTGCATTTTAAATGAGGCTTAAGATACTCTGAAAAAAGTCTCACCATAGAGAGTTAAAAGTTAGCAGGTGTGGTCATGGTGAGGCCATCATCATGGGAACTGCTGAGTAATCAAGAACAGTTTTGCAATTTTTGTTACTCAGACTTATTTCTGTGCCTCTGCTTTACCTATCTCAGGGCTTCTATTTTCTTACTGTGAAAAAGCTGTGTGAAAAATCCAAGATAGAAGTTGAAGACAGTTGTCACATAGCCTTAGGGAAGCAGTTTATGCAGTGCTCTTGAAACATCCCTGGACACCATCCCTTTTGGTTATTTGCTGAAAACACTTCTGCTTAAGTAAGTAAAGCTAATGACCATGAGCTGTTTGCAAACCACATAGCAATGAAGGAGTTTGTGGCATTTCTGTAAACTACACTGATTTATTTTCCCATCTTGATAAGAAGAGCTAATAGGTGGAATGTCGTTTATCATTGGGTACTGGTAGGCTTTCCCATTTTCACAGAAACAAGTTGGGAATTACTGGGCTTTACTAGAAGCATGATCTTCCAGGGTCTGACAAGTAAATTTGATTAGTCCTATAGGATCCACAAGCAAAGTAAAGGTCAGTTTGTGTTTCTGTCTACCCAGCCACCTTCTGCTGTGTGTAATTTGGGAGCCTTTGATTTGCCTGTTTGGAACCTTATAGGTCTTGGAGTGGACTTTGAATTTAGCTCTAAATCTCACTTTGCACTGGTATTCAGTGTGTGATTTTACATATTCTGTAGCATCATCGTCGATTTTGCTCTAGTCCAGACAGTGGGAGGGTGTCAAGTGCTGTCTGGAATTTTTCTGTATGTTTTAAAAATTATTTTGAAATCTTTCAATGCATTGTCTATTGTGTTATAGATTTTGTATAGATAAGGCACAACAGAGGCTCACTGAGGGAGTTGAGTTATCTTGGGAGCTTTCAAATAAAAGTAGATTAGGTTGTATGTATGTTTTATAATTCTCTTACATAGTGTTTCATGCTGGGGTTCCTGGGAAAGGAGGAATGTATAGTTGTCCCAACATAGTTATCTAACTGTTCAAGCTGTGTCTCAGATTTTTCAGGAAATATGGCACAGCCTTCCTCTGAGACATACTGTCCATTAAATATATAAAGCCAAGGTCCAGGCAGCACTTTGATGGCATGGCAAACATATTTTTTTGTTCCTTCTTTGTAGCTGTGACAAAATCAGTGTGCAAAGCGTAACTGAAAGCTAGAGCTCTTTCAGAGGACTGTGGATTAAGTGAAATCTCAGGAATATATCTATTCTTCTATATACCATCTCCCTACTCTGAGATTGGATAAAATCTGCCCAGACGACCGACCAAATGTTCCTCTAACTCTTAAAAGCGTCCAGTGAAAGGGATCCCACGATCCCAGACCTTGTAAGCAGCATGTATGACTGCTGTAACCACTGCTGAAGTGGACAGTTATCACAGCAAGAGTTTATCCCTGCCCATTAAGTCAATTGCTTACTGTTTTATTTGCAATAGATGTGATGAATAGTGCCTTTATTTGAACATGGCTACTGTGTTCTCTTAGTCTTCAGAGTAAACCCAGTTAATTGAATCACTCTTCATAGGTCACATTTTCTAAGTCCGGCAATTGTTGGTGCTCTGGATCCTCTACAGTTTGTGCTGTTGAATCATGTGGTCCAAGATACGACCCAAAGTGCTGGCTGAGGCTAGCCAGAGTAGCTGGAACAACTTAGGTCTGGCACTTGCATACACTGGAATTATATTAGGCTTTCTGCAACAACATCACAGATTAATTTTGATACCACTAACAATTTCCACTTCGTACCTCTATTTAGTGTCCACATACCTGCCTCTCAAGGATCTCAGACCAAACTGTTTACAGTTCATCTGAGTATGGTATCATGGAGGCTATTGCAGGTGTCCTCTTTTACTCTTTAGTCTGTATTGTTCATGAACGCACTGATGGGATACATTGCAGGCAAACCCTTGCAGGACCTTGTTTGAGTATCTTGCTAGACTCCAGTAAGCCTTTGGTGATTGCTTCTTGAGAGCACAGCTTTGTACTGCTGTGATTCTCTTTGTGGTCAGTATGAATTGGAGCCTTGTACTTGTGAGGACTTTGCAGACTGGCAATGTCAAAGGCATTTACAACAACAGGGAGATTTGGATCTTGTGTGCCTGTGGCCACCAGGCCAGTTTTCACAAAGAAATGAAAGGTTGTGAGGTATGGCCCTGAAAAATCCATACTGTCTGGCTGTTACTTGGTTACGTCTTCATATGCATTTACAACAGGAATTTTATAAAAATTATCCTAGCCCTTTCCCAGGCTTAGGTTGACTGACAAGAGTCCCTTTATTTTTAAATTCCTTATGCTTGTCCAACTACTCTCTTAGGCTCTTCCCTGTACTCTGTGAGTTCTCAGAGAACAACACTCATGGTCCCTAGTGACATGGCTGATTGCTGGAGCATCCTAGGATAAGAGTTACTCGCTGTTGCCAACTTGAATTCCATCAAAGTCCTCTGATTGCTTCAGCTTACTCTTTCAACTTCTTAACATGGTTTGTTAACTTTTGAGTGAAGTCAAAAATGCTGTTGATTACTTATTTGTAAATCTTATCTTTCATTTTCTTTCCTTCTTCATCAGGTAATGGACCTATACTTAACTTTATCTTTCCTTAGATATTTGTAGTCTTTGTATTTGCCTTTTAGAACCTCAGCTGTGTTTTTGGACTCTGCTAATGAAGGTGTTACTGTGTTGACTTTTAAGTCTTCTAAAACCCAGTCTTTTGTCTGTCTCTCAGGATCCACACTCTTATATTTGCAACCACTGTGGTGAACTCTTTGAAATATTTTTTTTGCATGGTTTGCCCACTGTGGAGCTATCAGAAACTTTATATACTCCATCCTGATCCGTTCAAGGCCTCAAAAATGCAAGAGCATTCTCATTAAAGTTTGAGTTCTGCTGAGTATTTACTTACCTACAGGCTAGCAATGAGAAGGACCAGGCTGGCCTGATAAATGTGAATGTGCATTAGTTGTTAATGTTGGATATAAAACTGCAGAGCACTAATTAGACTAAATGCTTGAGTGACTTTTCATCAGACATCATTCTGGCCATTTCTTCCTCTGGTTTTCAAGACTGTCCTATACTTTAATCATTGCTGCCTATCTTTTCCATATGGATGCCAATGAAATCCAACTCCTCACAAGAGCACATCATATCTGTCTCTTTATCCTTAGTCTGCTGATACAAGAGTAATATGCAAGCTGCCTCTGTGTCTTTTTCAGTGCTTTGCAAAATTAAAGTATGCCTAGACAACAAATCCGTGTTAATTGTCCAGCATACTTTTAGGCTGTCAGGATAGGCCTTAATTTTTAATTTTTTATTCCTGATATGCCTTCAAATTTCAGTGGCTATTTCCTACTGATAGTTTTTACTTTCTTTTGGTACACATTTTCTTTAGCTGTTGATAATCACTGCATATTTTTCTATAAAATGGTTGCTTTATTTATTTCTTGTGAACATTTGTGGATCCTTTTGAGAGGGAAAACTAAGTATTTCCCACCAGATGAATAATAAAAGAATGATGTCTTCTTAAAAAAACCCAGAAAACGTCTAAGATGTTTCATTGTGTCCTCATGGTATTCAGAATTATTCTTATGGTCCTTACTTTTATTACAGTAATGCTTAATGCAGTTGTATTTTCTGTTGTTGGAGACACAACTCAGATTTTATATCACTATGGGCTCTGTGCAGTATGAGAACTGATCAGGATGTCAATGAAGCTCCTTTTTCTTTCCACACAAACTGAGGGAAAAATAGTTTTTATTTCTGACTAGTTTTCTCTTGCTGCATTTTTATTTAGAAAGTAAATTTAGATTTGTTATGACTTTACAAAAAATTGCTTAACCTTAAGAGATTTTCTAAGGAAGTTCTGCTGCTGTTAGCTCTTATCAGATCAATGCTGGAAGAGAATATTCTTCTTATTGAGATCTAAGAAATAGTGTTTATTGAAGACCATGTTAAGTAAGGTTAAGAAATAGTAAACAGCTGCTTTTTTCTGCTGCAGTAAATCATTCAAAGAATTTGCTGTTATGTGTCTGAAAACGAGAGCTGTTGCACAGCTGAAGGAATGTGACACTATTTGCACCATAACCACCAATAGTGAAGGAGGACAACTCCTCAGCTTCTGGGCTGACTTCTAAATGGACAAAGCCTGCCTGTATTTTTCTCAAACAATAATTGAATTCTACATCACTGAAGTCAGTAGGAACTTAATTTTGTCATGTGATAAATACTAGCATGTGCAGAAAGCTGCTAGCTTGAACACCTTTGTAAAATCTGTGTCACATTTGTTACTAAAATCAGTGTAACTGATGTCTGTCTATCAGAAGACAATTTATGCGTGGCTGGAAGATGCAGTAGTCTGTCTAGAAAACATACAGACTACAAATTCTAATTGATAAAGTCAGAAGATGTTTTCAGGCTATAGTCACCGTTAGTCCTCAAAATTTCTCCTGTTCTTTTATCATAAACCTTTTGATTGGAAACTCTGTGGACCTCAGAGAGGTTAGTGCCCTATGGACAGAGGTTTGGATAACACTGTCTTAGACACTTCTGAAATGATTTGCCTCTCTTGCTTGCTCTGTGACTCCAGCCATTTTTTCAGGACCCAGCCCTCTATGTTGTGCCCCATTTCCCCACTTGTGGTGAGTGAATGAGTAGGAGCACAATAATATAACAGTGAAATTGCCCAGTGCTAATACTAAGTGCTAATACAGCAGCAGGGAGGCAATTTTTAGTCAGTGGTGGCCAGACTTCACCTTTCAGTCTCTGCAAAGGGACAGAAGCAACCTGGCATCTGCAGAGGTGCTTGCTGTGACTGCACTCCTGACCTGTCACTGTCTGGACATGAGGCTCATGGAGCCACACAAGCAGTGTAACTGATCGTGTCTAACTGGCCCTACACCCTTACTGTTAAAACCCTTGGCTAAGGACAGCCAGATTTGTAGAAAGGGAGATATCTTAAATGCAATTCTGTTGTCCCTATTTGTGAAAATGGCTGGGTAGAGGAAAGGCTTTCTGTCATGAGGGATGGTGGGGGATTAGGGCTGCAAAATAACCTCCTGCAGTGCTGGGCATAGAGAAACACTTGAGAAATGCCCAAAGTACAAGACAAATTTTCTTTGGTGCTTGCATTTTTTTAGTCAGGGAGTTGAATTCACACGGAAGCACCTGGTATGGAATCCCTTTCCCAAGTTTGGACAAGTGAACAGTCAGCCCCTGGAAGAGTCTGGCAAACTGAGGTGCCTGTGTGGGGAAACTTGTGTTTGGGAGCAGGGAAGCAGCAGGGAGTCTGTCTCCTCCATGGAGCTCAGCAAAGACAAATACCTTTCCTTGACAGCTGCCCTGAATGAGGAAAGGACATGAGCCAGTGGCAAGATCCCAATTAGACTGTAAGCAAGTTCACTCTGCATTTGCATACATGAAAGGTTTGCTTTTGAGTACTTGAGGCTGGCTTAGGATTGATTGATTGCTAATGATGGTTAGGGTCCATTTAAAGGCAATAAACTAACAATGTCTTGATGAAAATGTGCTTTATATGGCACCCATGACAGATATTTTGCAAGTACTGACACACCATCCCTGTAATTTATTGTGGTAATGACTGTGCTAAGTGCTTAAGTGTTTGGGGATTTTTTTTCTCCTCCATTCCTCCTTGTGGGTATGTCTATACCAGACCTCCTTGTGCTGCATTCATCCTTACCCAGATATTCATCTCTTCAAGTACAATTGAACAAGTTTGGATATAATTGATGTCTCAGGAAGAGAAAAACTGTATGGGAACTTAAACAAAACTGATGCTGAGACTTCATTGTCAGCAGTGAAGTTTATGAGCTGCTTTTGACCAGGATTTGACTCCCACAGATGACTTGCTATAGAGCAGCAAGGGAGGGAGAACAGAAGTCCTTCCATTTCCAGGAAGCTCTGTGGGAGAAAATGAACAGGAAACCCCAGTAAAAGCAGTCTCCATTCAAGAGAAGACAAGAACAGAAAAATGGGAACATTGAAAAGTTCCACCAAAAAACCAGTATTGTCACCTATGAATTTGACAGCCAAAAAGAGCTTCTTTCCAAAGTTTTCTTTGCAAGAATTCCTGGCTCTCGGGCACATGTAAGCTCTACTAGGAGCTCATTGCCATTGTTGCTAAAACTAGTTATGAGAGAAAGTGTTGAAATGTTATTCCTCCTGAAGGTTAGTTGTCCAGTTTCTTAAAACAAGTAAAGCTGTTACTGTCCCCTTGAAGAGTGAATGGAAGGAGATTATAATGAAACAGATGGTGCAGAATTTAACTTAAAATCAAGATTCTTATTGAGACTGGTTGTCTGTCTCAAGCCACTCTTCAGGAAATTGATATGCAGAGACATTAAACAAATAATCCCAGTGGTCATCCTTGGGTCTGTTTCTTAAAAGATTCCAGAGCGCAGGACACATTGCTTATTTTTTGAGGAAGGCATCTCTTGTTTTTCTTAAATAGTAAATACTACCTGTTTTAAAAGGTGGATCCCAGTCTGTGGATTCATACTGTGTAGAAACGGTCTTTCTTTTAATTTAGCAAGACCTATCAAAACCAACATTATTTATAAACCCTTTTTGTCTTCCGACCACTGCCATTTTCTAGTTTCTCCATTCTTACAGCAGTCTTTTCTTTATCCCCATTTCCAGCCAGCTTTCTAGGAGAGCTGTATTAACTCTTTCCTCTCCAAAACCATGATTGAGCTACCGTTCATACTCCCAACAACTCTTCTCTTCTTCCTTACTGTGGAATGAATCAGAGCCACTCTCTCTGACATTTCCAAATGAATGTCTAACCAAAAGCTGTAGCTCTATACCCCTGAAAGAAAACTCTTTAACCTCTTGCTCACAACGCTTCTACCCCTTAATCTTTTTTGCATTGCTACAACTATCGTGTCCCTTTGGATTGCCCGTGAGCCCTTGGTTTGGACTGGGTCTCCATCAAGATCCCTCTATATGAGGTAGATGTCTTGCCAGTTCTTCTGCCTTCCTTAGTCAATGCTTTTTTTCCAGGTTCTTGACATCTCTGTGCAGCACCCCTCCCTCTAATATCCAGTGTTCACATACACTGCCTGGCCCTGCTCATTTCCACACTCTTGGAGAGTGTCTGTGCAAAGAGCTGCCCAAAAGATCATTGTCCTCACCTGTTGTTTCCTGTATTCTCTTCTCCTCACTCTCAACCTCACTTCCTTCCTTCAAAACCCTGCTTTGCCAGGAAGCATCCCAGAAGCTGGTCGCAGCTGTCAGGCTGTTCCTGTTATCATCCCAATCTCTCTCCTATTTCCCACCACTCCCCAGCTGTCTTTGCAGCATCCACCAGTGGGGTCTCAAATAGCACCCACCACAGTTGTCTCCAGCTCTGTGGCCAGACTTCCCAAATGCACACTGGTCACAGCTGCACTGTCTTGTTTCTCAGGTCACACTGTTAAGTCTTTCCCCTGCAGAACAGGTACAGAAGTTGTTGCAGCTGATAGATGCTAAAACAACTCTTTCTCCTTATTTCTGTGCTCACTGGATAAACAGTTTGTGAGCAGCAGAGGGGCTCTCTTGCTCTGTCTTCACTGAGTTAATTGTTTATTCCACAAGGTCTTTGCTTTCCAGACTATATATTTATTAATTCTGATTTACTGCCTTTGCCCTTAGCATTCAAATTCATCTATCTTTTTTAAGACCACATTTCCCTCTGCCATGCCACCCTCTCCTTTTCAGCCCTTCATCACAGATGTGACCTTATTTAGTGACAAGAGAACTGGCAAGTCAGAGACACAAGGGCAAGACTTGGGACCGAATGGGGCAGAGAGCAGGGTTGCACATCCACAGCCACCCCCACACGATGCCCTCTGTTCACTGCTTGCTGTGCAGTTGTCAGTATAGCAGTTGATAGGTAGGTTTTTTCTGCCATATGCAGCTGGTAAAGAGTTAACCCAGAGAGGAGGGTTTGGGGGCAGCCCAAAGACTCCTCTCCCTACATTTAAAACCACTGTGAACCTAAGCAGCCCTTGTTCTGAAGTGAGCAACCAGACAGCTCCTTAAAAACCTTGGGTGTGTTTCACACTGTGTATTTAATGTATTTAGTTCCCAGGTCAAGGCTTACCACTCTGGTTTTAACCTCAGTGAACCCTGAACTTACAACACCTTGCAGATGGGCTTTGCTGAATTTCCAGCATCTCCTGCCCAACCTGATTACTTCTTCCTCTTTCTTGTGCTTCATCATCTCATTTATTTTTCATTTAGTGTCCTTCTATCTGGAGGCACATGTCTTATGTGAGAGGAAATGAATCCCCAGCCCACCTGCCCTCCTCCTCAGCACAGTGCACAAGTGAGAGTGGGCAGTATAAAATCCACATGAGGGATCCCACCTATGCAGCTCAAGTGCTGAAAAAATCTGAGGAGCAGGACTTGCTGAGTCCAGGCCTTACATCTTGGATATCGGGGCAAGAGCTGGTCTTTGTTTTGCAGCCATTACTTTTCCCTTTAGCATCCTCTCAGGATCATTAATATGCCCTAGCTCTCTCTAACCATTATCCGGAGTGCAGTTTGCATGTGTGTTCTGCTGTATCCTGTATTTTCCTAAGCATCGTTACTTGCTGGGCACAAGCAGCCAGAGGTGCTGGATTTTGCTCAACTTGACTGTGACTTTGCATAAGTATAATTCATGCATGTCTTGATATGGGCCTGTCAATTGACAATAACATGCTTTGGATACTGATTCAACTTCAGCTGTAGGATTAGCTCAAAATTTGTAATTGCCTTTGTAGGTGCCATCTCTTCCTGCATGTACGTTTTTCCTTAAAAAAAATCCCAGCTGTTTATAATCACAATGTAATAAGCTATATTTTCAGTCTTAATCTCTTCCCATTTCGGATAGATCTGCAGGAGTAATTCTTCAAGCAGCTACCAGGGTATTCCCTTCCATGGTGATTTAAATTAGCCAAACAATAACCCCTTCAGTGATTAAAACACCCCAAAAATCAGAACAAAAATCTTCCCATTTAAGTCTGTGTTAAACTAATTCGTTGGAGTGACACAATTAAAATCTTGGGGCTAAATCCTGCTTGTCCTCTTCATGCAAGTACTGCTTTTGAGAGCAAAAGGATGAGTGAGATCAGCATTTAGTCCATACATTAATAATGTATATCCTTTGACTGACAGGGAATGGGCTGGCAGAACAAATGAAAGCACCCTGGGGGTAAGAGGAAGAAAGCCTCAGTTTGTTGCTGCAAACTGCACAGGAAAAAAAGTACATTTTGTTCCACTATTAAATAAGGAGATTGGGGATATAATACTGTCTCTTCTGCAGCACTTCCATTTTCTGCTCTTGGCAAAGAGGATAAAACTGTCCACAGCTGTAATTGTTCCATCCAGCACTCACATGCCTGGGAGAATTAATCGTGATCTGCAAAATCTACTCCTCTTAGCTGCGAGCAGCACAGTCGTGTACAGCCAACATCTACTGGCCTGTGAGCCGAGTCTCCAGGGACGGCGTGCTCGTGTCCCCACACTGCACCCTGCAAAGCTGCCGGCTTCACACCTGGGGTAGCTTGTGCTGGACATCCAGAGCCTCCTTTTTTCACCTAGCTTTGTCCTGGTCAGAAGGGCATTGCTGTCCTTTTAATTCAGCTGGTTGGAAATGGAGACAAGAGCTGCAACCCCGCACGAGCAGCCCCCAGCCTTGTGGCTGCAGTGGGGGCAGGTTGCATTGGGTGGGTGCCTCTGGTTGGTGGCACAGGGCTCCTGCTGCCCATGAGCAGCCAGAGTCAGCCTTCCTGGCTTCATCTGTCTCAGGGGGTTTAATGTTGTTTTGAGTTGGATTTACTGATTACCTTTGTTTGCAAATTGGGGGTTTTTTGGGGGTTGGTTTTGGGTTTGTTTTTGGTTTTGTTTTTTTGGGTTTTTTTGCAAGAGGATCTCTAGACAGACATTAATACTACAAGAAACTCAGCAAATTCCAGGAACAAATTACCTCAAATTTTGCACAGTGTAATAACACTGCACTTCTACCGTCTTTCCAGACATTCAATAGTGATTGTTATAGTTTGAATTATTTCATAATGTTTTTGTCTAGCTTTTGTCAAAGCAATGCTTCCCTATTTGTTACTGGGCTATTTCTCTGGATGATTTTTGTATTCACATTGTACCTGATATTTTTCATGCCTCCAGAGCAAAGCCAGAAAACTCCTGCATCAGTGCTGAAGGTAGCCAGGGAGGGTGAGTCAGCTTTTCACTTCCAATCATAAAATCAAGACACAGTAGCCAATGAAAACCTCCTAATTGGGGCAAGCACCTTGCCATTTCCTTAGTTTTGAGCACGTAATTTCTACTGAGATACAATTATTACAAAAAAACATACTAAAAGAAGCATGTTTGGATGCTTCACCACTCAAAGGCAGGATGAACACCTTGCACCTGGGCACTCCTTCAGCAGAGCAGCTGAGCAGACCCCTGTGCAGCTGCATTTCTTCTCCAGCTTGCCACCACACATGGTCATTGCTGGGACACATGCCCAGGGCCAGCTCACGGGAATGTCTGCAGCTGTCGAGCCTTGTGGATGGATTGGGGTTTCCTCAACCACGCAAGCCTGGTGTTGAGACCCAGGAGCACGAGGGAGGACAGCAAGTGCTCAAGACAGGGGTGTTGACTGCCCCACATTACATGTGATGTCCTTGGAGAGAGGTGGGCACTGTGAGGGTTGTAAAAAATAATAGTCTTGCTGGTTAGGCATGAATATGTAACATCATAAATTCTTTATAACACATAAAATTACTAGGAAACAAAAAAAAATGTGTAATAATCATGTGCAGTAGTTTCCAGCTAGTTACCATTTGAAAGATTTCTTCTTCAGTGGCTGAAAAGCAAAGTGCCTGGATTGAGATCTTCCTTTGGTCAGCGAGAGAAGACACGTCCCTGAAAGGCACAACTTCATACCCAAGGTAGGGCTCAGGATGGGAAAAGATGGCTTCTCAGGGGACTTCACTCCTGTATGGATTTTGACAACTAGTTTAGAAAAGACTTGACTTCTAGAAAGTCAATGTGCATGAGAGCAGTCCTGCTCCTGAAGTCTAAATGGCTTTAGAGCATGACCCAAGCTCCTGGGTTTTATGGATAAGCAGATACACTTTATTTTAAAAATACAGGTAATTTTCAAAAAGTATTTTTGTTGCTAAAGTTTTTTTTTTAGGACTTTTTTTTATCCTACTCAGCTGCCTAGCTGAAGCTTCTCCAAAGCCAGGCAAGCTCTTGTTGAGCAGAAGCAGGAGATACTGCAGCTCTGCAGTCACAGTGGCAGGCTGAAACCCTGGGCAGGTGGCACAAACCACCACTGATGACCAAAGCATGCTCAGGCCAGGGCTGCCTGTTGCTGGGTGTGTGAAATGGTGTCAGGCCATGCAGCCCTGATGTTTGGGGAGCCTGAGGCTGGCTGGGAGGAGATGGGAAATGGCAAAGAAAGCAGAGGGGGAACAAACTAGCAGCAAAACCTGGGACGGTAGTGAGGATGGGGGGTGATTGACCTAGAGTAGAGCAAGGAAATGGGGTCAGGTTGAATGACTAGAGACTGACATGAGTGCAGATTTGAAGGAAGTGGAGTGCTCCTGACCAGGGAGCAGGTCTTGGCACCCCCTGGGGATATCCCCTCTCAAGCACAACATGGAGCCCAGGAGTCCTCTGCTGTGAGCAAGCCCTAGTGAAACTGGATGCCCATGGCAGGGCAGGGTGCCAGGACCATGGACTGAGTGCTCTGTGCAGTGGCTCCAACCAGCACTGGAGGGCTTGCTGAGTTCGTTGTTTGGTGGTGGAGGGGTTAATTCCACATATGAAACTCTGTGGGAAGGTGGCAATGCCAGACACCCACAGCTGGGAAGTGCCACCTACACAAACCTAAATTCAGTCTCTGGAAACCAGTTACTGTGATACTGTCTCTAACGGCAGCCCTGCAGGCATCCATCCCTGCAGCGCAGGGCAGGCATACTCTCTGGGTTCCATGGCAAAAGGAGATGCAATCCCCCTGCCCAAGGACACGTTACCTAGCTCAAGGAGGGAGGCAACCCTGTTCTTCCATCACTGCTTCATTAGAACCTGATGTAAATTTGAAGTGATGAAACCATCAGGGGTTGAGAGTCATTCAGGTTGGATTTGTGGCTTTCCTTTGTTTTCCCCAGGACACCCTTAGTTGCTGGTCCATCAACAGGGGAAGGCACAAGCTCTCCACAGACGCTGGTGCTCATCCCTGCCCTGGTCCCTGCTCAGCTGCAAAGCTCCTGCCAGCTTAGGTGATGGATGGTACCTAAGCTAGGTTTATGCCCATGGGGAATTTGAACCAGGGGAGTTCCTGAGCTTAAGATCCCATTTGTTAGTACCCATGTTACTATATAAAAATCAGGAAGGGCGTGACCAGCAGATCACCAGTTTCTTCTCCAGCCGGCCTTTAGGTAGCTGACCACTAGCAGTTGATCCTCAGGAGCTGTGTGTAAAACAATTTTTTCCCAGCAAAGGACTAGTGTTAGTTTGTGATAAGCTCTTTGCATTTCACTCCAGGGCAGAAAAAACAGATTTGGCCATAAGGTGTGACAAACTGCTGGAGTGTTTGAAAAATCAAACAAGAAGCTCCTAGAGAGTTGTCAGATGCTTGAAAATGAAACTTTAGGTTTTATTTGGATATCTGAAGTTATGACTTGGTTCATAATTTCCATGTAGCAGCCCCACTGCCTTGGGCTTGTGAAGTTAAGGTCTGACAGAGGAGTTAGAGGCAGCAAATAAGTGAGCTTGTGTCCTGGTCGCTGGCAGACCAACACCAGAATGCTAATGGTGGAACCAAGGGCTGGTGCCTGCTTCTACACTTCAGGATCTAGATGGGTGCTGTCAGATTTTCTGAGCCCAAGGGTCAGAGATGTAAATCTGACTGACCATCCCAGGGGCTGTAAACAAGGTCTGGCCTGTGTGGCACAGTGCTTTTGGGGTGAGCCAGGGCCAGCACAGCCTGGCCAGGCACAGCTCTGAAATCAGGTATCCTGTGACACCATCACCCACCCAGCAACAACCACTGCTCATGCATGTAAAAGTTTGAACCTAGAACTGGTGGATGCCTCCAGACTAAGAAGGACATGCTCCTCTCACTGGGTACACAGGGCTGGGCAGGAGAGGTGGATAGACTAGCTGGAGAACCAAAAGGAGAGTTTTGGCATCCTCTAGGAGATAGTAACAGTCCAAAAATTTGGGCTTGACACCCCTTACATTATAACTCTGCTATTTTACCTAGCCAAAGATGGCAGGGGAGGCAACACTCTCACCAAGGGCTCCTGTGGGCTGAACTGCTCCCCATCTACCTGAGATCTCCTGTGGGAGCTGCCTGCTTGCTGTGCTTCAGAAGGTATGGAGGTTGTGCTCTGTACACAGTGAAGGGGAGCAGAGGGATGCTGTGCTTGTGGCTGATTCACAAGCTGGCTCAGCTGAGTTAATTTGTTCCTCATTTAATGTTAGATTTTAGGAATGCTGGATGTATTAGATTCTCCGAAAATTAATTGTCAGGGTGATGCAAGACCTTTGTGCTCCTTACTACTAATCAAAGCTATATATATAGGGAGTTTCTTTCTTGAACATTACAACTTTAAGATTTGCCCAAGTTCCCTGAATGTGGCCACGATGTGATCAGTTGCACTGCTCTTGCTGATGTATTGGTGTCCTTTTTTTATCCTTTCTACTTCCCAGCTCACTTGTCTGCTGGGACCCTCATGGCCCCATTCCCTTGAGAAAACTTGTCTTTATGCCCATAACCTGCTCAAGCTTTTCTGTTTTTCTCTCTCTCTTTTCTTCACACAGCTCCTGGACCAGGGATCCTTTCCAAGCTGCCCCAGACCTCTCCAGTACTATACTACCTTTCTTCCTTTCCCTCAGTGCCTCAGGTGCCCAGGAAATTCCCTTGATTAGGGTATGCCCATCCCTTCTTACTTCTGAAAACCATGAAAGACCTCACCTACATAGCTAAAGCACAGAGCCAAATCCACAGGGCAAACCAACCACTCAGCCAGTGTGCTGCCAACCAGAGTCTGCAGTAAGGCAGGACTTTCCCTCCTGCCCTCCCCTCCTTTCACACCCTCCCTCCGAGGCTCTTTTGCCTCAGAGCTCATTTCAGATGGCCCCAACATGGGCTGCACAACAACACAGCTCTGTGAAACAGCACCCGTGGCACATGGCAGCGTCTCAGAAGAACATGCAGCATTCTGGCTGGCATCCCACAGTATTCCTGATATTTGCATGGAGCTGGGGCTCCTGCACTGTGTGGTGTGCTGGAAGGCACTGGGAGTTCAGGACATCAGCATCAAATAGGGTTAATAAAACACTCCTGCCTTATGGCAAAAGCTCTGCTGAATGCTACAATTTGCATCATGATGGACATGGACCAGATGCTGCGAATAGGGCTTAAGCTACATACGTATTTCAGACTCAAGGCAGTGAAGCAGAGGAGATTGAAAGTATCCCTTTATCCTTTGCCTTCATTGGAGAGCTTTCACATGGTGGCATGCTCTGCAGCTTGTGGAGCACTTCTGCTGGAGCATCAGATTAAGACCCCAAGATGTCAGTCTCCCTGCCCTGAGGAAGAAACCTCACCACAGATGCTTCAAGCAGAAAGAACAAAAACCCGCTGAAATCCACCTTCTTTTGGTATTCCTGGGTCATGGTGAACCTGGTGTGGTATTGGTAGAACAACCAGTAATAGATAGTGCTGTATAAATAGCGACAAAAAAAACAAGAAAAAGCTAAGTTGGCTAGATTTGTCCAAAATGGCACAGTCAGTGTCAATCTTGCCTTGCAGCAGCCTGATAAGCAGTAAGGTATTCCAAGACACTGCCAGCTCTGTTTTCTGTTGTTGTCAGTCCCTCCTGTAATTATCTCATCTTCAGTCTGGGGCTTTTCCCGTGGCTGGGGCTCATCCTTCTGCATGACCAGTTCCTCAGAGAACAGCCCCTCTGGCTTAATGGAGCCAGGAAGTGCTGGCAAGAGGTCCCGTCTTGCTGGCAGCTCCTAAGTATGGTCTTGGGTCTGTTGCTGGCCTTCCGGAACACAAAGCCAAGCTCAGGGGAATGTGCAGTATATCCTTCCTTGGTAAACATGTTCCAGGGGAAAGTGGGGCAGCAGCAGTTTAGCACACATTCCCTTAACCGGGAGAAGAATTGCGGCTTTGGGCGAAAGGGCAGCATGGGCTCGTCGCAGTCACAGGCTCTGATTAGCAGGTGAGGAGAGCGTCAGCAGGTGCTGAGGCAGAGGCAGAGCATCTCTCACCTCTGCAGCAAGGCCATGGGCTGTGATCCAGCCATGCCCTCGGCCAGCTCAGAGCACAGTGGCCCCAGCCCCAAAGCCCCCCGGATCGCTGTGGAGAGGGAACGCGAGCCCGCGTTTGCACCAGGCAGTGACCAGCAGCCAGCTCCAGAAAGACAGCTCTCTTCTCTTTGCATCCTGCCCTCAGAGAAGCTGAAAACACTTCTGCACCATGTTTGACAGCTCGGGCATCACTTCTGAAGGCTGCCAAGCTGGTAACAGCAGCAGAACCCAAATAACCTACGTTTGCTGGAGCTGAGCTCCCACCTAAGTGCTGCAGACATACTCACTGCTCTCACTCACGGGGTTTATCACAGGGTCTCTCTTCAGTTGCTGTATTTCTGCAGAGCAAATACCTGCTCCCTGCACTCTCCTGTCTCTTTTACCTACCATATCTAATACATATTATTCTAACAAGATTATTTTCATGTTGCCAGAGGTCTCTGGTTTAAGAAGGCCTGTGTATCTAGCCTTGGTCTACAGTAGCAGTTCTTCCTAATCTCACTCACTGGAACTGTTTGTATAGGGTTCAGCAACATCAAGGCCTGTACAAATCTGTTTTGCCATTGAGTTCTCGTAGCAGTAATTAGTTGAAAGAAACCAAGGGGTTATGAATTGGTCCCATGAGAGCAGAGGTAACTTGGCTTATGCTATTGCCATGACCTCTTGCAAACAGCTCCCTGGAATATCTCTGCCAACAAAGCACAAGGGTAGGAAACGGGCGCTCCTCCAGACTGGCTTACCTGTCAGGTGTCACCACCCCCCTTGCTGGCCATGGCAACATCTCTGATCAGAAGATGCTTCTTCCCACAGGACAGCTGAGTGATATGCAGGCTATGGTGCTGGGACAGCTGTGTCTCTTGGAAATCAATAAGCTGAGTTTTATAACCCGTATTCAGTAAGTGCCTTTATGTAAAAAGGTGAGGTTGGTCACTCGGGGTTAGGCCAGCTGGGTGTGGGAGCTGCCTGCAGCAGAGCCCATGTGCTGACAGGAGCAGGGCACACCCAGGAGGCACTTGTCCCAGCACTCCTCCAATTTCCAGCCATTTTCAGGTGAATAAAACAAGTCACAGTTGGCTGACATAGTCTTTTTTTTTTACCTTGTGCAAATTTCCCTTGAGCTGCGCTGTTGTTATTGTGCAAAAAATAGAGCGAGATATGTATTAACTCTCAAAGGAAGGGAACTAGAAAAGCAAGCAGGAACAGGGCACCCTCATTAACTCCTTTGGCTGAAAGTGGGGCACTCACCTGCAGCAGCAGCAGCCTCTGCCTGGGCTGGGGGGTAACATGTGGGAGCCACTCACACATCACTCATGGGCAGTGGGAAGGTGAGCAGGGTTGAGGGTCATACTGGGATATCAAGCCATAGCCCTGCTGCAATCCCAAAACATGAGGGGCCCTAAAGGGCCATGGCCTGGCTGACAACCCCACCGGGTGCCACAGAGGGCAAGTCTTGGGTCTTAGGTAGGGATAGGCAGGGATGGGTGTCTAAAACCATGCTGTCACCCTGGTTCTGGAGCACGTGGTGTTTCCATCAAGTGCTCAAATAACTTTTTCTAACAGCAAGAATAAGGAGGTTTCAATGTGATGTGGTCTCTGTTCTGTGCAGCCCCTCTGTGTGAGTGGCAATGGTGAGGCAGCACCCAGGGTCCCTCACTCCCAGGCTGAGCTGCACCAGCCATTAACCAGCAGCAGAGCTACTGGCAAAGCAGGCTCTGGTCTGTACAGCATGGGGCGTGTCTGTGTTCCCTGAGACACCTCCAGCACCCCATGGCCACCTGCCTGTTCTCTTGTCCCTCCATAAAGCACAAGCCTAAGCTGAAACAAGGCCAGAGACTCAGCTGACTCGGTCTGACTTCCCTGTCTCCAGTAATAAGGTATTACCAATATCCTAAGGGCCTCTTCTATCTCTGTTTCACACTGAGATTCAAGGGCATGGTGCTGCTGGAGAGCTGCAGCCAGCACCTAAGCCAGATCAGCTCAGAATCTGGAAATCAATATGGGTCAAATTTTGTTCAGGTCCATTAGCAATTGCACTGTTGAATGCCATGATAAAAATAAGGATGTGCACTCAGCTGGTGAATCCCTGCTTTGTTTTGTGCTGGTCTTCTAGGATCAAAGTTACTGGTGGCTGCAGTTACTCTTTAGCCTAATAATGGCAAAATGTTTAGTATATTTTATATATTCCAGCTTCAGCTTTAGACTTGGGTGACAGACAGTACTTCCCAGAGAAGCAGCAGCCTTTGAGCAGCCCAGCATGATGCATTGCTGCAGTCCAAGAGGGGATGTAGAGCAGAATTGGAGCAGCAAGAGAAGCCTTAACAGGAAAAATAATGAGGCTATAGCACAGTTTCTGGTTATTACACAAGCAATATTTGGCTGAGGTACTTGAGCTCTCATATCCACCTCTGTGAGAAAAATTCACAGACATTTTACTCTACATAAACTGCCCATCTTGAATAAACAGGAAAACCCGCTGGGGCATCACAAGGGAGTAGAAAAATGCCTGTAAACCCAGCAGAAGGTAACTGAGCATCACGTCCTCATGTTCTGGTTTGCTCAGCCATCTCAGAGGAGAAGTGGTTCAAAGACTCACAAGAGGGGCTTTAATTCCCCGCAGACCTAGGGACTGGAGCCCAGGGATGCTCAGCGCTGTCAAATGGAGTGCAGGTCTCCAGCCATGGGCACTGCAGCATGGGGAGATGCAGGAGCAGGGTACAGGGCCTGGAGACACCCTCTGAAGAGGCGTGAAACCACTGCTCTGATTTTGTGGCTCTCCCTGACTATGTGTACACAAACATTTAATGGGAGTTTTGTTTGCTTTGCCAGGAGAGCGTGATACCATGCTGAGACCCCTCAAAATTCATTCCCTACCTAGAATACTGGGAATTATTGCTACTACCTGCCATCCTCCAAGGTGAAGAGACAGCACTGCTGGCAGCAGGGCCATGGGCTGGCAGGGGGCACAGGCTGGGTGGGGTTCATAGGTATTGGCTCCTGCCAAAAAATACAGCCCAAGAGCTTGCAGGGCTGGGGCTGTAGTGACTACACATGCTGGAGAAGCCATACATTTGTTTACTGCAAATGTCTCCATAGAAACTCCTTCTCCAGGGCTGGAGATGTGGATCCTGGAGCTGTGGCGGAGCGAGCTTTCTGCCCCCAGCACACCTCGAGCAGCCTTGGCAGTCTTCATGGCAGAATTGTTTGGCAGGAAATAATTCAGATTAATGTATCCTCCTGTGCTCCTAAAATTGTATGGAATTTAAAATGCTAAATGAGCTAAATCATTCTAAGTGTGCAAGCAATGTAATTGTGAAGAGAGGCACAGTATGCCTGCCTGTTCCAATGCTTTCTAGCTATAATTCTTGAAACCATCTAGCTTCAAAATAGAGCCATCTGAGAAGCAGAGAAACTGCACCAACAAAGAACTGCTCCAGGCTCTAAAAATGGACAGCAAACTTTGGACTTTCAAAGGACAGAAAGAGCTGGAATGGTTGAATTCTTACCCCTTCCTCAGACAAACAGTGTCCCATGTGACCAGGAAGGTCCCAGTTGCTGACATGGGCATGATAAAAGTGCCTTGCCACTTCTTGGCCTGTGATTGACCCAAGCAACAAACAAGAGAACATATAAAGCAAAAGAAAACAGATGAAAATGAACAAGGTATCTAGAGAAGCAAAGGTGGTAACTGAACTGAGAAATAACTTTTCAAGAGGCTGCATTGGGAAAGGGAAGATGAAATGTATGAGAGCAGGACATTTGGTGAGCAAGGCACACCAAGGGCATTTGGTGAGCAAGCCTTGTGTGTCAGAGGGTGTTAGAGGCTGCAATGCCACAATGAGATCATGAGAGAGAAGAATGCAAAAGCCAAGGGCAGGGGAGGGAGGCAGCCACATCCCAGGTAATTAGCAAGCAGCAGGAGAAGGCACAGTCCAGTTCTCCTTTGGACTAACTCCTTTAAAAAGAAAAGAAAAGAGTTATGGCCCTGTTCCATGGCTTCTTCCTCCCAGGAGAAGCCCTGAGGACAGGCAGGGCCCCTGAGGCAAGGAGCAAAGTCCAGGAAGCACATAACCCTCTTCCCTGGGTTACACGGCCAGGTGGCTGCTGCAGCACTGTGCCTTCACCCTCACCCTTCACAGGGCCTCGCATTTGGAAAACTGCTTTCCTATTTTAGACCCTTGTATTTCACTGTCTGGAGACCAAAGAAAATGAGGGAGCTTGTAATGCAATAACCCATAAAAGGCCTGTGCTCTTACACCAGGCTGCACTGCATGATAGCTTTAAAGATGGTACCATGTGGCAGCCCTGAAATGACCTTTTAATTCTGCCTCCCTCTGCTTAATTACTTTTCATATATATATATATATAGATCTGGATTGTATCTGCTCTGAAGTCTCAGTTGCCATCATCTCCCCCTCCAGTCCTCCTGACCCCACCCACCACCCAGTGCTGCCTCCCCCCGAGTGGGATTTCACTGTGCCATGTCTGCTTGTGGACTTCCCTGAGGAGCCAGAGCTGCCCAGCAGGAGAGATCACACAAACCTAAATGCTCAGCTAGAAATAAAGCAATAAAAAATAATAATGTTACAAACAATAAGTTTTGGCCTCACACAAGTGCCCACTGTAGACCATAAGCTTGTCTTTGCTGCATTTGGGAGCAGGAGCTGACCCTGGATGCAGGTCTTTCCCTCCAAGCCTGACAGTCATCTCATGGCAGTTGGCAGTGCCCAAGCCCTGTCCTTCCACCTCCAAGGGACAAATCCTGGCTCCAAGTCCCTGGGCTGGCTGCTGGCAAGCTGTGAGCAGGAGGGAAGGGAGGAGAGTGAGAGCCAGGGAGAGGCTCTCCTCTCCCTGCAGCCCCCAGAGCAGCTCCACCATCCTTGTTGCCACCACCCCCCACGCACCCAGAGTGGCACCTGGGCCCCAAATGCCCCTTGCCCAAGGGGACAGCAGACCCCCACCACTGTGTCCACATGGAGATGCCAGGCAGAGGGAGCTGAGGGGGAGGACAGCTGAAGTGACACACCCTCTGCCAATGTCAAGTCACTCATTGCCCCCTTCTGGCACAGCAGGTGCTGGGCCCTGCCACACCTTGGGCACCAGAGACAAAGGTGGATTTGGCAGGAGTGTTGGGGCTGTGGCAGTGCCACTGTGAGCAGCTCAGTGGTTACACTACAGTAAGTGGTGCTCAGGCTTGGCTCCATGTCCTTGGCAGCTGCCAGCCTGGGGCAAGGAAGATGAACGTGGCTGCTTTTATTTTGGTTCTTCATGGCTCCACTGCTTTTGGCCTTCACCCTGACCAACACAGGCCTACAGGACAGAAGCTAAGCCTATCTGGGCGCTGTCTTCCTCTGCTGTAGGTTATGCACCACCAGGTTTTCCCAGGCTGGTCCCCGGTGATGTGAATCTCTGCACCCCCAGGAGCTGCCACACCTGCCCCATGGTTCTCCCGCAGGTCTTGTAAGCGGCTGCCGGCAACAAGTTTCCCCTTTTCATGAGCCACATGGATGTTGACAGCATCACACACACCCTGTATGGCAAATAGATTATTTGTGGGCCCAGCCTCCCTCTCATCAGGTACTAATGAGGTTTTTGTATACAGCCGCAGTGCCTCGTGTGGCAGATGGTGCTGGGTTAGATTTGGATTATTCCTGTTCTGCTGGTTTGTCTCTCCAATATGCTGACTCATGGATAGCATGGCTGTGCTTATTGCAGGAGCTGCATCAAGGATCTTTTCAAAACACACCTGCCCAGGTGTTTGCTGGGACCTGCAGCTTTGTCTACAATGGAGAGCAAGGCCTGAAAATAAGTATTCAGCTGCTGCCTGGCTGTTGAGGCACTTGGAAAATATTGATTTTGAGTTCTGCTAAAATAAACAGGTTTTATTGTGCCTTGTGATTTCCTTGTCTGGAAATCAGTATCACGGGTGGGCCACCAGCACTGTGCCCAGCTCTGGGGCTGAGTCAATCACCACATGTCCATTCCCACTGCTGGCAAACAGTGCATGGGCAGAGCACGGAACTGTAGGTCCCACAGAAACACACCATGATCTCTTGCTTTGGAGTTCAATATACATGCTAGGGAATTCTGACTCTTCTCTTTCTTGTCTTTAAAAAGAAAAGAAAACATAATCCTGTGGCAGCCTGCTTCAAGTGTGGCTGAGCAATCCTTCAACACAACCTTGCTTTGCTGCCCCATAGAAAACACCCAGAGCACATCAGGAAGCTGACCTGTGGCTAGTCCTCAGTTGGCTTTGTCTTCAAACACCATGACACTGAAGCCGGGCATTGGGAAAACTGGGCAGGAGGCCCTGGGCTGTGGCTGAGCCAAGGGCAGTGGGCAGGATCCCCCCATTATTCCTGCTGCAGGCTGCCCTGAGAGGGACAGGCTCCCCCAGCAATTGGCAAGCTGCTGACATCTCAGGTCATGCCAGCAGGCACTGTGCTGTCCCCTCGCCTTCCCGGTGGCACCATCCCCACATCACATCGGCTGCTTGCTCATTTTTCAGCAGATTGATTATGCTGCTTGATGAATTAATCAAATTCTTCTGTCAGAGTTCTTATTTTTTTCTGTCTGCTATTGCTACTGAAATGGAGAAGGGCTTAATCAGTCTCACAGGCTTCACCTGTCCCATAGCTCCTGCACCTTACGAATAATTAATACTCAAATTGTTGTAACTCTCATAGGCATCAATCTTGTAAATAATGCGTGAAAAGTATTTCCCCAGTCTTGCAAACAATTAGGATATTTGAACTATACACAATTTTTTTCAGGGCCAATTAAAACTGTGCTCTAAACTGCTGGGTTCCCTCCAGGACCTGGGAACTCCTGTGGATGGCCCATACTTGTCCTGCCATAAGGCTATTCTTCGCTTTTTAATTTGCCTCCAGGTTGAATATTGATGATTAATGCACGAGAGGTTTGGCTCCTAAAGAGTGCTATTCAAACAAGCAGTGTGATGTGCAAGACATAGGTGCAGAGTCTCAGGAATCTAAGCCCCTGCAAAAATGCTTTGAACAGGTCATCCCTTGCCATCCTGTTTCCTTACCTATCTCTCCAATCATGATTGTACAAATACCAGCCTTGCTCTCCAGGCTCCTGCTCTGTGTCTCTGCTGAGCTGGCAAAAACAAAGGGCAGGACTCGTGCATGTTGCTGGGAAGCTAGAGCTCCTGTTCCTTGAAATCCACATCACCAGATTCACCACAAATCATCATTACTCAGAGCTGCTGATGCCTGTGCTAGGTTCAGTGGGGACCAACCACCTGAGGCCTCAGGATCACTGGTGATCTGCCAAGCCCATCCCCTCTCTTTTCCTCCATCCACCTCTCATCTGAAAGTCCCATTCTGGCTCCTGCCACTGCAGCTCACAGTCATTTCAGGATAAGCATCTATTCATTATCATTCATTCCAGGTTGCTTACTCTGAGAGGGAGGACAAACAACTTCTGCATCAAGAGATAGCTTGATGCTGGGGTCACATGCCTTACAAGGCAACTTTTCTTCTGTAAAAGTAACCAGAAATTCATCTGAGACTGCTTGACCTTGATTGCATAAGTCACCTCCACTTCAAAATCAAACAAATATGCCCATTTAAAATGAAAACTTTCCTAAAGACAGTCATAAAGCAGCCTGTAGCTGGAATAAAGCAAGGTACCCATGCTCCCAGGGCCCTCAGAAGTCCCCCTGGTCACTCTATTTGTGTTATAATCAGTCACTCAAGTATAAGTTTTGCAGGCTGAGTAGCAAGATAAGAGGTGCTCCTGATTGTGTGTGGAGGTGAACTTCAGATACATGCCAAGCACCATCTCCATGGGAATTCTGCAGACTGCACAGTAACAGCCTCTGCCTCCCACACAAGAGTGGTTCCCCCAGCACCTTCTGCTCCAGCACAGCCCCAGAGACCAGGCAGGAGAGCACTGAATGGGGCAGAGGCTGCCCATGCTGGCCAATACACCATGCCCTGAGAGAGTCCTGATGTGCAGAGCTATAAACTGCTATTGTGAAAAGAATCTGCTGGCCCCAAACATGTGCTAGAATTTAATCAAAGCCAAACCTGATTCAAAGGGCTGCATTATCTAGCCTGTTCAGATTAAATATATCCCATCACATTGCAGGCTTCACAGGAAAAAAGTCAAGCAGCAATTTTCTTTACTCCTACACAGGCAAAGTCAGAAGGACCTGCAATAAAAGCAGCTGATTTGCTGCAGTATAAGTAAAACCAGCCTGGTACAGTCCCATAGCTTGAGCATTAGGTGTTATTTCAGTGTCCAGAGGTTTCTTCTGTTCTTGGGAGAAGCCAAGGTGCAGAGTTGGGCAGCTGTGGTGCAGCTGTCACAGCAGCTGCTGGCCCTGCTGCATCCCCAGCCATTGAAGGGGCCCACAGGACAGAGCTGCTTCCCTCGGCAGCACCGAGCAAGGGGCTCTGTCCCCCAGCTCCCTCAGCTCCTACAGACCTCTGCTCCTGCCTGTGTTCACCTCCTCTGCCTTGTTTCTCCAGGAGCAGTGTCTCGTGCTCCTCCAGTGGCATCCAACACCCCCTCCAATGTTTGTAAAGAAATCCCATTACTCCATTTCTCCACATTAGTCTGCAGGTTGAAAAAGGCCTTGATTATCACAGAATCATAAAATAGAGTAGTTTGGGTTGGAAAGTCATCTGGTCTGAGCCCCTGCAATGAGCAGGGACATCTTGCTGTATGATATTTTATTTTATTGTTGCCCATCTTAGCCGAAGTCCTGCACAACTGCAAGCTGCAACCCTGGCAGGGATGGCTGTAATGCAAACATAGGCCTAAGGCTGAAGTCCTTACCCAGGTGTAGCCAGGGCTTTGATCCCAGCAGGAATTTTGCCCAAGCATTTTGCCCAAGATTTTATTCCTGGTGAAGCTCTACCAGCATTTCACATCAGAATAAACCTAAATTGAAACCACATGTAAAACTCAAGAGTTGAGACTGAAGAGCAAATGGAGCTGGGAAGGGAAGTGCAAAAGAGGGCAGACAGTAATAAGTGCAGGCAGCTGTTGTCATGATGCATCCCACATGCCTGTAATGAGATGGCCATTGTCTACTCATGCTTTAGTAAAACGTTGGAGACAAGACAAGGCTGAGCTTGACGAGGTTCATTTTTTACTCCTGATCTACCTGGCAACACCGACAACATTTCTTCTTATTCAAATTATGACAAATAACTCCACCCCAGTGTGGTTATGGAAAACTGTATCTCATCCTGTGGCAAGGCCAGGCTAGCACAGTGTGCTACACAGCCTCTGGCTACTGAGCCAGACACCCCAGGATCCTGGAAAGCCACACTGTGGGGAGCTCACACCCTGTCTGGAGAGACATATATCAGACTCTGGGATGGAACTGCCACAGGTTCACTACTGCCAGGACTGTTGCTGCAAGTAGATGTGCTTGTGACTGACCACCATCCAGCAGCTCTGGGGCACTGTGAATGGGGACACAGGGCCATTAAAGTGAGGTTGCTAATTATAGCTGGTGGTTAATGACATGGCCTTTTGAGTTACTTATTTTAAACAATCACCGAGTGCAAAAATTATAGCTCTGACTATAAGAGACCCACAAAGCCATGGATATCTCCTGTGAGAATCATCGGTGTGACTCAGAAAGGGTGATTTTAAAGCAGCACAGTTAATCCAGGAGACTTAGAGTCTCTGTCATTTTAGGAACACCTTCTGAGATAGACCAGGCCACTCTGGGTGAGCCTATGTCCTTTTCAAAACTTTCCACTTTCCCTTGAGGCTCATTTAAACTAACAAAAAAAGTATGGGAAAACACCTTATGGTTGCAAAGATATCTTTAAAAACAATGTGAACAAACACAGGGGTGCACACATGGAAAATATTAGCTTGCATACCAGTGATCTGCCCAGTTCCCCTCATGCTAGTCAGCACTCTGCCTCTGGTCAATTATTTTTCCACCCTATTAGCAGGTAAGGACAAGAGTTTTGACCTTGCTGTAAGTGGTATTTTGTTTCTCTGTTACAGCTTGATGGAGCTTGGGTCAATCTGTTTCAAGTGCTGCCATCCAGGTCTGACTGTGGTGCTGGGGAACAGGATGCTGGCTGGCACGAGCAGGAGCTGGTGCTCCAAAGCACAGCCCAGTGGCAACCCCAGAACACCCAGAGCTGGGGCTGCCCTGTGGCACAGCGGGAGCAGTGACCTGTGCCATGTAAACAGTCACACTTCAGATTCTGGTTGGCAGCTGTGAGGAATAAAATCACTGAATTTTGCAGTGAAAGCTCCTTTGCTGTGCTCTCAGGAGCTGGGTTGGCAGTGCTGCACACACATGTGCATCCACGTTCATGTGCTTACCACCGGCCCTCTCTTTTGCAGTGTGACCCCACCTGTACAACTAGGAAGAACTGCATGGAACTTGCATACCTGACCTCCACGCAAGCTAACCTGAGCCTCCAACGTGTTAACCATAGCTTGACAACTATTTTGAGTTAAATTCCCTCCATGATTTCTCTATTGTCCCAATGGGTTTTGTTTTATTAAAAAAATTAATATTTTTCTCGTTAAACTGTGGATTTTGGATACAGCTGATTTTCTTTCGCCTGTAACACTTCTGCAACTTAATGCTTCCAGCTTTCCTTCTCCCTTTTTGTTCCCCCGTGACTCATCTAGGCAGGTATTTTCTTACCATCCTATGCAGCCTCTCAAGAGACAATGTTCTTTCCAGGTATCAGCTGAAAAATGCAACTGCTCAGAATAGAGCAGAAATGGGAAGGCAATCTGTCAGTCTGGAATGAGTAATTCAGTCCTTTGCAGAGCAGGGGTTGTTTTTGTTAAAAGCAAAAAAGGGTGAAAAGATCTTAAAGGCAAGATACCTTCACAGTAAATTTTACATTCCTGCATTCAATTCACTCCTCAGGTGGAGTCAGAAGCAGCTCTTACTCTCCAGTACTCTGCAGTGGCAAAACAATAAGTATCCGTAACTCCTGTGTCATTCTGCCTGCCTTAACATCCCAGGAAGACGATTTTTAAAGAGATAGGTTCTTCCTGGAGATAAAATAAATAAATAAATAAATTTCTTATAAAATTTGAAATGCCATTTCCATGTAATTAAGACCACATATAAAGTCATCTCCTTAAGGAACCATGCAGATGAAGACTACATTACTGCTTTTACATATTGTATTAAAAGAGGATCTCAGTTGCTGTCTTCTGGTGTCCCAGTCTCAGCATGACCGCTGCCACCCACAGCACCAGCCACAGGAGGTCTCATGCAGACTTCATCCTGGTTTTGAAGGATTTTTTCTGTAAGATGACATCATCCGAACGAATCGAATCCCAATTATTTCATAGTGCATGCTAACATAGAACAGGAAGACCAGGCCAACCTTGAGCCCATATTTGCTTGTCTCTGATCAAACTATAAATAAAAATTACTACTAAGCCATGAGGTTTTCTTGCATGGGCAAATTCTCAGGATGAACAACCACCATTGCTGAGGTCCCAGCCAAAGACTTGAGCTCCCACATTTGATTTAGGGCCCATAAATCAAGACAGTTATGTGATGAAAGCACTTGTATTATCTGTCCCTGCAGAGCTGTCTTCCTTTTTTAGTTCTTTATTATGGAGAAAGATTGTTAAGACTCCCCAAGTGGAGAAAATTACATCTCTTATTTCCTGATGGCATTCAGAATGAAGATTTTCTCATAGTTTTTAAATGACAGTGTTCAAACCCATGGATGTTCCCAGTGTGGTACAGGAAGGCTCTGCAAAGGAGGTAATCCTACCTCACCTAATTGTCTTGGAGGACTTCAGCGTGTTTTCTCTGGAGGTGCCTGACAGCTGGAGCCAGTCCATCCCGTTGTGGTCTGTCTTAAATACCTGGCAAGTTTCCTCCCTCATTCACCATCCTAATGAACATCACACTTTCTGGGAAAAATTACTTCAGCTCTCTGAAGATGTAGGGGAGCCATGAAAAACTTGAATAAGACTCTTACATTCTTCAGAGCTCTGAAGAGAGGGAACACTTCCAGCTCCCTGACTAGCAGCTCCCTTGCTGAGATGATATTTGGCACTTTCTTCTCTTCTTTCTGAGGAGAGGCAGCCAAGGAGGAACCAGCCTGCTTCTGCTCGTGCCCTGGAGATGTGTTCACACACTCACACACACATAGATGTGCACACTTGCACACTCTGCCATGGCTCTCCTTTCCCCAGCTCCTCCTGGTCCCTTCCCTGTATGTGGCAAGCAAATAAAATGAACAACTGTGGCTGCTGCAGCCAAAATAAAGCAAAAACACAGAGAGGGAAGGAGCAGCAAGAACAGAGGCAACAAAGGCACAGCAAATCTACGAAATCAGGCCAGGTAACGGGAAGGAATGAGGCTAACCTAATCAGATTAATTCCTTTGGCTCCCAGCAAAACAGCACAGCCTTGTCAGAGGCTCAGCAATCAGGCCAGAGGAAGATGAAAACTTTGCTCTGGAATGGTGTAGTTCTGAGAGGGATGTCAGGTTTGCCATGCCAACAACCACCACACATCCCATTTTTGGCCGTGTTACCCCAAAGCCACTCCACCAGGGATGCTTCCTGTGCAGCTCCTTGTTGTCCAGCCCTGTGGCCACCTCCATGCCACAGCTGTGCTCTGCCAAGTGGCTGAGGCCCCGCTGGGTCAGTGTGGCTTCCAGGTTTCTCATGGCTAGCACCATCAGCCTGTCCTGTAACGCCTGTGTCCCGCTCAGATGGAGAAACCATTGGCTTGCATGGGACCACATGCCCCAGCCAGCCTCAGGCTTTCCGCATGGATATGCTGCACCTGGCCGTGGGTTGTGGCAGCTATTTTGGGTCCGAAAGCAATCCACCTCCACTTCTTTCACATGCAGGTCTAATCAAAAAAACACAAAAGACAAAGTTGGAAGAGACCTCAAGAGGTCCTTTGTGCAGTCACCTGTTCAAGCAGAACGGCCACTAAGTCTAGGACTTTACCGTCCCTTCCAATCAAACCATTCTGTCATTGAGAAGCTCCTTGCTCAGGGCAAGCAGTTCTTCCCCTGAAACTATTGGCCTGACTACCCAACAGGAAGTTATGTTTCTCAGCTCTTGGTGTTTTCTTTAAAAGTTAGCCAGACTCTCAGCAACTTTTCCCACTGGTTTCCAAGTTTATTCCGCCTAACAATTCCCTAAACAAGGCCAGATTTGCTCTCCTGAAGTAGAGACTCCTAAATCTGCAGCTTGCCTACTGAGTCTTCTTCCAGAGTCTGCACCCCCTCACCTCAGGAAGAGGAGATGGCCCCACGGTGTCAGCTGTCAGCTCACACACCATTAGAGATTTTCTTTCCTATTTTCATCACTCAGTGAGTTTAGATGCAGACCTACACTGATGTTTGGCATTTCAATGCTAGAAGTGTGCCTTTCTGAGCACTTCTCAATGCACGCTCACAAGGGGCTGTGTCGTGCTTTACCTCATCCATGTGGGAAATAGAGACTGAGCAACCAGAGGTACAACACTGGCAACTCTGACAGAATGTTAAAGAAATGGGCAAGAAAACAAGCCATCAGTGCAAGTGGCTTGAGAAAAAGTGCTTCGACACTCCTCACCAGGGTACCTGGTGGGATCAAGGCCTGGGGACAAGAGCAGCTCTGCTCTCCCCATAGTTTGAAACGGAAATAAAGTCCCAGCATATTTTTTATCACCAGACTTCTCTGCCCCAGGAAGAGGAAGCATTTAAATTACAATAATCCCACATTACAGTGCTGCCAGCTTTGCACCTTTCCTTTTGCTACCTGGTTGTCACATCCAGTCCTCAAAGACCTTACTCCTCTGGTTTCTACTATGAGAGGGGTCCTGCTGCCAGAAGCTGCTAAGGGTTAGTCTGGCTCAAAATCCAGGCCCTGCATAACTCCTGGGGCTTCTCTTTGAATCAACAAACTTGTCCTTTCTCAGCCTTCTTCTTGCAAAGCAGGACATGCAGTGACTGTGGGTACAACTCAGTACCCTCCCATGGGGCTGCATCATCTTTGCTGCTTCCTCTTCCAGGGATCACTCTGATGTGACTGCTTCCACCTGCTTTTATGCCAGGGTAAATCTGGGCCATAATTAACCTATTTATTATTATGTAGCTAGCTACACCCATGAAAAAGAAATAAGATGGGTTTTATCCAGACCTCCTGGCTAGGAGCTTGGCCTCAAACTGCCCTCCCAGGTCTCCAGGGACAGAGAGCTTTTGGTGGTGCTACATTCCAGGAGGCAATTCCTGTCTCTGGCTCTGAAGGAGCTGCTGTTGGAGACCCAGCCCTCAGAGACTTAACCCTGCAAGCCTGTGCAATCAATTGGCTAAATGTCTACTGGTATTTGGTAAGGCAGGTGACTAAAGCCAAGGGGCTGCAGCCGACAGCCCTGAAGTCTGACAGCTGGGGACAGCGTGTGTGGATGTCCTTGAGACTGCCCCAGAGACACCCACTGCAGCATGAACAGAAATGGAGATGAGAGGTGTCAGAAAGACAGGCAGCCTTCTCCCTCCTGGGGAAAAGGGTTCTCCTGGGAGATTGGCATTACCCGGGGCAAGGAGAGGCAGCTTCTTCTGAGAAGGCTTCTAAACGGTGGCAGGCAGGCTGGCCTTGAGGCAGGGAGGTACGTGCCTGAGCACCAGAAACAGCTGTGTCCATTTTTCTTTTCCTGTTTATTAGGCCAGTGAATGTTTGATTTCACTATGCAGAATAGGAGTTTGGGAGCACTAACTCTCCCTCCAGTGGGAAGCGCTGATAGCCCAGTTGGCAAAGGGTTCTTGTAGTAAATGGGGATTCAAATTTCCTCCAAGAAGGACTTGCTCTCCATTGGAAAAGGATTGGTGAGGCATCCCTTCCATTCTGAATATCCTGGTACTTTCCCTTGTCTAGGCTTGGAATAAAGGTTTTGGGAGTAACTTCAAGGGGAACAGAGAGATCAGGGCAGCAAATCCTGAGTGCAGGATTCATATCTCACTCAAATCTTGATAATGGGCAGAATGCAGCCCCAAGAGCTGTCCCACATGTTTCCTCCAGGCCACCATTGGGGGGTCCCTGCTTGGCACATTGTTCTGTGGATCCTGCTTGGTGGACCCTTCTTCCCTGCCTCCAGGTGGTCTGTACTGCATATGTTAGAGGGTCCTGGAAGGGCAGAGTGCCCAGCCTTGGAGCACCATGGCCTGGCACCAAGAGTTTCCGAATTTCCAGAGGCATGAATGGAGTAAAGCTGTTGCTGCTACCTTCACCCAAGTGAGCACAGCAAGGCAAAGTAAATGCTGTTCCACCCAGACTGCTGGGGTTTGTCCCCTGTGCCCCACACAGCCCCACACAACATGTGCCCACTCAGAGGAGTGGTGCTTCATGCTGGGCCCTGCAGAGACAACCATCTGCTGCAGAAGCTGCCAGCAGGAAAGAAAGTAAAGAGGAAAACCAGAATTATACAGAAGAGCTGTGAGTTCAGAATGGGGGCTTTCAATTTTTCTACCCATCTCCAGTCCAGGAGCAGGGTTCTCAAGGCATTAAGTGCCTCATACACATTTGCTCTGGGTTTTTTGCCAGTGAAATATGAGCATTGTGTTTATCATTAGTACGTACTCACTGTGCTGGAGTTCTGTGAGCATGTTCAGTGCATAGCTCTGGGGACTCCATGTTTTCCATGCAGGACACCCCTGTGCAGCTGAGCCTGCACTTATATCTTGAGGCTTTGAGCTGGAGTTCTGCATTGCTGCCAGGCCTGCAGGGAACCTATTTTCTCCTCCTTCTGAGGCACCCTCTCCAAGCCCACCGACCACCTGGGGACTGAAATGCCACCATTTTTTCTCATGCTGATCCTGATGTTTGTACTGAATTTCAGCTGGATGATCGCCAGTTCTTCTGGAGTCAAGCTGAGCTGTGATGGGATTGCTGGGGTGCAAGAAGGGACTTGTGTCCCTTGGCTGCCAGTTAGGTTTCTGGAGATGTAGTTTTCATTCCTCTTTGCTGCACAATATTAAGCAAATGATCCGCAGTCAGGTTTTTCAAACATCCAGATTCACCAGCAAAGTTCGGTGTTCAAAGCATGCAAATCTTGCTAACACATCATGATGGAAGGACAGATTTTAGTAGGAGATTTTAGACACAGAATTTTTAAATTTTTAAATTTTTTTTTTTTGCCAACCAGGGTACTGCTTTCTTAGAGCAGTCTGGCTCTCTGCTTTCTGTTTCCTCTCTGGTTAATCCTATACATAAAGATGCACATATCACACTCAGAATATGAAATAATACCGAGTCAAAAATACAAGTTCAGACTTCGTTGGTTTGCATGGTACTCTCAGGCTTTCCTGAATGTAATTGTTATTTGTAAGTGTCCTCAAACACTTGAGAAAAAAAAATTATGCTGTGGGTTGTCTGCAAATGTTCATTTTGACAAGTTGCTGTCTGTTACTGGTATTGGACTAGTCACACAGTGTATCTTATGTTCCCTAACTGGATGACAAGCTTGGAAAACAGAAGAATAGCAAGTGACAGATACTAGCATGATTTCTGGTTATTTTTTATAGTTCCTGATTTCATGGGCACTGGAAGCTCTACAAATTTCATGAACAAGATATTAGGAATGAGGAACTTATTGGGAAATATGGCAGCCATGGCAACTTTGTCAGAAAATGAAAGGCTTAATGATGAATCAGGTAGCTTTCCTTCATACAATGGCATTCAGTTACTGAGATGCACGAGGAAAGGCTTATAGGAAATAATCAATAAGATACAGTGAGTTTTGATATGTGAAAGGTTTGTCTAAGTACTCCTGGCACACCAGAAAAAGTGTTTCACAGGTGTTTCATACTTGCTTAAACACATGGGAGAAAAATAGGAAACTTCCTTAGAGCTCAAAACAACAACCTAGCAGCCCAGACACTAATAATCTTTTTGCCCTCTTAAGATGTTCTTCATACCACTCTCTTTCCACTCTAATAACTTCAACATAGTTTCAAGCTAGAACAACAATCTTTCAGAGGCACCTTGTTCTCAGAAACTCCTACCTAATGTGTACACAGCGAGCACCTGGTTTCCCAATCAGTTCTTGCATAGAACTGCAATAATTAACCATCTGATTCCTGGGTTACAGTTCAGTGCAGGTTACTGGTCTGACAAACACATGCCATCCATCCATCAAACAAGGTATTTAAATTAACTGGAAGAGTTAATAGAATTAATAGTCTATTACTGAGTTAATAGTCTATTATCTTTAATAGAATTTTAGCTGATTTTTAAAAATGTATTTCAGAATAAAACTCATGCTTAAAATATTAATGTTAGCTAAAGGGATTGTAATTTGTTCCAAAGAGAAACTGCACTATGGGATATGTGGCTTTGGTGGCAGTCCTTAACCACAAGAAATTTGGCTTGGTAGGCTATTCCCCCAGAGCTTCTGTTGCAGTTATTCTCCAGACTCAGTTCTTCTCTGCTCAATGCTTCATATTCTAACCTGTTAGAATCATGGAAAGGGATTTTGAAGCTGAAACATGACCTTCAAGTTGACACAAGAATGTGTCCAAACTGAGAGGTGGGTAGTAAAGGAAAATGTTCATTTCAGGCTCCTTTTCCTTAAAGCTCCTTATAAAGAAAACAGGCCTCCTTCAGAGCCTTTGGACCATGGCATCAGCACAGAGTCAGGGGAACCTCTGCTTGGTATCAGTTGGTCCAAAAAGTGTAGTGCTGTACCACAACATATGTGTTAATAACAGATTTGGCCTGTATCAGGGTATCAGAATAAGATCACTGTTACCACGGTTGAAAGACCTTGTCCATATTATCCACACTGGATAAGAAGCATTCTTCCTATCATCCATGCAACTGAATTTTCTGGAACTCAGACTTTATGACTTTTGGTGGTTTATGGAAGATGAAGGTCAGGTAAGAACATCCACAGATGTAAAAAAAAAAAAATTCAAATTAGTAAATTTGTGACCATAATGGTGAAAAGCTTTGAAGAATCTAAAATAATCTAACTGAAAGGAAACTCAAGGCACAGGAAATGCAATGCAGATAAATGAAAGCAAGCACCTGCTAAAAAGAAAAAAAAAATCTACACATTGCAGAGTCCTAAATGAACCCATTGACTGTGTAAAGACATGTGGATGTAGTGGTATCTTTAGGTAGGGGCCATACAAGTAGCACATAAATGAAATGGGAAAGTCTGCATAAACCAGAACATGATTCACATACCACATGGCCCCTGCCAGCCCACTGAATATGATGGGAACCAGGATGAGGAAACACCATGGGCCCAGCAACAAGGCCTCTCTGCCTCTGCTTGGCAGACAGCAGCAATTTAGAGAGGACTTAGAAGGCCCCAGTAAAGAGCAGATCTCTCCTATAAATGCTTTCAGCTTGACTAACACTTCTATAGGCAGCTCTCAAAGATGAACAGCACAGCCTTAGAGAAGCGATTCAAATTTGTATATGAATTGTGAACAGAAGTCAAATGAAAAAAGAGGTTCCCCAAGGAATTATTTCAGCCTCTGTACTATCATTTAATTCAAATCTTATTAATCACTAGGCCAACCATATAGGTTTAAAGGCAGAACTACCCATTTCTGATGGGGGATAGTAACTGAGGGACTGCAAGTGTCATGGCCCTCTCTGCAAAAGACAGAAAGGCCTGAAAAGTACAAAATTTACCTAAGCTGAGGTAGTTCTGGACTTGGTTCCAGAAATGGCTTCCAGCAACTAGTGCTACCATATCACCATGCATTTAACAGGGAAGGACAGAGTTGTCACTCCGTGCTTGCCGCTGCCCAGAGCAGGTGAAGTCGCCCATCAGCAGGGGCAGAGCTCACCTGGCTGCAGGCAGGGAGAAGCTGCTGTGTGCCAGCTGCCTCCCAGCTCCGCTGCAATCAGCGAGACACATCGGCGTGGGTGACTCACCACTCCTAGCAGAGGTGTCTGAAGTAGGTGGGGTGACTCATCCTTGGGGTGGTCCTCTCCACAGATGTTCACAGGATCCTAGATCGCAGCATAAATTACATGCCTGCCTTTCCGTCCTGTCTTGTGTGACAAAACATTTCTTTCTCTGTTACCTCGCACATACTTAGGACTTCTGGAGGAATGCGAAACCCTGTCTGCAACTTGATGCACTCAGTTAAGGCCTTATGTATGCAGGAGGCTAGAACTATAAAAAGGTTTCCACAACTTTAGACAATCTGTGCTTCGATTATGTTACATCTCAGGCCTTTCCTTTCATGTGATGGCAGTATCAGCAAGGTCAGGGTGCAAGTAAAGCCCAAACTCTGGCAGATGACCAGTATAGGCAGCAGGACACTGGTCATCCTGTTCTAGCCAGCAGTGCAGAACATTTTATCACAAAGGTGGTAAAACATGGGACATTGAGCACAGAACATTTTGACATCCTATCCTGTGTTTTCCATCTTCCCATGAATCTACAGCATTGTTAGCAGACATGCTGAAAAGTGGATTGTCAGCAAGTCTGTAGTCTTATAAGAGCTTGTTATGTAAAGACTAAAACTGAATAAATGATAAAAGCTTAATAAATAGCCATCTAGCAATATTAGAACCAAGGAAGAAGTTCTTATGTTAGGTCAGATGCAGAGAGGAAACCAGTAATTATCTGGAAACTGCACCAACTCAATAGGCCTGGGCACCTGTGGCCGGATGTCTCCACTTAGAGGCTGGCAGAACTGCCTGCACAGGACCCAGAAAACAAAAAGCAGGACTCAGAAACAGTACTAGGATTTCCTTTTGGGGAAATCCAGAGGTATGCCAGTGGGACGTGTGGGATGCCACCTCTACTGTCTGATCTTTTTCTGTTAACATATCTCTGAATAAAAACCATGAAGTCCTCCTAAAAGAAAAAAAAAAAAAGACTTCAACATTTTCAACATTTATGGAGTCAGGCCACAAGGAAGGGATCCAGAAGCTTTGCTTTGCATCCAGATGTGCTCTTTGTTGATATCTTCCCTAAGGGGATAAACATTTTTCTGTCTGTCAGACTGCGGTTATGTTAAATGCTTTAAACCCGTGTCTCATAATGAGCACCACTGAGAGCAGTGGCTCTGCACAGCAGATGGCTGCAGAACATGATCGCCCTGAGAAATCCAGGGGATGGTCTTGAGCTGTGCTTTTATGTTATCTGCCTTCAGCTGGCACTGGAAACCCCAATCCATCACTTTGACACTGAGGGTGCTAAGCCTCCAGCACAGAGCCCAGCAGAGGTGCTGCCTTCCCGAGGCGAGGGTTTGGGGGTGTGATTTCACTGCTTGCACACGCAGCAGTCGTTTTCACCTCTAAGGACAGATAACTTCTGTGCCTCTTATGACTATCTGGTTTTTTCTTGGCACATTTCACAACGACACCTTTCTGGGCATCTTGGAAATGAAGTGAATAAAGGAGTGGATCGAATTTCCTGTCTTTGAGTAGAGTGATACAAAATAAGCACTGTATTTCAAAACTGGTTAATAATGTTCATGGAGGGCTTGATTCCACCAAAGTTAGTCATGCCGAGTAGTTTCTTTTTCAACAAGTAGCCCATTCATCTCAATTAGATTAGTCACAGCATGAGGAGAACAGAATTGGACTTTGAATAATTTCAATTAATTTTCTGCTGTAAAAAAAACTATTAATTAATATTTCCCACTTCCTCGGCATTTGGCAAATATGTTTTAACTGTGCATAAATATTACTAATTTTCTACATTTTCTTCACAGAAAACATTTCTGATAGTTTGTCAAGTTCCACTTAGCTTTTTAATATAGTTTTTTGTCTAAGCATAATTCACTGCATGATCTAAACAGAAGTGCCAGCCCAGAGCAGGCATTGCTTTATTCTGCTAAAGTTTAGCGCACTTGAAGTGAGGGCCAAATTTTTGTGTATAGAATTAGGGGAATTATTTGACTGATCTAATGAAATTACTAACATTTAATGTTATCTTTTCTGTGTCTTTGACACTATCTTACCTATGTAGAGAAGTGCTGAGTTCTGCATTTAATCCTCATGGTCGAACACAATGCAATTTTGAATCAAAACTCTCTTCCACTGTCATGTGCTGCTCTGGGTCTTCTACCAGGTAGGATAAGATGTCCTCCTCTGAAAACCACAGTGTGGTAAATAAATTGCAGAGCATCAGTGTGCAGGTATCTCTAAATATAGGAGAAGGGGATCTTGTGGATTATCTAAAGCATATATGTGGCCTCAGGATCAGAGGTAGTGACTTTGCTCCAAAAACATAACTGAAGGAAGGAGCTGTGCTCCCAGAAAGAGGTGCTACAGCTGGATGAAATTCCTACATCAGAGGGCAGTGCTTCCCCTGCACCCAGGCAGGAAGGGAGGGGGTATTAACCTCCGAAAGCAGGAGTGAGATGGTCCCTGCTGGTCCCACATGCTAAAGGACTCAGTTTCTCAATCTCTGCTCCTGATCATAAGCAAGGGCACAAAGAGCTTAATGAAAGTTTCAGCATATGCTTCCAGAGGGAAATGGAGGGAGATTCATCTGCCATCAACAGCACCACTGGGATACTGAGGAGGTCAGGGCAGTCAGGTGAACTTTGGGATTGGGGTTCTGACAAAGACGTTCCTGGACCACTTCTGCAGACAGAGATGTTCCATGACTGCTACTGTGGGGAAGGGGTGGGGGGCACTGGTTGTTTGCCTGATCTGCTGCCAGAAAAATGCCTGTACTTAGTGGCACCTCCACAGTTTTCTATCAGAAGTATCTTTGACTGATGAAAATATCTGGCCAGTTCTGCCCAGGGAAATCTTCTGTGAGAGCCTCTGGAAACATCTGAACAACAAATTCCACCTGCTGCCCACATATCCACAGGGAGTTTAGGCGGCATTTGATGAAGTCCAAATCTGTGCTCATGCCTAAGAGCTTGTCTTTGACATGCAACAAGTGATTTACAAAGGTTAGGGGAAAATCTGAAAAAGGGAAAAACCGGTTTCACTCGATGCCTAGACATCTCTCTTTTTAAATTCTCCTGTGAAACTGATACCTGCCAGAAGTTTCACACTGTTTTCTTACATAACTACACCAATTCTCTCCCCTGCATCACTGCTCCTGACAGACACAGAACCATCCCCTCCCAAACAAGCAGCTGATCTCCATGAGGCTAACCAGAAACTCAAGGAACCAGATCGAGAACCACAAAGCAGACATACCTCACTTTCATTAATTTCTACGGATATTAGGCTATGTTATAGATCAGGACCTTAGTTGTTCTGAACACAGAGCATAAGCAAAAGAAAAATGTGTGCTATGAATACAAAAGGGGTACATTTGTTTCCAATGCTGCACTGGGTGATACAGATGACATCACAGAGGAGTAGCTTCAGGGAAAACGATGTTTGTCAGCATCCTTGAATACTGAAAATTTAAAATCCATGAGCAGAGAAACTAAAGAGATGATCAGACCTCTTCAACCAGTCATCCAGAATATAGTATTAATTTGCTGCTCTACCAAACCCTGAAATGCCATTCTTAATAGATGGGGAGTGATTTGCTAGGATCCATGTTATTTGCCTCTTGGATTTATAGAGATAACAGCAAGATCAGATAGAATTAACACCTTATCCTATAATATCTCATTTCTCTGAGAACATCTTTACAAGTAGCAGTGATCCTTCACTGATGCATAGTACACTGAAGACACTGTCACCTCAGAAAAATGGACAAAGGACCACTGTTGCTCTCCTCCTTAGCAAATATAATCATTGGCAAGAAACAAGTACAACTTTTCATCATTGCTTTGCTTCATGGACATTTCTTTTAGAGTATTCCTTGTAAAAGAATTAAAAATAAATGGTACATATAGGTATTATTTTTCCATACCATAGAAAAGGTTTTCCCATAGGACCAGTAATGGCATACTACAGAAGTGATGCTGGCCTCCATTATCTCAGAAGCTGCATTTTCTAGTTGCTGACACTGAACAGCTGGTCTGATTTGTTTCATATAACAAAGACTGTATAAATTATGTTGTCATGTGAATCAAGAATGAATCCCCCCCACAAAAAGATATGCAATAACTTTTATTTAGCTTTGCACACTGGAAGTGTTCACAATACTGAAACCTGCCATCCTTCAGTGGTGGAAAGATTCGTATTGGGCCATTTCTCTCAACAACAAAGACATTCCTTTAGGCTTTGACTTTAAAAATAGGTGAATCCATATAAAATATGGATTTTTATCTTTACAGCTTTAAAGAAATTCCTGCAGTATAGTTGTGTTTTTCTTCAACAGTGTAGGTTTTCCTCCTATTTGTCATTCACACAAACACAGTTATATATGGAGGTTAATGAATATCCAGTTTGCTGACCTGTGTTTTTATTGTAAGGATGCTCCTTCAACAGATATCACACTTAACCATCAACTTGGAGATGTAAGACTAAGGATTTCTGTATTCTCATTTCACTTATACAACTACTGCTTTTAAAAGAAATTGTTTCTGGCAGCAGTCCACTGGAGTTTCTGAATGACCTAGTTCCCTCCTGAGGCATGACTCCTAAAACCACTTGATTCAAAGGCAGTTATCCTTAATTCTTTAAAAACACTTTGAAAAAAAAAAAAAAGAATCCCAAATTCGGTGTTTTGTTTATCTGGGCAGCACTTTGTGCTGGCTCAGAAGTACCTTCAAGACAAAGTTCATTTTGGCACATCCAATCAAGTAAGGAATTAATGCCTCTCATGTGGGAAAACAACAAATAGGCAGCTTCAAAGAGTCATCACACTGCCCTGCTCTTCGACCATTCTTGCTGTAGAATATTGGCTTTTGTCTGCCCTTCCAACTGCCAGCAAGGGAGGCAACTGGAACCTCACAAAGAGAACAAATTGAGCCTAGCTGGACCACCATCTCCTTTCTCTTTTTCGAGCAAAAACCTCTCTGAACCCACCAGAGGGACAGGCGCCTTCTCTCAGATATTTGAGCACCTATCTACATAATTTCTTCTAATGGAACAGTGCCCTCACATTTCCCTTCTTGGAAGCATTTTCCCAGTGTAAGGGCAAAGGCCCTAGCAATGTGCATCCCTCAGCGAGGGATGTGCTGATGGCTGTACTGCCTGAGGAACAGCACGACTGCCATCCTGCCCACAGCCAGAATCTGCTGCACGGGTGCCCCCAGCTCTCTGTGGGATCACAGGGAGCTTTTGTGGAGTGAAAATGCTCTCTAAATCCTGCTTATCTAGCAAGAAGATTTGCAAAGAAGGAGCCCTCTGCCCCCTCATCTTGCACAGACGGTCTGACTCACTGGACTCAGGATTCCCATCTGGATGTCTCTTTGAAAGATGGGTGCAAGCCAAGGAGTTTGTCTATTCTTAGCCTTATCTGTTATAAAGATAGTTTTCCCCATAAAAATCTACTGTCATTCAGCCATCTCAGAGAACACCTGTCTCTAAGCAAAACCAGCAGCAGTGTGAATCCTGTTCCCTGCTCATTTTAGTGCGCTGTTAATATCAGAGCCCGATGGAGATTACATAAGTGCTGCCATAAGTGCTGCGGAAAACCGCGAAAGAAACAAAAATAAATGCAAGTCAAATAACTTGAACCCTGTCGCCGTGCAGTGCCAGCTACAGGAATGTGAATGGCACTTGGAGGCAGAAAAATCTTCTTACACCTCCTGTGCTCCAGAAATGACAGCGCTTTCTTGCCAGCTTCTCCGACCAGCATCTTCCCACTTTCTCCTATGCTGCCTGAGGACATGGCATGTCCTAGCTGACGTGATCCATAAAACTGTGCCTCTCTCTGGCTCTCTGGTTCTCTGCAGCGCTGCTCCCCTTGCCTCGCACTCCGGATTGCTGCGGGAGCTTGGCCCCTGGCAGCCAGGCAGCAGCGGAGAGGGATGCCAGAGGGGGCAGTGTATATTAAAAAACAACACGCAGCCTCTTAAACCGCCTGGAACAAAATTGTGCAATAATTGGCTTGTGCAACCATGTGATCTTATCACTGTGAGCCAGGGTTTTCAGAGGAAACTGAAAGGAGTGAAACACCCACTAGATCCTGCCTCAGATCATCTGAAAAGCTCAGCTGTTTCTTCATCCTCCTCTCCGTGTTTTACATTTGCTCGTGGTGGTATTTCTCCCTGAGCTCCTGGGAGGCCAGGCTCGTTGCCAGGTCTGTTTGTACACACTGCCAGGGTGGGTTTGGGTTGTTGGCCAGTTTCCCTGTGTCCTGGCTTTCCCTGTAGCCCGGAGCTGAGGCAGCCCCAGTCACCTTCCAGCAAAAGGCTGGTATGGCCTGGCAGGGCCCTGTCTCTGAAGGGCTCTGCAGGCCAGAGACCCTAGGTCAGACCCTAAGGGGCAGGGGCGTGGGGGGCACCTTGAAGAGTGATGTCTTGAGACAGACAAGATATGGAGACTTGACAGGCCTGAAGAGAATGAGGAAAAGAAATCTTCCTCACTGCACAGTTAAGACAGAAAAACAAGAGTCTGTAAAAACAGGAAGAAATTACAGCAGAGCATGCTGGTGTGCTGTGTGGTTCCTGTGCTGGGTTTATCAGGAACATTCAAGACCATTGTGTTTCTAGTCTCTTGGCTGTCCATGACGAACACCTGAGTCTCTCCCTTTCCCACAGGTGTATCTTGCAGCTTGCCCCAGCCTCAGAAAGGATCTCTGGTTGCAGCACTGTGTGTTTCCGCCAGGTTACACGGTGTGGCTGACTGTGTTTCCTGCCCACGTGTGTTTCCTGAGGAAGCTGCCATCAGTCAGGGATGCAGGGAGACATGAGTGGCAGGGGGAGCAGGAGGATTGGGTGCTGGGATGGCAGATCCAAAATAAAACTCTGGACTCCTCTGATAGTCAGGGGAGAGAAATCACCATATACAGAACCTGATTCCTTGTGTCCTTGCGCACATGCAAAAAGAAGATCAAGCAAAACACCTTTTCAGTGCCTGTTTCTCTCTTAACTACAAAGGGAGCCCAGTTGCTTAACAGAGAGAAGAGATGTGAAAAGCCCTGAAATCAGGTGGTATTAATCCCACCACAGCTTTAGAAATCAAGGCAATTTCACACAGGGGCTTGATATATGGCACTTGTATGTGGACACAATTATGTGTGGAGACACTAGCATATGTAACATTATACCAGTGTGCACGAGGAACTGTCATCCTCAAGATGGTATAAACATACCCTTAATAGCTTTACCATCATATGGCCACTTAGTACTTAAAACTGTGCAAAACACCAGAATGTCTTTAAAGAGTCATCAGGATAATGCCCAGAAGTGATCGGGGATCTGCCAAACCCCAAATTGGAAGAGTGTGGGGACACGAGGCCTCATCTAGAAGTCATGCATGTGCCACATTTTTTTTTCTTTTTTAGTACAAAGTGCCTTTGATTAGTCATTGACCTGCTTTAGAAGTTGCACTGCTACCACTCAAGCTGTGAGTGGAGCACATATTTAAATATAATAGACTCTGCAATCATTTTAAAACTGGCCTAGATCTGGGCCCATGGGGAGCTATAACTAATTTGATAGAAGCTGTAGCTTCTAAATAGAACCACCTAAGACCTCTCCAGAGTTCAGCTATGGGGTTCACTGTTCCAGCACAAACTCTCAGCTCAGCTCCCCTGACTTCTTCACAGCCCTTCTCAGCAAACTGAGGCCGATTTGGGGGCAGCAGAAATCAGTTTCCTCATGGGTGTCCTTCCCAGTGGGAATTACGAACCAGAGGGAGGAGGGGAATTATGATTTCAACTCCCCAAGCCGTTGAAGGGCTGCATTTTTGCACAGTTTTAGGTCAAAGCCATATGCAGCTCCACAGCTTTGGCTGTGGTTTGCCTTAGGGTTTTTTTGAGCTAACTGCAATAGTGACTGATCCAAAAGGTAGGAGGAAGTAAAGCCACTGTATGTTTTAAATCTTCTATACTGGAATGGTTTTTGCAGTGTGCAAGTCCCATTTTTAATGTCAGAAGCACTTCCCACCTTAGATTTTCACTTCTTCAGCACTGACTAAACACCTCTGAAAACTCAGCACTAAATATCTGCCTTTTGTCTGCAGGCACAACACTGTCAAGCAATTAGATTTGTGGATCTGTAGTGATTTTGGTTGAATTATTTGCAATAGCAGGTACTCCTGTACCTTCCAGACCAGAACATCACAGGGGCTGGCTCTACAGAGTGAACAAAACTTCAGCTGATGGTGAGTGGCACTTCAATGCTACTGAAGCAAAAGCATCAGCCTTCAGACAGCACCATAGCTGAGATTGCCTTGCCCATCTCTGATGTCTGCTGAAGTGGAAATCAGCCACTGCCCCAGGCTCTTTATTCAAATTTAATTTCTTTCAAATTTCATCTGTTCCCTCTTCAAAAAAAAGGTTTAATGGAAGCTTTGTGTGAGAGTGCTGCTGTGTTTGCCTCTCTTTCCCACTCCTGTACCATAGTCTAAATACCGCAAATCCATGAAGGAAAGAGACAGTAAAGCAAGTGTTAGTGATACTGAGTTCTAGGATAATTTTTATTCACAGAATCACAGAATGGTTGGAAGGGACCTCTGGAGATCACTTAGTCCAGCACCCCTGCTAAAGCAGGTTCACCTAGAACAGGTTTCATGGGATCATGTCCAGGCAGGTTTGAATATTTCCAGAGAAGGAGACTCCACAACCTCTGTGGGCAGCCTGTTCCCCAGATTCTCTGTCACCCTCGCAGTAAAGAAGCTTTTCCTCATATTCAGATGGAACTTCCTGTGTTTCAGGTTGTGCCCATTGCCCTTATCCTGTCACTGGGCAGCACTAGAAAGAATCATGCCCCATTCTCTTGACACCTTCCCTTAAGACACTTGGATGCATTGATTGCCCTCCCAGCCATCTATTCTCCAGGCTAAACAGGCCCAGCTCCATCAGCCTTTCCTCATAGGAGAGATACTCCAGCTCTCTCATCATCTTCACAGCCCTCCACTGGACCTGCTCCAGTAGTTCCTTGTATTTCTGGAACTGGAGAGTTCAGAACTGGACACAGCACTCCAGATGTGGCCTCACCAGCACCGAGTAGAGGGGCAGGATCACCTCCCTCGACCTGCTGGCCACACTCCTGCTACCACCCCAGGGTGGCCACAAGGGCACACACACTTCTGGCTCATGGACACTTCATTGTCCACCAGGACCCACTGGTCCTTCTCCACAGAGCTGTTTCCAGCAGGTCAGCCCCAGTCCGTGCTGGTGCATGGAGTTATTCCTTCCTGGTTATCCCTCCCCAGCTGCAGGACTCTGCACTCGCCTTACTGAACTTCTCTCCAGCCTGTCCAGGTGTCACTGAACAGCAGCACAAGGCTCTGGGGTACCAGCCACTCCTCCCACTACAGAACCACCAGCAAACTCACCGAGGGCACACTCTGTCCCTTTGTCCAGGTCACTGTGACCCAGGTGAACAGACTGGGCCAGTACTGACCCCCAGGAACACCTTGAGCTGCAGCCTCCAGCCAGGCTCTGTGTGTGAGCACAGCCCTCTGAGCTCTGCTGCCCAGCAGGGCCCAGTCACCTCCCTCTCTGCCCACCCAACACACGCTTCCCGAGCTTGCCCATGAGGATGTGGTGGGAGATGGTGCCAACAGCCCTGATGAAGTCGAGGAAGACAACGCCCACTGCTCTCCCCTCAGCTACCCAGCCAGTCATGACATCACAGCAATCAGGCTGGTCAAGCATGATTTGCCCTTGGTGAGTCCATGCTGGCTCCTCCTGATCACCTTCTTTTCCTCCTCATGCTTAGAGTAGTTCCCTGCAGTTCACTGGGTCCTCCTTCTAGCCCATTTTGAATACTGAGGTGACATTGGCTTTCCTCCAGTGCTCAGGCACCTCTTGTGTTCTCAATGACCTTTCAAAGATGATGGAGAGCAACAACATTTGCCAGCTCCCTCAGCACTCGTGGGCACATCCCATTGGGCTCCTTGGATGTGTTTGTGACAATTTTGCCTAAATGAACTCTAACCCGATCCTCCTCAAACAGTGGGAAGTTCTCATTTCTCCAGGCTTTCTCTCTTGCTGCCAAGGTCTGGGATTCCCGTCACCCACCTCTTGCAGTAAGGACTGAGGCAAAGAAGGCATTCAGTAGCTCCACCTTCTCTGTATCCTCTGGCATCAGGGTGCCCACCTCATGCAGAAACAGGCACACATTTTCCTGTTTTCTTTTTGCTACTTATTCATTGCAGATGGTGCTACAACACGCATTCTGAATCCAGTGCTGCACAGATGACCAAATATTCCACATAGGTAAGGTTCACCTATAAAAACATAAATATCAAGTGCAACTTATTTGCTAACTTTTTGCATCAAATGAAAGCAGACATTCCTAAAATGTTGATTTTGTTATGCCCTCTCCACACCAGCACAATCAGTGTTGCAAAGTCTGCAATATTCATAACGAACTCCTCATCCCTTAGACCCTTGCCATCAGAACTGCATCATGCCCTTTCTTGCCTGGGGCACAGGAATTATGCAAAAGGGAGACTTTCCCCCTGGATTTGAATGAAGGATGGATGTGGCTCACTTTACATGCAGACAGGGTTAATTTTTTCTTCTTCCTGCATTCTTTCGAGCAGCCATCCCAGGGAAGTGTCATATTACCTTACCTCTCACTCCTAGGCTTCTAAGTTGGACCTGGATTTGAATTTCCCTGGCATTAGAGAGGAGCCTCAGTGTTCTGGTTTGGGTCCGTTGCACAATGGTGGGTGGGAACTTCACATGAAGGGAGCTGGATTTGCTTATTCCCCTTCCAGCCTCTCGTTTTGCACAGATTCTCTGTCTAGTCTCCCCCTTTTGTGCAGCTGCGGAAGATACGAGGACGAATCACTTCTTTAAAGAGGAAATGAAGCATTGCCTTCCCACGGGAGAATTCCTGAAGACAGAAAGACAGGGTGGTTAGCACTGCAGCCTTGTCCTGGCTTGCCTACACATGAAAGTTATTTCAGAATAAGCCAGGGGTTGAATGTAAAGCAGCACAGGCATTCCACAACTGCTGTGTGTGCTGCTGGAATCTCAGCAGAAGCAATGGGCCGAAGTAGCTGCATGCTGATTCATTGGGACTCCCCTGCGTCTTCGTTAGCTGTGTCCAACAGAAAGAAACAGGCAAAGGTTTTTGGTACAAGATATACAAAAGCAGAAGTAAACTGTTACAGAATAGTCAGGATTAAATAAAAAATTCTTATTTTCCTAACTTTATAATACTGAAGCAATGAGACATCTCTAGGACTCCTTTCAGAGTAGAATGAGAAATCAAGAGGAAGATACATGGAAAGGTGACTTCAAACCACTTTGTTCCTTCTGGGTCCCATAGCAAACATATTTCAGTCCTGCCTGTGCCCCCTTCAGCTGCACCATGCCTGGCTCTAGCACAGCCAGTGGAAGCTCACAGACACTCTTCACCACTTGAAAGGCACACTGTGGTGCATGATTGCTCGAAGGAGCCCCATCAGAGCCCACAAACATCTGCTCCATTTCCCACATCGGCACAGGTGCAATCCAAACACTGCCTGGCATCAGTTTAGCCAGATTTCACCCGAGTATTCTATGCTAACCTGAAGTATCAGGTTTACAGAGATGGCTTTCAACAGAAATTTCATGTCCACCTTTTCCTGAGCAGTCTGGCACTGCACCTTTGACTCCAGCTCCACCCCTCCCAGCTGCTTGCTGCAGGACAGAGGAAGGGCAGGCAAACAGGCATAAACCCCGCCCGGAGAGTGGCGAGGCACTGGCACAGCTTGGCCAAAAGCTGTGCCTGCCCCATTCCTGGGAGCATTCAAGCCAGGCTGGATGGGGCCCCGGGCAACCTGGCCAAGTGAAAGGTGTCCCTGCCCATGGCAGGGTGCTGGAATTAGATGATCTTTAAGGTCCCTTCCAACCCAAACCATCCTGTGATTCTACAGTAATATGTTGGAATGAAACGTTTTCAGAAGAGTGGCTGCTGAAATGAACACCATTCAGTGTGTTCAGCATAAAATTAAATATCTTTTTAACATACTCTTTTCCCCCAAATGTGGTAGACTCCAAACTCTTCAGCTGGCAGAAACAGAAGCGCTTTATTCCCCCCAAATTTAGGAAATATTTCTCCTGGATTTATAATTATACACATGTATAGAATGTGATCAGAGACTAATGAACAAAATTTAATGTAACAATGGCTTAAAGACTTGTCTGGGTTTTTTTTTCCCCAAGAAGTCCCAGGCTATGTCTTTACCTGGAATAAAAAATGTATTTTAATGTACCTATAAAGTCCAAATTAGTTTTCCTACTGTTCTGCCATAAACTGACTGCTAGAACAGGAGTTAGGTTCAATTTTTAGAGGGTCTATCCAAAAAAATAAGAACACTTAGGCATTTTTTGAGCTTCCATGGAGAAATCTGGGGAAACTGCATTATATTACCTGTGCCTCACTTTGTGAAACACCTCCAACTGTGAGCAATAAGGTAAAAAGTGTATTTGAACAGACATAACATTTTTGGAGGGGGATGAAAGAAAAGCTCAATAAATCACATCAATTTGGCAAATCTGAACAACACTCTCCAACATCTTTCACTTGGCACATTGGCAGTAGCCATGGATATTTTCCCCCCTAGCTGGAACTGCTCTGCAGTGAGCAGCTCCTGCCCTCTCCCTTCCCTGCTCTCCATAGTACTTTTTCTCCAGCTCAGAGAAATACAGTCACGGAACATGCTGATGTCTTGCTCCTGTTTTCTGCAGCAAAGATATAATTCTTTAGTCAAACACATCAATTCTATAGAGGTAAAGCTTCAAAAACAGACACACGCACAGTGCTCCAGAGAAGATGTACCATCTGCCTTCCCCTCTCCTCCTCCTCCTCAAAGGAAGGAAGAAAGAAATGTAGCAGAGGCTTAGCTCTTCATTACCTGCTTGCACTGACATTCATGAGATTCCCTGCAGGATTTTTCTTGCTAACCAGGCAGCATGAACACCCACAAAAATTGGCAAGGAGATGACTTTTAACTCATTTTCACAAACTGGCTCTCTTTCAAGTAGACAGTGTCTCTCTGGTATCAAACCAGAAAAAAATTTTGTTTTGCTTTCCTCTGAAAAATAGAAAAGCCAAGTAGCCATCTTTCTGTTTGCCTTGAATACTAACAGTGAAACATGATGTTTCAAGGATTAAAAGGAATTCAATTTCACCTCTCAAAGCCTGAGGATGAAGTTCCATGTTGGCCTGATCATATATTTTAGCTGAGCATTGTAAAAACCTGAAGTAGAGTTTGCTTTCTGCAGTCTCTGCCCCCTTGCCACTACTCTAGGGGTGCAGGCACTATTGCTGGCAGCAGGGAACACTCAGATGTGGAATTCAGAGCTTGGACACTGTGTCAGGAGACAGCTGTCACTGCTACACCAGTCGTTAGAGTGCAACATTATGCATCCACATGATAGTTGTATCCTGGAAAAATCAGAATTGGTACAGAAGCAAAAACATAACTTTGTTGCGATAGGTTTTTTGGATTGAGAAAAGTTAAACCATCTCCTTCAGGAAAAAAAAAGAAACTCAGAAAATAAAACAAAATAAAACCAACCAAACTTCTTTTATCCAATGTACCCTGAGTAAGGAAATTTACTCTCTTGGCAGAACTATACAAGGTTTGACAAGGCTTGAGATAGACTTGACAGATGATTCAGATCAGAAACACAAAGAAGCAGTGGGTAAGAAAGTAGTGTTGTAGAAGTGTGGCTGCAGAGTTACTCAGTACAGGAAAGCATGTGCATTCTCAGATAATATTAATCTTAATTAGCTTTAATTTAAGTCAATTTGTTGTCTGGGTGCTACCAAGAAGTGTTATGCCAAACAGGTTATCCGAGATATTTCCCTGTCTCGGAATGGGTACTTCTGGACTTTGAGTTACAACTTGGCTGATTTGAGTCTTTCAGGGCAGTGAGCTTCTGCAGCTGCATGTAGGAAGTGGCATGTTTGAGAGACAGCAAGCAAGCTCTGCTTGGAAATGACCAAATTTGCTGTATGCTATCTCTTTTGCATGGCCCCTATTGCAAGATCAGCTAGGAAGGCTCTGGGAGGAAGCAGCACCCAACAGAATTACATGATTGAGGCTTTTTTGAGTTACTGGAAGTCTTCCACAGCCTGAAGAAACAGCTGCAGTTTATTGCATCAATAAGAGTACAGTTTACATTAGAAAGTAAAAGTATGTTGTTTGTTCCAGGAAATTATTGCCATAGCTTGACACCACTTACTACTTTCAAGGTGAAGAGCAATATCACTACCTTGTAGTCATCAGCAATAATTCTGAACAGCTCATCAGCCTTAATATCTCCTGTGTCAGACAGGGAAGCTTTGACTGCAATTGCTACCTTTTACAAGTGCAGATAGCAAGTAAGCTCCTGAATATTGGCAACAGTGGGATGGATGACACTTTTGTGTTGCTACAAATATATGCAGCACTGGAATCAGTTACCTTCCACCACTTTGTCTTGATCAAGCATGAGATTTTAACTTGCCATAGGAATTTATGTGGTTGCCTTTTACCTATACTTGTCAAAAATATTCTAAGAAATATCAGTGTTTCCTGTTTAAATACCCTCTATTTCCTGGCTTCTTTGATGTTTCTCCAAGGCCATGTTAGGTATGGGTCTTGCTCCAGGTAAGCACCAGTTGAATCAGCTTGTCTTGAGTGTGCTTAGTTAGCTCCAGATGGTCCTGCCACTGCATCTGGCTGCTCTTTGCTTCAGGTTCAAGATGAATTCAAGATAAATCTGTTGTTTAGATTTACCACCACTTCTGGCCTGGACATGGTCTAGAAACAAGAAGAGATTCCTTCTATTTCATTCATCTGTGATGAAGGTTTGAACCCGAACTCCAAATCCACATACTCCAGTCACTGCAGATATTTGCATTTTGATCCTACACTACAAAAGTTTTACCAGTAACTCTACACACAACTTCTCTGTAGGATGGAGAAACATTTTACATTAGCAATGGAGACCTGTTGCTGCTGACAGAGTTAAACCATCTCCCTGGAAAATTCAAGCTATCTAGCTTTTTTCACCTTTACGTGTTGTGTCTGATTTGGCTTTGAGTTCCAGGAGAGGTGCCAACAAATCTTTGTTAGTGAGAATATTGGTTTTTTTCTACCCCTGAGCCAGTGGGGCTGTGCTGGGAAAACTTGGTATCCAGGACCTGCCTAGCACGACTCCAGTCCACTTTCACCTCTCTCTGGGCAGACTTTACAACAAATGATGTGCAATATCTCACTGCAGGCAACTCACCACGTCTCCCTCCCCAGATCACTGCAGCTGCTAGGAAAACTAGTATCCCTCAAATTAGACACCTACTTTAAAGAAGAACAGTGTGCTTCACAGCAACAGACATGATAAATGCTGTGAGTAATGACAGATCCATGTGTTAACAGCACTATCAGCCACCTACTGGCTCCTTTCTTCTTTTGATAAAGGCTTTTCTCCCCTGGTTCTGCATGAAGCACATACTTGTCGTGTCAAGGTGGATCTCTCTGCAGAAGAAGTGGGAGCAGAAGGCAGAAGTTCTGAAGTCCTGACTGCAGCAGTAAAACAGGCTCAGTGCTGATCAAACAACTGAGGCTCTTTGCCTCAGTTTCCCCACTTGTAATAGGAATCATGTCTGCATTGCAATCCTACTGCAAGGTGCAGTTAATGTTTGCACAGTGGAGCTTGGGAGATACCAAACATCCCATATTCCCAGGATACACTAGTAAATCAACTGTATCTGCACAGTGAACAAAAGCAGGCACAGATGCTAGCATAATGTTATGTATTTTGGTACAAAGCGAAATAAAAACCTTGCCTTCTGTCCTCAGATTTCTTGTCAAATATCCATTGCTTCAGATGCTGAAGCAGTTAGTAATACAAAGCACATTTCTAGCCTACTTTATTTTACACTAAAAAGTGAAGAACCGTGATTGAATCTTAATACAAAAAAAGGGCTTAAGTTACAGTCTCCTGGGATCATCTGTAGCAAAGCATAATAAGTTTCTCAATATCTGACCTAATTATATCTGTCCTTCTAAGTTTTGTTTCCCATAAGAGCTAAATTTCTGGTTAAAAATAACATTTGAAATTCCTCCAAGTTCCAACAGAACTTTTTCAGCCTCTCTCAAATTTAATACCTATTTTTGCTTTAATTTTCATGCAGCTTTAAAGGTTATGGTTTGAAGGCCGGCATTCTGCTCTGTTATCCAGTTCCTAAATATGTTTGCATCAGATAAACTTGAGAAATACGGGGCAAAATCATGTTATGTGTATCTATTTCATGTCAGAAAAAATATGGCAGCTATGGAAACAAGGGACAGATACACATGGGGAAGGAAGGATGTCTTTGTGGTTGGGAAGGAATTGGCTCTGTTAGAAATGTACCTTCTGATTCTCAATCAAGGTCTCTTGACAGAAAACACCAGGCAATTCCACAGTGGTTGTTTGTATCATGTCCTACCTAAGCACCCAGTGGGAGTCACTGCCCCAGAGCAAAGGTGATGGAAGGTGATACAGGCCCCAGACCCTGTGACACATCAGTCCTGTTTGGAGCTGCCCATATCCAGGGAAGAGCTAGCAAATTGTACTACTGTTGGGATGGCAGAATCCTTCATACTCATCTCTTCCTGCTGGCCCTGTTACAGGAGGGCTGGCACAGACCTGAAGTTGGAATGCTTTGAATCTAAATCCACTTCACACAGCACACAGGCACGACAGTGGCCATTCAAGACCTTTGTGCCTCAGTTTCCCACCTGTAACCCACAGATAACACCACTGACCTTCCTGAAGAGACATTGCAAAGCTGAAGTGCTAACATTTACCAAGAGCTAGGAAGTCAGGTCTAAAGTGTTAAAGAAATACAAAGGATTATCATAAACAGTCCCACTCCATTCCCAGGGAGATTGATAATAAATAATCTTTATACAGCACCCTCCACTGTGAATAGGCCAAGAGAGTCTGCAAACAGAGATACAAACAGGATTTTTGGATGGGAAATTCAGATTAGCCCTTTTCTATTGAGAACCTTTTAAGGCCTTGTGGAAGGAAGAATCTGGAGATCAGACTAACTATTTGAACATCAAGCTTTGTGCACCTGCAGGAGTTCTGCATCCATCACAGTGGACAGGCCATAAAGCCCCATCCTGGAGGTTTATAGATGGTGCTGCCTGCTCACAAGAGCAGAGCTGGTGTGAGCTCTGCTTTCACGGTTCAGCTCACGGGAGAGGGGCGCAAGCTGAACAACAAATGCAGGTTATAATTGCCCAGTCGTTCTGCTTCAGGGGTCTGGGACACTTAAATGTCACAGCATATAAATGGGAATTGTTGGAGGAAATAGAGCAAAGTGATTTCAAAGGCATCTGAGTCCAGTGCTTTTGCTAGTTCAAAGTACAGGTTCAAGGCTGGAGCAGATTGCCTAAATTCCCTCAGAAAGAGGCAGTGAAGGGCTGGAGGATGAGGCAGCAGCTCCTCAGTGGGTCCTGTGGTCAAAAGGTCTGGTTTTGCTAGATGGGCAGCAGCACAGTTTGGTGGTTATGATATTCCCGACGGATGCGTGCATTTGGATCCCTGCAGGCTCTGCAGTTTCACTGGCCTTGCCTTAGCCATGAGCTTATTCTGCTGGTGCAAAACCTGAGTGCAAGCTCTGAATCCTAATATAACTTAAGCATTTGGCTTTTCCTTAAGAATTCCTGTAAGGGACACATTCATACCTTTCCTGTGTGCTGCCTTAGGACCAGGGGCTGCTGTGAGCGCCCAGCTTTAACTGCAGCACTCTGCTATGGGGAATTCAAGGCAGAATCAACCAAAGGCTCCTCAGAAGAGCTGGTGGCACTGAGAATTGCTATCCTGAGAACAAGGGGCCAGGGCTGAGTTGCTCCTGCCACAGGAAAGGGGAAGGAAGGGCAGCACTGTGATGGAAAACCAGGCTTGCTACTGCCACCCCTGCTGCAGAGACAGGAAGGGTGAAGACAGAAATGCTGTTGCAGGATGGGGCCCTTCCTTTACCCCCAAGAGCAAACACTGCCCTGGCTCCCTGCACTCCTGTGCTGGCCACTGCAGCCATGAGCACCGAGCACCAAGCCTGGCAGAGTCCAGGAAGAGTTTGAGCAATGCTCTCACACACCCACTGTGACCCTTGGGGATGGTGCTGAGCAGGGCCAGGAGATGGACTCGATGATCCTTGTGGGTCCCTTCCAACTCAGCTTATTCTGTGATTCTGTGATTCTCCAAGCCTTGTTTCCCAGGGCTGATGCCTTGTGCTGCTGTGACAGCCTGAAGTCCTGTGCCTGTGCTGTTTGTGCCCAGCCCTCACCCCTGTGGGGAGCACGTGGCAGTGTACATTTCTCTGGGGAGCTGGGGACTGCATCTGCAGCATGTCTGCACTTGGTGCCAAAATCCTGTCTAGCCCTGGCAAAAGGCTTTGCTAATATCTAATAACTGCTTGGACTAGATGATCTCTGTAGGTCCCTTCCAACAGAACTACTCTAGTCTAGCCTAGTCTAGTCTAATCAAGTCTGTCCTATATCTCAGAGCCATCTTACTCTTCCCAGTGCTAGGATCCTGTACAGCAAGCACTTTGCAAAATGTCTGGAATCAAGGCCTCCCTTCCAATGTCAGAAACCATTATGGGGTGGCTGGGGCTGGGAGCAGAGCATCTCACGTTCATCCCCAGAACAACAAAACCACTGGGCAAAGGAGGGAAGAAGGCAAGACAGCAGAGCTGGGCTTTACTTACATGGCATTCCAGCTAGTTGAGGAATAGAATACAGCAGTGGTACCCTGGCTCACTTTTAATGCAAAGGGGATGTTACCTGTGAATTAAATACAATGTGCTTCTGGTCTCAATTTTCTAGCTATTCTCCCCTGTATAAGGTGTTGATCTGACTTTTTTTCTTTTATCCATCTTCTTTTTTTTTAAGAGTAAAATATAGTAGAAATTAAGGATCCTAGACACTTCTGAAGGTTTAAGTAGCCCAAATTTTGGAAAGGGGGGGGGAGGAGGTTTCACTAAGATGTTTTCTAATTAAAAATGGTTTGCAAGCACTGAGCCCATGATGTTCTTTGATGATCTGTCACAGCTCTACCACTTTGGGAAGCAGTACATAGGGAAACTGTTATAGAAAAGCCAGTGAGATAAATCTTGAAATAATTTTACCAACATTAGGCATCCTATTTTAGGAAGAAACTGAAGAAAGGAATTTTTTTTTACATAAAATATTGACATTTCCAAAAGCAAGATATTCATAGGTGATGAGACTGATTTACAGCAATAGTGCACACAAACATTCACTTGCTCCTAGATTGTGAGCAGGAATGTCAGACTTATTTCTAAATTGGGCAATTGCACCTGTATGTGTAACATTCCAAACATAGTAGGTGCTTCTTACTCTTTCCCTATGTCTGATTTTGAAAAATCTGTTCCTTGCTAGATTGAACTCCTTGCTTCTCAAGTATCTCCTCTAAATACAAGTTTGCATGTGACATTCATCCAGGAGATCTCTGCAGGTTCAGTTCTGATGCTGTACTTTCAGACGTTATTTGTTTTCATTCTTCCATAACATCTTTCAGTCCTCCCCTTCATTTCTATCTAGCTCTCAATAAACCTTTATGATCCTCATATGCTGTTTTCATAGTTTCTCCAATCACCTCTTTGAAGGGGCTGGACAAGCTAGACCATCTCTCAAATGATACAAAACATTTTCCTAATGTGGATATTATGTGTGCCAAGAAATTCCTGAATCAGTTTGAGTACTCCCATACTGCATTCATGAATGTCAGCAGCAGTCACAGGAGCTGTCTGTCCTTGCTGGAGACTCCTTATTCCCAGGAAGGATATTTTGCACCTTAGGTTACCACATCTGCCACTGCCAGTTCTAATAAAGAGTTTCCCATCCCTCAAGAAGAAATATTTGATCACCCACCCAAAGCCCATCAGGACTAATTCAGTATCTAAGCAACAATTCAGATAGCAAATGTTGGGGGGGGGGGGGGGGGGGAGAGGAGTGTGGGAGGAGGAATTTATGGCCCAATACTGTCCCAATGTCTCTTTTTAACAATGACCTTTTTTTCTGCTTCTTGTCTAGACCAAGTTCTGATCACCCAGGAAAGGCCAGAGCAAAGACACTTTAAGCAGAGAGACATAAAACCAGGATGTGTCCCATGGTAACTTTGGATTTCCAGCAGAGCTGCTCTTGGCTGTTGGGAGAGCCTTTACACAATCACTGTTCCTCTGCTCCCTTCCCTCCGTCAGCACCCGGCTGTCCCAGCCGCCTGGGGCCGTGCGTGGCCGAGGTGCGAAGCTGTGCTGGCCTGGGAGCTCTGCTGTGCCTGCCTGGGGACAGAGCCCTGCCCTCTGCACCCTCTGAGCCTGCTGTTCCCAACTGCAGCAGGGACGCTACGGGAACGAGGGCTTGTTCTGCTATCTCTATTTGTGAGAACGTTCAAATACCAAAGTTAAATCCAGGCTTATCCTCTCTTTTCTTTACATAAAAGCTTCCACTCAAAGCAGATGTTCTCAAATCTATTATCTTCTGTATTTTTCATATTGGTTCTAATTTTTCCCACGTTGCTCAAAGCTCTATCCTCAGGTGACTGTTCTCTGAGCTTTCCCAGCTCAGCTTTACCTTTCAAATAAGATTTATCCATTAAAAAACAATTCTACTGCTTTTTGCAGCTATCATTTTGTCACATATGGATTTATTCAATAAATGCTTTTAATAGCAACATTTCTAGGCTTTGTTTGTCAAGAGCTGCCAGGCTTTTACAAGCTAGGGTTGGCACAGACGCTGAATTGCCTCTCTGTACCCAGGGGAGAGTTTCCTGCTGGTCATGACAGAGGTCCTGCACACACAAGTAAATGAAAGGAAATTAAAAATATGGGTAGCTACATAATTCACAGCCAGTAAATGGTGAAGAATATCAGGCTTCCAGCAACTTCTGGACCTCAGCAAAGCTTCTAGTAAAAGCAGGGATATGTGATTTTAATTTGCAGTTCCAAGAGCTACTGAAAACCTAAAAGCCCAGTTTCAACACAAGCACCAGGACAGGGAACTGTATAAAGGCCATCAGCAAGAGCAAATTCAGCCAGCCCAAGGGCATTGGGAAGTAACAGCTGACAGGACAGAAGAGAGGTCAAGATCAGTATGCCAAAAATCTTTCATTCACTGGTCAGCCTGAAATTAAACAGCATTGCTGTTGCCTGCCTGCTGCATGCTGCGGGGCAGTGGGTGTCCAGTATTTGTGTCTTGGTGCACCCAGCATCCACCCATGCAGGACTTCATGGGTGTCTCCCTCTGTTCTGTTTCCCCAGTCCTTTCTGAGGTCTTCAGATGTCTATTGCTAAAGTGTCCTCCTTGAAAGTGGCACAGTACTAAGTTTGTCTAAAGCAAAACCAAAAGAAAAAAGAAAATACATTTCTTAGTATTATTTTTTAGGTTTTTCAAGAACTCTGAACTTGTTTTGGTGCATCTTTTGCTTTCTTTCAATGAAATATTTAATACAATCAGACATTAATAAGATTTCTTTTTGCTCATCTTCCCCCATTCTTTCCATACTTACCCATTCAGTCCCACAAGGACTTATTAATTAAATTCTCTCAGTACAGCGTTATATCTCTTTGACTATCTCTATTTTCTGTACTGCAGCTTGTGTACATTGTAGAGAGGAACTAGAGAGAGCAAAGAACCAAATAAGAAGATCCCTCCAGGAATACAGTATTCGATTATACAAAGAAAACCAGCAGTTCCGATTGCTCATCCTTATTTCCCAGAGGAGGCCTCAAATGTCTTTGTTCTTTGGCTCTTTAAAAAGAATTTCTTTTTCTGGTAAAATCATTTTACCTGTGAAGCACAGGTCAAGCTTTTGGTCACATTCACCTGCTTTTCCATTAGCAGCTGTTACAAATTGTTCTTCTCCATGCTCGGCCTCCAACAAACAGCTTTGGGGTATTTTGCAGCTCCCCATGGCTTTGTGCCTGGGCTCCAGGACTTTCCACCAGAACTGGGTTTCCAGGGGGGAACATGGCCTCATGTGAACCACACAGCGGGCTCTTCTCACAAACATCAGAGTGTCATAAATGTGTTATTGCTGACAGCAGTCATGATGAGATCCTGGAGAGGCCAGGAAAAGAATGAGCCCTAAGCCCCCTCTCATCTCCTGAAGGGCTGTACCTGTTGTATGGACAAAGAACAACTTCTGCTCCTGGAGTTGTCAAAGTCATCTCCTCCAGTGCTAAAGTGACCACAAATAACAGAATAAGTCCTACAAACTTAAATGGGAAGTACAGTAGTATATATAATTAACCGAGCATTTCAAGCTGCGAACTTCTTGTCTCCTTGAAGTCCACAAGTTGTATGACTCACAGCCATCACACCTAGGGTATATGTGCACACATATACATGTCTTGATATGTTCAGTATTTTGTTCTTGTCTAAAAGTAAGGTTGCAAAATTGAATGGGAAAATACATTTGCTCCCTTACACTGGTATTAGCTCCAGTTTACCATCTCCCAGCTAGCTAGATATTGTATCATTTATGTTGGATCTCCCCCAAGATTAATGGCATCATCTGTACAATGTTAACAGCCTAATCTTGCTAAATCTTTGTTTTGAAATTTGATTGTGCCTGATCTTCATTATTTTAATTGTTTAATACATTATAATTAATTAGATCTAACAGACTCCAATTCAGCCCAAGATATTCGCATCTGTCTGCAAGCTGTGGGCAGCACAAGACAAACCAGGCTGATTCCAGGCTGGCTTTTCAGTCCAGAGACCAGGTACTATTTTTGCCACTGTCTTATCTGCAGGCAAGTCATCTATCTTTCTGTTTCTCCAAGGGATTCCAGCTTGCTGTGTTTATAGCCTAAGTGGATCTCAGCAGAGGTTGACATCTTTACACACAAGTGTTATGGAAGCAGGAATGACAACCCACAGCCCACCCCATACACAGCTGCCTTCTGAGGGGGACTGGCTCCTGTTTAAACTGAGCACAGCAATAAAGACCGTGAACGTGGACGCTTGTGAACATGTATGTGGTTCAGCACAAAACATGGAAACCTCTCTTTCCTCCCCATCCACCTCATGTCAAGCTCTGGCAAGATTTTGGTACTTCCCAGAGGACAGACTTTCTGCCCACACCTCTTGCTGTGCATGACAGAGCCCCATCAGAGCCGTGTCAGTTTTTTCCTGAAAATGCTGCTGCTGTTGCTGCTGCATGCACAGGCCTGGCATCCAGATCCTTAGCACCATGGTGCAGTGGTGCATCTTCCTTCTGCCCACATCCAGGTTGAAGTGAAGAATTTTTTTTTTGTTGGGGATTAAGAGCTAGTTGTTTCTTCCACAGGTAGAGCTGTGAGAAGAGCAAGCTTTCCTTTCCAACAGTGAATGAAGTTGCCTACCTTTTCTTCCCCATCACCTTAACATAGCACTTCAGTGGGAAGAGCACTCAGCCAGGACATGGAGGACTCAAATTCAATTCACTCCTCCACCTCAGAGAAGGGAAATCCATTTCTTCAGGGCACACTCTTGCTATCAGTCTCCACAAGGGGATCTTTAGCTCCTGCTTAATGTTTGTCATATTTGTCCAAAAATTAATAACAGAGTATTGATCCTAGAAGCAACAGCAGCCTGCTGGTCTGCTGTCCAGAGCTCACAAACAAGGGTGAAAAGATTTGGTTTTGCTCTGTGCCCTAAGGACTACTTTTGCATCTTATCTGGTGATTACTGTATAAAATAAATTCAGGATATCTTTCCGAGGAGCATCAAGGTTCCCTAGCACCCTCCTTGCAGCAGTAAGCAGAACGGTGAAAGACCAAACCCCTCTCACAAATAACAAATCAGACCTTGACTGAATTCATCACAAAAAAGAAGATGGGAAGAAACAAACATATGCAGAAACCTGCTGCTGTCACCTCCACAAGAAAACCACATGTCAATGCCCCCCAGGCTGATAAAAGACATTCCCTGTGGTGCTGTGGGCAGCCAGCTGCCCGGGGTCCCTTGACAGTAATGAACAGATGCTCCAAGGAAGACACAACAGGTGTGACATGAAAAGAGCAGCAGGCACTTGGTCCAGCAAAGATGCCCCCACAAGGTTACAGAACAAGCACCCACCAGTACCACACCTCAGAAATACTGCCTTTGCAGTACCCATGGCTTTGTGGCAGCCAGCCTTCTCTAGAAATGTCTAATCAAGATTAATTAAGTCCCTCCCCCCAAAACCTCAGGAAAAACATTATCTTACTTGGGGATCTTGGTACAAAAGAGCAGAGAAAAGGATCTCTAGCAAACATGGAGATTGATTTCAAAACACTACAGGGAAAAAAAATGTACCTGCTGTGTTTTTGAATCCCTTTAATAATTGTTAGATCTGTAAAAATATTCAGTTAGAACAACTGTAATCAAAATAATATACTGTGTGTTTTTGTCATCTTGTTTAGGGATGCTTTTCCACTCTCAAAACAGCACAGGCTTGGTTTTAGGTAGAGACGCTTTTCTTCTTGCAATGTACTTTTCCTCTGAAGAAAATGTGCTTTCAAATTATATGCAGGATGGGTTCATGAATTTGAAGCAGTTTCCAGGCTGTTAGGGGTGCAAAGGGAGAGTTTGTGGCGCTGGGGCCAGGTATGCTCACATCCACCCCAGTAGCCATGACCACAGACTGGGAGGAACCCAACAGGAGCTATTGCAGCCATGGGAGAATTTGTCAGAGCAAGAAGCTTGCTGGGGAAGGGAGGAGCAAGCCAAAATCACCAGCAAGGCTGGTCTGTGGGAGGAAGATCACAGCAGGAGGGAGAGCGGGAATTTTTGGCTGGTGGCAAAGCACCAGGCACAGGAAAAGAGCACTTCAGTGCTGCATATATCCAAATAATGTATTGAGCAGTCCTCAACCGCCCTCTGAGCTGCTATGCCATATTTACTTGGGGAAGTGATCTGCTGGGGATATAGATTGTTGTAGGAGTGTCAGAGTGATGCCAGGGAATGTGTGAGCCAGGGGCAGGACATGCCAAGCAAACTCCCAAATCTTCCTGGGAATGGCACACTGTACAAGTGCCAGGAGAGGATTCATTTACAGCTGAGGTGAAGGTACGTCAGCCAAGCTTGTTACCAAAAACCTGCAGGAAAAATCTTCCCTGAGCTGTGTCCAGATGCCAAGGAGTAGGTTTGGTGTCACAGACCAAGTGCTCACACACCGAGAACTCAAAAGCTTCATCAGAAAGAGAGCTCCTAACTGTGCTTTCCTCATCACCAGCTACCAGCAGGAGATGGAGAAAACAAAAAGTTCGGAGTCAGAGTTTCTTCATCAGTGGTGAGCAGCTGTAGCACAGACTGCATTGACAGACAGATTTAAGCCTGGAATTCAGGACATTTTGAGAACTTCCTGCCTGAACATCAACCATAGCTCTAGCTGGGCACCTCCAAATCTCCACTTTGTCTTGTAAACTGCTTCTTAAAAAAACCTCTACCCCATGTGCTTTCTGATAGTTGCAGGATACAGTACAGATCTTTCTACATCCCATGAGATTATCTATGAATCTCATCTGTAGTAGTGATTTTTACTACTTCTTTTCTTCAGCCAAATTTTGAAACTAGATAGGCTTCATTCTTTTATTACCCTCCTTCTTTTCTGTTTTCACAGTAAGTGGAACATTTTCTTCAGCAGATTTTTTTCCCCAAATCTTGTCCCTCCACCTGTTCTTCTTAGAAAGGCACCTAATCTCTGCTTTTGAGTTCTGAGCTTTCCTTGTGCACACCATCTTCTCTGAATAATTGGCCTAATCCATAGCCTAGCAAGTCTTTCTGTGTGCTGCCATCTCCAAACAACATTTTGCATTTGCAGGCCTGAGCTGTAACCAGCTCTGGTGACAGTTTTTCTGTGAAGGAAGAAAAATGACAATGTAAAATCTGGAGCTGATCAACAAATCTGTTGGTGAAGCTCAGAGCAACTCGCAGCATTCTGAAGTTAGTCTACTGCTATTATTGCTGCTCACATGCTGCTTATCGTATCACAGAGATCATCTGGTTACAGCCTAGTTGCACTCTCAATTAGCCAACCCAGAAGTCTGCCAAGTTTGAAAAAAAACAAAATAGTTTAACTGAGAAGTGAGACATTAACTATTCGAGAGATAATATCATATATGAACTTGGTAGTCTTGTTCAGGAGTTTAACCTTTTTCTCATTGAAACATCCTTTTCAAGTTAAGTAATACAAAAAAGAGAACCCAAAAGTTGGGAGAAAAAAAAAAAAGAGTGTCTGCCTTGTGAGACCTTAGGCCTAGATTTTTTCTTCAAAAATCTTTCTTTGGGGCTTAGGTTTCAAAGTCTGCCCTAGATAAATGACAAGAAAGATTGGCTTGGTAACTCTGGCACTAGCTTGCAAATATGATCTCAGCCCCTTTTTCAGCCTCAGGTTTTTTCATATGGCCACAGGGAAATCATATGGACATTTGCTTGAGAGCTCTGCTCTACAGAGCCTTTCCCTGCAGGACTGGCTGTAGATGTCAATTTGCTGCTGACCTTTAAACAACTGTAAAACTGTAACTTGGCCACATTGCAAGTACTCCCACTAATTTTATACTTCCTGGGGCTTATCTATTATGCAAAACCAGTCAGGTTTCACAAGCTGGGAGTTGTGTAGAAGAGCAGCATTTATCACAGCCCAGTACTATACATGTGTGTAGTCTTTGTTTTGACATCAGCTCAATTGTGTCCTGTTTAGATAATTGACCAGAGAAGAACTACAAAAATTTCCAGGTTAGATAAGTTATCCATCTTCTGGAAGAATCTGACAGAAAAGACAAAGGAGGCAGGGCGTTTTTCTTGGTTTCTCCAGCTAAGTTGATTTGTAAAATATACAATGCTCACATGTTTTCTAGAGTAATACAGACCCTGTGGGACAGTTGTAAAACTCCATACTCCATATAAGAATACTATAAGAATATTATAAATAGTACATTGCAATGTACTATTTGAAATGTGTGTATAGATTTAAAAAGTAATAATTTGCTTCATTCTAGTTAGCCTCTCTTAAACTGGATTCATTAGTTCCCACACACAACAGCTGGGTCTTCAAAATGTCAGGTAGCTGCCAAAGGGGCATGATAAGAATCCACAAGTGTTTCAGGAGTATAAATTTCAAAGCAGGAGACTCCCCAGTCAGGATGGGAAGGGGTAAGTACCAATTAGTTCTGTTACAACTATTGACAGGAGCACATCCTAGCAGCCTGGTTGAACTTCTTGGATGAAGAACCAGCCAGCCACTAACTGGCTCACACCAGGGGATATGTGAGACCTCATTTCTAAATCAGACGGGATTCTTAGACAGGTTAAGTTACAGGAATTGATGCTGAGCCAGGAGAGCAAAGGGAATACAAAGATAGTGACAGACTCCAGAGATCCTGGGAGGAAAAAAGGCGTTCAGGCCCAAAAGGAGGAAGAAGAGGTAGGGCAAGAGAATCACGTTGTTCTGTAAGAAATTAAACAAACAAGGTGGGGTTTGATTGATTGTTTTCAGAGATTAAAGTTCCTTGTCTCCTAAAATCTCCTCTGCCATTACATCCTCAGGTTCTCTTCCAAGGCCCACTGTCTATAGGGTGCATGCTGTGCTCAATCAAAAATCTTTGAGCCCACTCCATCAGGCTGGTGGCTCTCGGCTGCTGTGGAAGGGCTGCATCCACCTGCCTCTTCCTCAGCACAGGCATTCCCTTATGTGCTTTGTCCTCTGTACAGCTGCAGTTTTTCACAGACCTTATTTATCTTGAGATTTCAGCTCGTCTTTCAAATTTGCTTGATACCCAGTCCTAAAGTTTTTTGGGGGGATTGTGGAATGTACAGAGAGATAAACACCACAAGCTCACAAACCAAACTTGCCTAAAAAATGCCAGGTTTCAATTTCTGATCCTGCTCATGCTAAATGTTGTCTAACACTTCAGCAGCAATATGTGGCCCTGAGATCTTCCTTCAATATCCTACCAAGAATATAAAATAAATTCTGATAAATGTAGTCAGTATAAAATAAAGTGAGTTGAAATTGGTTGCTGGGATGCAAAACTGAAGCTGACAGGCAGTTGTGAGGAAACTTGCAAGAAAATGCTTATTTTATGTATTTCTTTGGGGTTCAGCAGCTTGGAGCTGTCAAGATGGTTTTGCACATGCTTGGCAGCGAAAACAAGGGAACTGAGCGATTTTACCAGTAGAAAATGTAAATTCCTACTGCATTAAGCAAAGCTTCAAGATTAGAAGTGCTATTAATGCCTATAACTTGAATAAAGTTACTTTAGTATGTATTTAGGGGACTAAGTTTTCCTTGTAAAACTACATTTTGAATTTCTTTAGTAACCTGTTGTGATAATTTTGCCAAGGGTTTGTGAAAATCTAAGTAAAATATATTAGTAAATTTACCTCCATCCACACCTCTATCAAACTGTTCAGATACCAGTAATTGATTAATGAGATTTTTTTTACTCTAGAAATTAAAAAGGACCATCTCATAAAATGACCTTTGATGTGCTGTCTCATTTTATTTTTAACTTCAAGTTATTATCTGATAAACAATTCACTGTATTAATAATTCCTTGGATTACCTTATAGACATATAGGTTCAATATGTTACCCACTGATCCTTTCAATGGGAAATGTTTAGAATGAGAGTTTAGAAGTTGGTGTGTATCCTATAGGAGCTATGCTGTTTCATTTTTAGGTCCTCCAGAAATCCTCAGAACATACACTATGAAACTTGCACCTTAGCGTTTTTTTTTCTGATCCCTTCAACTCCAACAACTATATTCTATTTCTAAAGAATGAAAGAAAATAAATAATTTATCTTTAAAAAATAAGAGACAAACTCAGGATAAATGCATGCAAGATGAGAAGCTCTGAAATTAAGTGGCACAACTGATTTGAACCAAGACGTTATGGAGTCTTTCTCCTGACAATCAACATTAAAATAACATTAGCTAGTAAGAACAAACAAATAAAAAATAAGTCCAAAAATAAGGTATGATAGGATGATGTTCGTCTCAAGTTTGCTTCAAGACATCCTGTCTCTTCTGGCTACACTTTTTAAGTGTTATCCTGCTCACTCAAGAGCAGTTACACATAGCGGAAATGAATACAAGCTAAAGAGTTCTGAGTTCCCAAATCCCAGTGGCCACTGTTTGCAAAGAGTAAAGAACTGCATTAATCTATAAATGAACAGGATTACTCTGGATTCAGTAATTCAGCCCTGTGTGAAGGATTGGGATAAGACTGATGCACAGTTAATTTATCAATGCCATGCTAAGTTCACTCAAACTCGTACTTGCAGCCCCAGAGGACTCAGGTGCAGTCAGTGCTCCCAAAGGAGCAGGTGCCCAACCACCTTCATGCACCCCAGGGCACAGCATGCCCATTTTGGCACCATCTCTCTTGCTTCCTGCAGGGAGAAATGGTGAAGAAAATGGATGTGATGGGCTCTGTGTCTTTGGAGGACACACAAATCCCTCAGCATTAGGCAATCAGATAGGAATGAGAATATTATAAAACCATAATATATAAACTATGTCTATTCTACTTGCAGGCCTCTGTCTAGCCAAGGGTTTTCAAACATTCATGTTAAATCTCCTTCTTGCTGCTGATGGTGGGGATATTTCATGTGGCTTCTTCAAGATCCTGACGACTGCAGCATCACTAAAACACTTGCTCCCTAGCTGCATCTCAAAATAGTCTGAATAATCAACCTTACTCATGAGTGATGAACTTTGTTCTTACATGCAATTTTTGAGTTCATATCTAATATTGTAAGATCAGTGCAAGTACAGAAACAAACTGGATTTTCCCTGAGAAAACAGATACACCCAAAGCAATGGCACGATGCCTTTTTCAAAATGAGCTCTCAACAACTCAAGAATTTGCACACTTTTACAACGTCCCAAACATATTTGAACACTACAAGGAAAGGAAATAAATGAGATTCAGGACCTGTGCATCCATACAAACATGCATATATCTATGTGACAGCCTCACCACCCAGGCCTCTCAAACCCTCCTTTCAGCTAATGGATTATTGGAAGTTAGTGCAGCCCTGTAAGTGGGCTATATAAGCCAGTTCCTGATGTTTTCCCCCATTTCATACACTGAGGGTCAGAAATAAAGTTCTTTAGATTAAATTCAGCTCTTAGTGACCTCTCTGCAAACTTACAGTCTTTCATAAGTTTCAGGAGCTTTTTCTAAATGAGGAAGACCAGCATCTAGCTTCTTTTCTCAGAAAGGTCAGTAGGAAGCAAAGAGCAGTGCTGATTTATCTTCATCAAGGTTCTGTGAAGGCAGTTGCCATTTTACATTATTTTTTTCCAGAATCAGGGAATGTGGTAACATACAATTCATCATTTCTATGCCATTTATTTGTTGGGTATCCTGTCCTCCTTGGATACTTGTCACTGTTGACAAGATGTTTGCAAACATTTTAAAACAATTTTGGTGGAAAGTATCTTTGCATTGTACTGACAGGTGAATTGGAGGAATGACCCTCAGGGACACTTCCAACCATGCACTAACTCTCTAATATATATACATATAAATCCATCCATATACAAAATAATTCAAGGATTTGAATACAAGGTAAAGTATTACTTATGCAAGACTCACTGGTATGTTGATTCTTTGGCTAGATCTGTATTTTTTATTTAAAAAACTAGACTACAAACAGATGAGGAGACTACAGAAAGTTTGATGAGGCAGAGAGAAAAGCCTTGTGAGATCCAGAAGTTCCAACTACTTTCCACTCAGTGATGGAAAATAGTAGCCTTATCCACTGTTCATGTTTTATCACTGGCACCAGACAAAGAGTCAGAATCTGACTCATTTTAGAACACTGGGGATGGGGGAGGGAACAAAAAAGAAAATAATACTGTAAATGCATACTTCCTTCACTTAAGTCTTTCAGGTGGGTCAACCTACAAGAGTGTCCTGAGGACGAAGAGTATCTGTTGATCCAAAAGCACAATCAGACTACAAAGGAGGTGAACAAAAGAAATTATCCCCTTGTGCAAAGCTTGAAGTTTGGCTTGCAAATCACAGGCGGCGGCCAAGGAAAAATATAAAGATAGATATGATATATACCTAAAAATGTCAATAAATGTTTTATTCCAGAAAGGCTGTAATAATCAAGGGATCTTACTTTTGCTAAGTGGGACAAAGAAATTCAAAACCCTACAGAAGCACGCAAAGGCTGCATAAAAATACACCCATATGCATACGATCATGTAGCCTGAGAATCAGCCCAGAAAGGTATGTAACAAAATCACAACAGTCAGGATTTTAAGCAAGCAGCTTTTGGAAATGTAGCTGTTAACAGTAGGAGAACACACAACAGAGCTGCCAGCTCTTCTTTTCTTCCCTCTGCAGGTCGTAAATTTGCAGAATCATCTCCTGGTCTCTGGGGAAATGCCCTTTGCTAGGCTGCCTTTCCTCATTTTCCTGTTCCCAGGAAAAAAAAAAACAACCAAAAGCAGCACAAACACCAACCAACAGTAACTCAGAACATCTCCATATTCTAGCTGCAGCCTGGTTAGCACCAAGAGTCACCACCATGGAGCCTTCCAGTCCTGACAGCATTCACTGACTTTTAAAAGCTATTCTTAAGGTTTTCCTGGGTTGTCGTTCCTGGTCTGTGTGAGGGTGACCTCCAAAAACCCTGCCATCCTCTTCGAGTATGGGGATAACCCTACCTCGTACTCATCTACTTTTAATTAATTACATTTAAGCACAAGAAAGAATAACTAAGCACTTGTGGAGAAAGGATGGGAAGGAAGAAGAGCTAAAAGCTGTTTTAGAGGGGAAATAAAATATATCTGGAGTAGTTCTTTCCCCTCCCCATCCCTCCATTTCTTCTTCTCATGTAAGAAAGTAAAGTAAGAATGAGTGTAAATAAACACACATATATGGACTTTCATATGCAAATGTTTCTAACTCTATAAATGAGTTTTTGCTGCTGGCTGCCGCCTGCCAGTCTGAGATAGTGAAAGTGCAAGTCATCGAACAAAAAGCTGTGGGGAGAGCAACAGAGAAAATGCATCTGAAGAACACGAAAGCTGCTTAAAGCCTAGGTTTTTAAGAGACTGAGTTCCCTGGTCAAAACTGCAGTAAGCAAGACAAAATAGAACATTCCACAATGGGGGAAAAGTGCAGGAAATGTAAGAATAGAAGACAGCAGGCGAGTATCTGTTTAAAAGACAGCATATGCAAAGGTGAGCAACATCTAATTCCTTGGATCTGTTCCAAATGGCAGTGTTCATGAAATCCAGAGGAGTGGAAATGGTGTTTGGCAAAAATAGCCCACTTAAAGGGGAAAGAGTGCAGTCTCTACTGACGCATGGGGCTGCTAGCAAACAAAAACTGGTTAGTGGCAATTAGGGTTGTTGCAGGAGATGTTCCGTTCACTCCAAAACCAAAAATAATGGAAAAGCTGATGTTTTCCTTCCACAAAACTATTAATGCTGCCTACAGTATTGCAGCCTACTTCACACGGGGTTCCCCTGTATTTCCTGGAAATATCAAAATGCAATACACACTTGTGCTTCATCTAATGCAGGCTCCAGTATGGGTTCTTTATGCACTTTAAAGGATTATAATTTTTCTTGTATCGGTTAATTTTTCATCATGTTACCAGAAAATATTCAAATATCTCTGAAAACGTATGCTCTATATTTGGGTGGTTGCCATTTCAATGAGACTTTTCTACAAAATAAGGGGTTTTAGCTTATGTTAAAAATGAACTCTGTAACATAACTTGAAAGAAGATGCAGCAAATGCTGTGCCATCATACCATCTGTGTTCAAGTACAGCTCCAAGCTCTCCTCCTATTGCTTCCTAAAGTGGAAAATAATGGTAAAAAATAAAAACATATAAGATGAAGCATTGTGTATTGGAATACATTATTAACCCAAGCCTTACAATGTTGGTTTCAAAAACCCCCTCTGTACCTGTATACTCCAATGAGGCATCATTTGGAAACCAAAGAGGAGGGTTATATTCTTCACATTTAAATTAAGCAACAGTGATGTTCTCACCTGACACAGCTAGTAAATTCTGGTGAGCTTCACTCTGCACAATATTGCCTATTTTGCTTTTTTAAGCTTTTTTCACAACCTTTCCAACAACATTCCATATGAACATGAGTGAAATTCATTAAAGCTTGGAGTTAATTGAAGGAACTCAAACTGATGAGAAATTATTTTTAACATATCCCGCTGTTAATGTCTAAGATAACAGAGGTTGATGGGCAAAATTGGAGTGGAGTACAATTTACATTATGACAAACTCCAACATACATCTTAGGTCACAAAGAAGAGTAGTAAGAAATCCAGAAACAAACTCTGCAGGTAAAATACCACCACGGAAGAACTACCTGCTCTTTGTATGATATAATGGAAAAAAGCCTAGTTCTTAAAAAGTCGACTTTGTCACAAGGATTTTAAAGTAGCACCTTTCTGATATTGAGTCAACATACAGGATCACTGTTTCGAAGATGAAAGTGACCCCGTTCTGATCACCTTATCTCACTCTCAGGTCTACAGTCACTTGTCACTGCAGGGTGCAAGACCACACTGGGAAAGCTGTGCTGGAACTGCCTGGAAAAGACACAGAGAGACAGGGCAGGAGGCACTGCATCTGCGGGAGAACCTGCAGATGCTGTTTTCTTTGGTACCAAACCAACCTGCTCCCGGCCACTCCAGAACACAAGTACATCCGTAGCTTCCTCTTGCTTGCCCCAAGCAAGCACCTCACTCTTCCTACGCTACTCCCTCACTCTGCCCCACCAGCAGATTTTTATGGCCGTAGACACAAGTACAGGCCCGTCCTGCACCGGGGCTCTTCCTGCGGGAGCTGTTCGCGCAATCAGCCGGGCGAGTCCCGGTGCTCCGGCGGGAGCCGCTCCGGGAGCCGCTGCCGCTCCGCTCCCGCGGCGGCCGCACAGCCGGGATACAGTCCTGGGCACGTGAGCTCAGCCCCAGGTTTTCCGCCAGGTTTGCCCCGAACGGAACAGGGCGGAGAGCTGCCGGCGTCTCCCGCAGGCACGGCAGCCTGCAGCAAGCCCCCGGGAGGGAATCCCCCTGCCACTCTGGAGATCTCCTGGCCCATGGCAGTGCCAGATACAACATGAATCTAGAAGAGAACCTTAAGCCTACCTGGCCCTTTTCAAAAAATATATCGAGGTGCTTTCTCCATCTTATTATTCTCCATTTTATTTCTAATCCTGTGAGACAGTGCTGATCCCAGAGCCCAGGAGAAAGCAGGAGCGGCCAGGACACTGCATACTTGAGACAACGATTCGAGCTGGGGCATGCGGTTTAGAAAGGGGACAAGTGAATACCGACTTCCAAGACCTTTAGGAAACAGGGTGGTTTTTTTTCGGAAAATGAAAAGACATTTCCAACAACAGTAATGTTTGTTAATACTCTTCCTACTCCTATCAGCATGTTCTCATCAACGTTTGCGTGGTGCTGTCCGAAATGCCCGCTTGCCTTTCCGAGGGAGAGGCTTCTAGAGGGACCGTCCTGCGCCCGCAGAGCCGCTGAGCGCCCATCCGTCAGCCCCCGGAGGGTCGCCCAGGGCCCTGCCGCCATCCCCAGGCTCCCATCCTCTTCTGGACCTCTCGTTTTTAACCCCTAGCATGCGCCGCGCTCCCGGTGCAGGATGAGGCTCCGGGGCGCAATTCGATGCGGAGCCGTCCCGCATCCGCGCGTGTGCCGGGACACTCCTGGTGCCCCCACACCCTGGGGGCTCAGCCACCCAGCCACGCACGGAGCTCGGCGGGGGTTCCTGAGGAGACTGGGCGCTCTGGGCGGCACAAAGCCTGGAGAGCCCGCCCGGGGTGCGCGGGGGGCGGCGGTGACATCCGCGCACACCCCGCGGCCGCACGAGGAGGCGGTGCTGCCGCCCCCGCTCCGCGCCGCAGGCGCGGGCACCGCTCCGCCGCCCACGGGTGGGTGCGGGGGTCTCCCCGCCGGGCCGGGGCCGGTGCTGCGGAGGGGGCGGGACGCG